>WBNM01044760.1:32992-89493 GCA_013399055.1 Ramphastos sulfuratus | reverse complement strand
GGGGGGGAGAGGAGGAAGCTGTTACTGACTGACCAGCAATAAGCAAACATACTGAAACCAGTAAAGCAATCACTTCCTATGAGAAATATGCTGACAATGATAAAGGTTTTTGCTGTCTAAAATACTCACTTTACATACTCCAGATAGAAGACAATCAATGGAAATAGTTTGTTATCTCCAGTTCTACCATTGGGAAATGAATACTGAAACAATCCTAAAAAGGCATTTCTCTGTGGTAAAGGACAAGCCAGGCAAATCACATCGCAGAAGAAAGCTTTTCCAAAGGGATAAACTCTCCTCTTCCTGCTCTTCATTTTCTGAAACACAGTTCAAGTCCTGGCAAATCAAAACCACTGAGTTTCCCCTTAGCAGAGTGGTTTGGACTCACTTGACAAATGAGGACTTTAGAAATGAAGGCAGCATAATCAAATGTTATCAAGACACTTGTAGATTTTAAGGTTGATCACACACATTTTTCCTGATGGAATCATTAGGCTTTCTAAATGAATACTATTTGTCATAGACCACATCATTTCCCATTGCACTTAAAAAAAAAAATACACAAATAAAACTGCAATCTATTGAAGTTGAAGCGAAATACACACTTACAAGCTTTTCCCAAAGCAAATGCTCTATGTACCTGCAATTTCTGTCAATGAGAACTGAACAACAGCATTCAAAAACAAACAGATTTCTTAAGGATGTCTGAATGTGTGCCTCAGCCTCTTCTGCAGAGACCACTACTGAAAGGCAGCTCTAACTTCATATACACATCCCTAATTTCAGATATACGTAAGCTAAGAAATGTCTTGGCTTAAGCAGTAAATAAATGTATACATGATGGTGAGCTTTGTCATGCAAGTTTATCTCAAAAACATCCAATGAACTGAAACACACTCACCAATCCATTCTGCGAGTACCATGAGATGGCATTGTACACTGCTCCACCTGCTTCTCAGTACAGAATGTGTAGGTACATTGCTGTGGAAGCCTGGAAAGTTGTCTTAAGGTAAAAAAAATGAGTAAAACCTTTACAAATGTCTCTTTTTCATGGCTTTTAGCATGGCTTTTACAATCCTCAGCTGGTAATGAGAGCAGATGTGCCCTACCAGGGTATTTTCAAAACCCTTTGCCTACAATGTACCTTGCACAGAAAATATCTTAAGCATCTCATTTTCCAGCCTCTGCCCTCTTCAGCAGCTTCTGCTGAAACAAGTTCCATCAAACCAAGGATTTATTAAGGGGATTCTTTGGGCGGTCTTTCTAAAACACGTCAGAGATGGTTTTCTTTGCCAGCAAATCTAAATTTGCTGTTACCCATCAAATAACACTCAGTTCTGCCACTGCATCTTTTCCTTGGAAATCAGAGCTATTTCCACCTATATAACCAAAACTGCCCCTCAAAAATGCCTCAAAATCCTACTGCCTTCGTAAAGCAAGATCTATCCTCAACTGTTTGAAGCCTCCTTTTTCTCCTATCAATGAATACTTCAGCACCTGATGATACACATCACACACTAACTGTAGATCAACAAGGCACTGAGCAATCTGTTTTGTAAAGTGAAAAATAAATTCAGCCACTTAAATAAGACCTGTTACTTCTCTCTAACTACAATCACCTTAGTCAGCATTAGAAAAGAAACAAAATTCCCTCAAGATAATTCTCACCATGCTAACAAACGCATGTTTGCCTTTGCTTACTGTAATGACCTGTTGGATACAGCACCAAAAAAATTCTTCACAGAAATTAATTTATTTTCTTCATATTAGCTTGCTCCCCTTGCTCTCAAACACAAATATTATACGTGATTCTCTCATTACTTAATAAATAAAGAACACTAACACGCTTCTAGCTTTTGATGTCACAGAAAGATTATATAGACACAGTTAAGTAGGAAATTAGATTAATTATTTGTCTTTTGGAATTATGCCCACATCTGTAGAGTTTCCTCCAAAAACATGAGTTTGGCAAACACCAAAAATTGCACATTTACCTATGAAATGTAAGTCTCTATTTGTAGTTGCTACTGAGAAACTTTCTCAGCTAGTCTTATTTTGAATGATGATTATATGATTTTAAATTGCTTTTTCTCACTTCCCTACCTTAGCTCCCAAAAATACAGTAACTAAATATTCCATTTATGAAGATTTAATTTGCTCATCAGCAGTATCATTTTCTGAATCAAATTCTCATCTATATAAGACGACTGTTAATTTATTCAATCTTACAAATAAGAACAACTTCATAATATTTCTTTGTTTTCACCTCTAACTTTCACTTTGCAACATATCCAATATATTTTCAATTTGAACGCTGCAATACCTGAAGATTTACAAATAGACTGAACATTTGACAAGGCTCAATGTGTTATTGTGACTCTACGATCTTGCCTGAATACATAAAACATTATTGTATTTGGATAAAATATTTAAATGGACACATTTTTTTCTGAAATACAAGCAAATCTTTTCCCTGAAAAATACACTGGTTTGGCTCCATACTACCTGTATGTATTCCAAAACACCTGCAGATGTAGCTAATTTATTTCATTAATTTGATTAATTTAATTAATAATTTCCAGTAAATTCTAAAAACCACAAAACTGATTCCTAGCTCTAAAAATTTTGGCTTAATCTCTGGCAGTATATCAAACTCTACTACATTGCTGAAAATCGTGAGCATGCATTCAGAAGAGACAAACTATAAACCCCAAAATTATAACACTCATTCTAAGGGAAAATAGCCAAAAACACAGGTTACATAGGAAAATTATCCAAAAAGGATATTCCAACGGAAATAAATTACGGTTGTGAGGATTTGATTCTACATTTCAGTCTGCAGTTTGGGGATGTCACTCAATCTCTTGATTCTCTCAAAATATTGTTTAGTGAAAATAAGACTATGTAAGATGTATTTCATTTTGTATGTATTGATGTATTTAAGTTTGGTTTAATTTTTAAACTGAAGAATATTCTCTTTCTTCACCCTTTTGTGGCAATTATTGGCCTTACACTCATTTCCCAGCCTTAATCTGACAAGCCTCAGTGGTTCAAGTCCCACTGGCATGCAACACATACTTTATCCAAACCGATTTCTAATGGAAATTGTGTATTAATACAAAGTATTTGATCAGTTTGATCATTCATGCACATCCAAAGACTGAATACACCCCCATCTGGTTTAATGCTTTCACTCTGGTAAGAAAACTGCATCAGAATATGTTGACGCCTAATATTTAACAGAGAATTATTTTAGTAGACAGTTCAAGTAGTTTTCCTTTAAGCATTCAAAACCAGTGTTGGTCACCAGCAGCACTAGTTTGTGGGTCAGAAAAGGACAGCAGAGGTGCTGGGGTGGCTGAGGGCAGAGGTTGAGCATCTCTGGAACACCCAGAGTTCCGTCACAAGTCAGGCACTGCTGCTTCATACATAAGCACGTTAATACTGGTTAGACAGTTCATAGGGTCTTCTATTTTTGTGCAGCAGCACCCATTGGCTGTGGATCAATTTATGTTGCCAATATTCTTGTACAATTTCAGAAAGAAATCTAACCCTAATAGCTCTTGAAAGGTTGCTGATCCCTATGTCAATAGACAAGAACAGCAAATAAAAGTGGCAAATCTGTTCCTGTAGTTCAGTATGAATGAAATGCCAAAGCATCGGCAAACAAATATTTATAAGGTTGAATGCAGAACACAAATTACATGTAAATACATTAACAGTGATACTATTTCTGACATCTATCTTTTCCTATTAAGCCCTGGGGTTAAATTATAAAGTTGTCCATGAAAGACCTTTTTTTTTCCTCTTAGACACAGAACTTTGAAAATAAAATATATTGTGCTATTAGTTCTTTTGTTTTCCCATTTCACTCATTTAGTTGCATCCATCCCACTGAAATGCTTCACATAATTTCATTAATACTCAGGCAGAGAGTCACTGGGTTTGTTCTGTTTATTTTTCTAGGTATCCTCCCCAGGACTGACAAGGAAAAAATACTCAACAGTTGCTTCGGCCACTTGCACCTCCTATCCCTCACGTACCATCCACAGAGAGCCCCCTACATGGTCCTGAACCAAAGGCAACTAAATCCTTTGGAGAAAAAGAAAGAGCAAAGAAAGTATGGGGGAAGTCCCAGACACACAGTCCTGAGGGGGTGTATTTCAGGTCAAATACCTCCAGATATTCTTCAGTTCCTAAAGTGGATCCTACTGACTAGTAAAACATGCAGCCCTACAGTGCCATCCCTGAAGATGAAGAGGCTCAGGAGAAGAACTACACTTAGAGTGCACTGATGGTCCTCCACGGCAGCTAGGGTAGCTCAGGTGGAAGCTATCACACTGCAATATGTGGCTGCTGATTCACTGGCTGCTTGAAAAACCCCTTTCAAAAATTTTATTTGGACTAATGACAAATTTTCACGTGACGCAATGGATGCTAAACCAAAGCCAAACAGTTTAGGAGTGAAAAATCAAAGGGAGATTGAACTGCAAAATAATCCTTAAGAGGAGGAAAATATCAAAGTAGCGAAATGAACTCACTATGCATTTTTGGATTTTCTTTTTCCCTTCTGTCTCACTTGATCAGAATGGTGAAACCACAACAGTTTTTTTGGTGTTGACAGTATCTCAAGTTTCCACTGAAATGTGTTGAAGTTGACATTTTTTTGTTTGGGCTCCTGTTCAAGGTACTAGATTGTTAACTACTGGCATCCCCATCGCATTAGGCACAGTATCTTCAACTTTTGCCAAAACCAATTCATACTAGGACAAAGTATTGAGCAGCAAAACTGACGCATTAACTCAGAACAGCATTAAAGACAAGCTCTGAGCAAGAAATGTTTAGCTCTTCTACCACAGAAGAAGAAAGGCTGTCCTACAATGTCAAAATAATCCTAGTATTACTACATATTATGGCTGTCCACAGACCACATGAAATCCAAGTATGCTAGACACTGTACGACCATACAGTAACAGAGAGTCTCTGCCCCAAACAGCTTAGAGTCTCCAGAAACTCAAAGGATATAGGAGAAAAATAATACAGCAATGCAGAGAAATTGCCAGCGCCATGGCAGAACACCATGTTCCTTCCAATTTCAGAGAAAGTGAGGTAGGTCGGTAAGGAGGAAAAAGGTAGTAAGAAATAAAGTAGCATGCAGAATGTTCGAGCTAAACAGCACATTAAGCAAAGTGATACAACTGCGATAGTTGGCAAACGGAGCTTGAGCAAAACAGTCCATTAGGAAAAGGCAGGAAAAAAAACCAGTCAAAAATATCAATAACCATCAGTCTCCTTCATATGCTGCTTCTACAGCTGTTCTACTGGCTTCAGTTTTCAGTTGAATGGCAAGACCCTCACCTGCTACGAGGAAAGCTGGGCTGGCTGTGTGTCAGAGAAACTGAATTAGAAGGTCAACAGGACATCCCATATAAAGAAAGCTTTCCAAAAAAGTGATTTATGCTAAATAAAACTTTCTTTTTTCTCCCCCCCAGAAATGTATGAATTAAAATATATTAAAAGGGCAAATGCTTACAATTGAAATGTATTACATGTATGTATTACACCTCTGAATTGTAGTTAAAAAGAAGACAAGTGCAAGTCCTTATTGCACTAGTATTAGTACGGCTATCCCTAGTCACACATAATACCCAGTATTTAATCAACAGTATGAACCTATGTTACTCCTATGGTAAATAACGGCATTTTAAACAGTGGCTGAATGAGAAACACTAAGTATCCTGCATTTACGTTACTGTAATGAATCCCAGATTAACTATGACTGCACTTTACTACATATATAAACGGATGGTTATTTTGTTAATCCTAATATCGTTTCCACCATCTTTTCAAATCACAGCAAAACTGTCACACTCGTTAACAGTTTCAGCAATGAGGTGAAGCAGTGAGCAGTCACAAAGAATGAAATGCTTGATGCACTCCAGAAGTGGTCAGAAGCAGGTGAATAGCCACTACCGTACCAACTCTGCTCCTTTTTGCAACAGACCTTATATTGGATTGTCACTCTGCAACCTTGCCCAAGCCATTACATTTAGGTGTAATTTTATTTGTATTAACAGCAGTCTGAAAAGATGACTTTCTAAGACCAAGTCAAAGGATGACAGTCCAGAGACCTTAAAGGACTCTCTTGCATCACTAACCTCACTTGTATCTTGAAACATAGCCTAGAATATCCAGAACTGGAATAGAAGCACATTATCTTAAGTTAGAAATATTAACTAGAGACCACCTTGTTCTCAGACAATCTCACAGTGGCCAAATTTACCTATCACAAAATCCAAACTGGTTTACAATTTGGACCATTTAAATTAAAGTTTCCAACACTACACTTAGTCTCATTTTGTGAGTTCGATCTGTCACACTGTCACATTCTAACATATCTTAATATAACAGAACACATGAAAAGGCTCTTCCTTCAGATTACTTTACACATCCTTTCTAAATTCTTTCAAAAACAAGTTCAGCGAGAATCAAATGGACTGGATTTTTAGTATGATTACTACTCATTTGAAATTTAAACTGTTTTAATAGGGAAAATATTAAAAGTTTTGACTATAAATGTACTTTTTCATTTACTATTTGCTATTTTTTAAATATGTCTGACAAAAGAAACTTCCTAGAAAACTGACTAAGCAGTTATCTGGCTTCAGGGGATTTTAGCCTCCTTCCTTGTAGTTTTTAGTGGAAAAACTCTAGCTGACTTAAAAAATAGCAACCTTTTTATGCACCTTCAGATGTCCTAGCATATAGGAGAGCTCTCTCTGTGTAACTCATCAGGTAACAAGGGCTGCACCTGAGACAGCAGATCTGATCATACGTGGTTCTTAAAAGGACATCATTTGAATGTTTTTTTTTTCTAATTACATACAATGAATTCAGTTAAATGATCACAAAACGTCATCACAAATAACAATATATTCTATATTAAAAAGTAGAAACATCAATGTCAGAATTGACTACCTATGCCAGATCAGAATTCCAGTCCGCTTTACATTCCTGCTGGTAGTTCCTATAATGAGCACATAGCATTAAACAAAAATCATGACCTGTTTAAACAAAGATCAGAGTAGCAGCTTCATCTTTACACTGTCTTGTGTAAAAAACGAATGCCAAAAAAAAAACAAAACCAAAAAACCCCAACCTATTCTATTAATACCATCCCACCAGGTTTTGACACAGGGCATGAGGGGTTTGCTCTCATCCACCAAGATTTGTGTATCTTGAAGATGAGCGTTTGTTATTCACACAAGCACATACAGGCAATCTCAGTGGTTACTCTACCTTAATTTAGGCTGAAGGAAAGGAGGGAGATAAGAGACAGAGGGAATAACGTATAGGCAAGAAATTTTAAGATTTGTCTGTCTCAGATAGCTTGAGACAATGAAACAAAAGAGCCAAGCCAAAACTGTTTAAATACACCATTAGAATTTCATGGGTAGTCATTAATATCAGTCAATTCATATATGTATCATATATGGGGTAACCATTACATTTCATTAAAATCCCCAATGTTATGGTTTTAGTGCTTCCCCCCCTCCTTTCCCCCTCTCCCATTCTCCCTTCCCTCTCACCCCCAAGACCCTGAGATTAAAACAGAAATTACACACACACACCCCTCCCCATCTGAGTATTACACCAACAGAAAATTTACATTGCCTGGCATCACAAACCATTTATGACAACTGAGGGCATGACAGATTACCATCAAATAACTCCTAAGTGGTCTTCTCAAAAGACACTCTTTTTCAGTAGTGAGATTTCAGACGCACACATTTTAAATGCAGTCCCACATTTTAGGTATCTGATGATATTCGTCCAAAAAAAATGAGGAGTTCACTTCATCAGGAGCCAGTCACAAAGTTTAATCATCTTGCCTAGCTATCAATTTATCCAGAATATCCTAAGTTCCTTTATACAAATCTGAATTACCTATGAAATTCACTAAGCGTTAACTGAAGCTGAAACAGCTATCGGTGCTGTACATTATCAGCAGATAGCTTAATTATAATATTATCAAGGTATAGATTGCATAAGCAGAAATCTTCAACTATTGATCCTCTGCAAAGATAATGGAATGTTTAAAATCTATTTTCTCCATGTTCCCAATCTTTTACCCTCTGCTATCCACAGTCAAGTACACGCATTTATAAATGTATGCCATTCTATCCATCTGAAAGTGCAAAATATAAAATGCTGATATCAAGAAAGAAACATACTAAAGCCAATGAAATCCCTACCTCAACATCTCTAGCCTTTTTTTTTTTTCTGCTCCACTGCTTTGAACGTGCTGGATACCAAATAACAGCACAACAAACCACAGGAATATCAGCATAAGCCCTAAAAAAACTCAACTTATCGAGTGTTTTCATCCCAGAACAAAACTTTGGAGGTCACAAAATCATCTCCTGAGACAAAGCAAAGTTGTTCCACTTCCATCACCTCTTCCCACGGCTACACGAGAGGGAAGTTACTGGAGAAGGCGCACACTGGTTTTCCTCGGGGGCTTCCCTCCCCGTAAAGTCTCTGGTAGCGGCTGGTTACACCTGAACACTATGAGGATGCGAAAGGCTAAAGCGGGCAGGCGAGAGGGCTGGCAGCGGTACCGGGAGTCCGGGGGTCGCCTGCGTCGCCGCCCTAACTCAGCAGCCCGGCCTCCGAGGCAACTCTGCGAACAAAGTAACTTCTCGGCTGGCTGGCGGGAGGCGGATGGGCACGCGTGGGGCAGGAGGCTGCTCTCCTCCTTTTGCCAGCACGGCCCCAGAGGGAAGCCCCCGGAAGGGCAGATATGGGCAGGGCACCTTCAGCCCTTCTCCCGAGAGCACGGTGACAGCCCTTACCTTCACACACCCTCCTCACGCCCGGCAGCAGGCGAGCGCCGGCGGAGACAGAGCAAAGGGAGCTGCGAGGCTTTCGGTGGCTCTCCCTCTGCCTGGCTCCCGCTCCGTAGAGAAGCCCTCCTCCCCACCCCCCTCCGCAGCTTCACCCCCTTTAGGCTTCGGACATACGTATTTTTTCTACAGAGCAAAGAGAAGCCACGAGGAAGCTTGGTTGAGAGAAGCAAAGCCCTGACGCTCCTGGGGGTGGGTAGGTGGAGAGGGCAGCTGGGTGGGTGGTGTGCTGTGGGTTTGGGGAGCGGGGAAAAGGGATGAGTGGATTACAGCCCCTCGCACAGCAACATAGGCAGATCCACACCCCCCCCCTCCCGTCTCTTCAGTCCCCAGCCGGCGGACTGCAGCTTGAACCTCGCCGCGCTGAACCGATCCCGCACCGGGGAATGGGCCCTGCGCATAATCCCCCCGCCCCGGGCGGCCGCACGCATCCCTCCCCAGCTCCCCATCCCTTCAGGGGCAACAAGGGGTCGGGGTTGACCTCTCCCAAAATACTTACTCTGCCCGCCGGGGCTGCTTTGAAGACGCAGGATTTTGTGCTACCGATCGTCTCCTTCTCCAGGAGCCCAGCCTCCCCTCCCCTCCCCCCCGTCTCCCCTCCCCCGCCTCCCCCACCTCCTTTGGGGGGCCAGGAATCCCCCACTGCCGGCCCTCCCCTCCTCCCCGCCTGGCCGGGGGAGCCCCGCCAGCCGGTCGTGCCCCGCGCCGCCGGAGCGGCGAGCTGCTGGGGCCGCGGCAGGGGCAGCCCGGCCGAGTATGGGGCCCGCTGTGCTCCCATGACTCCCGGCCGGAGCCGGGACGCGCTGCCGGCCGATTCTGCGGCGGAGGAGCGGGCTAGCGTCCTCCCGCCTTGGCTTGGGGGGGTCAGCGGGGGGCGGCGCGGGTCCGCCTCCGGCGGGAAGCGGGGAGGTTGCATGTCCCCCCCGCCCTCCCCACCTGAGCGGCCCGCCGGGAGCTGAGTGGGGCAGCGCCCTGGGGAGAGTGTATCTGTGTATGTGCGTATAGGGCGTGGGGCAGCAACTTCTTGCTGGCCTTTCGGGAGGATCCTTGCTCTGCTCTGTCGCCCCAACCTGCTCCCCTCATAGATCAGGGCGAACTTTGGCTACGGGGCTACTGGAGGTGTTTGCCAAGTCCCGCCGCGCCCGCCCTTAGGGGCGCTGGCGACTGTTAGGCGGGCGGCCTGGTGAGGGGCAGCCCCAGTTGTCCCCGTGCCAGTAGCCCGCGTTGCTGGCGGGGCGGAAACGTCCCTGTGCGGTCAGTGCCTTGGGGCCAAGGGGAGCCGCAGGCCGTGGCTTTAGCGTTGCAGATGGTGGGCGAGAAGGACTCGGGGGAAGCTGCGGAGGTCCAGTCCAGTGTGAGAGACTGGTAAAGCACCAGGGCACTGAGGGGTGTCATGAGGGAAGGCCCCTTCCCTGGCAGTGCCTGGTGTGTTCCTCAGAGGCACTGAGCATGCACAGCTTCCCTTTGCTTCAAAATCAGGCCATGATAGAATCATAAATATATAATATTACACTCCTATGATATTATGAGTAGAGAATAGGAGAGCTAAATGCATACATCACAGAGAGGCAAATTACATATGAGCGGTTTTGCTGTACCATCGTTGAGCGATTCCAAAATGAAATATTTTTAAATCCTTCCAAGAATAAATTTAATTCCCGCACACTTGTTCCCGTATCGCCTAGTAGGCGAGGAAGCATGCTGGAGATCTAGCAACCACTAGCAGAGTTACATCTGTCTTTAGTGCACATGGTGACTTTGTCACTGATCAAACAGCCTTTAAAAAACCCTGAGCTGGAAAATATCCATTCTGTAGAATGGATATTGCTATTTGGGCATTTGCTGGGTGTCGGAATGAAATGGAAGGCATTAGGAAATTTTCTGGGTGAGGCAACAGAATACATCTCAGCCTAGCACCACAGTTGGTTTGTTACTGAAACGGAGGCCAAACTTCAGCACAAGCCTCTGCACAGGGAGGGGAAAACCTCAGCTACTCACCGAGCAATTATCTATTCAGATGGAGATGACGCTGGGCTGGGTACCAGAAACTGAAAATTGGACCTGAGAACCCTCCCGCATGGTTTCTGTTACTGGCAAAACATAAATTTATCTTGAAAGTTTGAATTTTGACATGTCAGCATTTTTACAATATAAATGTGCTTGAAAATTTTTTGATCAGCCTAATGGTTTAGGATGTATTAGAGGCTCTGCAGAACGTACAATCAATTCACTTACTCAGATGCATGAATACAAGCTTAGAAAAGTAATTACAGGCACCTTTTTTTTGGAATTCTTAGGGCTGTGTAATTTCCCTATGGGAAATATGAGTAATACATTCCTAAGGAAAAAAAAAAAAAAAGGTAGCAAATGCGGTGAATGTTGTTCTTACTTATTTTTTACTTTAATATTAAAAATTGATTAAATGTTTCCAGGTAGGGCAGGGGTGGCTGGATGTAAATCCTTCATTTTATCTGCTGTTTAAAACAACAAGCATAGAAATTTTATGTTGGTAATTTAGATCTTTTTACTTTTTAAGGTTTACTTTTTTTAAGAGATGTTGATTTTCCCTTTTGGGTGAACACGTAAACCAAATGCGGCTGGTTTGATTTGCCAAGAGATGACACCGTATCTATAAACACATTGAATTCATCTATTTCAGATTTAAAATCTTTTATTTGGAATATTAATTTTTCACCCTTTATTGCTACAAAATAGTGACCAGGACTTTGCATTTCTAATTATTGATTTATGATTTGTTTCAGGTTCCGTTTGTATGAAAGCTGGCACTCAATTAATATTTACATGAAGTCATTTTAAATGATTCGTTAACCTACTTTAAATATGCTTGATGCATTTCAAAAGCATGTTTGCATAAAAAAAAATGAAATTACTGAAATGATGACCTGTGGGATGGGAATCGAAGTGGAAGCATCTAATAGCCATGTTCTTCATGGTCTTAGAGAAAGTAGAACTTATCCTTTCCTACTTCAGTTTAGCTGTAGATTGACAAAGGATTGTGAAGTCTGCATCTCTAGAGGTATTCAAAACCCACCTGGATGCATTCCTGTGTGATCTGGTGAAGGTGATCCTGCTCTGGAAGGGGGATTGGACTGGATGAGCTTTCAAGGTCCCTTCTAGCCCCTGACATGCTGTGATTCTGTGAAAATTTTTCTAGTCTTAACATTGATTTTTCATCTCTGAGTTAAATAGTTCTTAATTGAACTACTTGAATGAATTGAAACAAAGAAGTCTCTGCTATGAGGACATACTGAGAGAGCTGAGAGAGTTGTTCAACCTGGAGAAGAGAAGGCTCTGCAGGGACCTAATAGTGGCCTTCCAGTACCTGAAGGCTGGAAAGGAACTGTTTACAAAAGCCCATAATGGTAGGACAAGGGGCAATGGTTTGAAATTAGAGAAGAGCAGGTTTAGATTGGATGTTAGGAACAGGTTCTTTACTATGAGGGTAGTGGAATACAGGTTGCCCAGAGTGATAGTTGAAGCCCCATCCCTAGAGATAGTCAAGGTCAGGCTCAACAAGGCTCTGAGCAGCATGATGGAGGATGTCTCTGCGCACTGCAGGGGCTGTTCGGCTAGATGACAATTGGAGGTCTCTTCCAACCAAACCATTCTATGATTCTCTGAGATATCCAGCCTGCCTGCAGAAGAAAGTGCAGCTCTCGAAGGTTATTTTCTATCACCTTAGTCAGTGACTCCAGTTAGTTCAGTTGCATCACATTAAAAACTTGAGCAGCAAACATCAGCCTTGATTTACTATCTTACCTCATATCAGTTCTTGACAGAAAGTATAAAACCTAAGTTAGCTACAAAATCAAGTATAAATTGAAGAGGTGCTGGTAAAATATCAACAAAATGTTTTTGCTTTGTTTTTAAATAGTTAATTTTGGTGGAGAATACTATGGAATAATGTTGCCCAGTTAGGACAGTACTTGATCAAATTCCTGGGACAGTAAAGCAGGGAATCCTTAAATAGTTGCCCGTGGTTGTACAAAAATATTCTTACTTTAAGGTGGAAGAGCTTTTTTTTTTTTAATGATTAGTTTTGATGACAGAGTGCTATATGAAGCTGTGTTTACATGGCAAAAATAAATTTCAAGTGATGGGGAGGAAATGATTCCCTTATCTAAAGTGAAGGGTGGGTAGTTGGGCAAATGAAGTTCAGAAGATCACTGGGGAAGACAGACATTGGTAATAAATATAATCTTGTACAAGAGTGCATCACTTTATTTCTGCTGATTTTTTTGTAATTAATTCTCGGTGGTTGACAACTATTTATGTGTAATTTAATTTAAATCTGTACTTCAAAACCACCCATTAAATGAACAGATCTGCTCTACTTCAGGATTTTTTTGTCATTTTGGAGCAGTTTGATTTTTACAGATAAGGGTCCATGCAGACTTGTCAGCACAGTGTCACTGCAGAAGAGGAACAGTAGACCACTGCTGAGTGACAGCCTACGAAATCTGCAATCTATCCTCTCTGACATTACCCATTTCCTATCCTCTGTGCTTCTTTGACATGTCAGACTTCTGCATGTTCACTGCAGAGCTAGTCTCCACGTATGCACTGAAGTCAGTACTTCCTAAACTTGTCTGACTTATGCTGCTATGATGCTTTCATGAAAGATCAGATTTAATGCATGTGTGTAAGTAACAGATGATCCATATATTCAGTGCGGTCTTAGCCAGGACACCTGAATATATAACATGCAAATTGGAGTTAGAGTCTGTGAGTTCTGACGCATTGCTTTGTGTCCACCAAAGCTGGACAAATACAGAAAAACATTAGGTTGCGCCTGGGCATATTTACCACAAAGAGAGAATGATGTATGTAGGAAGCCTTGCCTATAAAGTAGCCCTACCTCTTCATTGCCCAGAACGGAAAAAACGGTTACTTGGGCAGTGGAACTTCAATACTAACACAGAAAAGGTACTACAAGGTTTTCAGTCTAATTTTTGCACCTTTTCTAGGAGATTTCAAATGGGCTAACATGTAATTTCCTTAGTGGCAAGGAGGTTTCTAACATTCTTGCTTTTTTTTTTTTTTTTAAGACACAGCTAGTTCTTAACACAAAGTATCTCAGTCAAATGGATCTATGGTTCTGTGTCACAGAGGAATTTCTTCTGCAAAAGGGTTTACAAGCCCTGGAACAATCTGCACAGGACAATGGTGGGGCAACCACACCTGGAGGGGTTTGAAAGTGTGGAGATGTGGTGCTGAGGGACATGTTTTAGTGGTAACCTGGTAGTGCTGGATTAACAGTTAGACTTCCTGATCTTAAATGTCTCTTCTAAGCAAAATTATTCTCTCATTGCATGGTCATGTGAAATTACTCTTACGTACTTTTTCTATTAAACCTCAGTGACCTTCTTTCAACTTTGGTGAGGTGTTCCCTCCAACTCCTCTTAAAATATGGAACTGTGGTATTTTGCCTGTGGAAAAAAGGCCTGAGGCCACGTGGTGACATATCTGTTCAATAGCATGAAAAAAAAAAAAATCCCTATTAACAGTCCTGTATGCTCAACATTACCTGCAGGTAAACTTTAAATCACCTGAGCTACTTAACATCATCATTAAAAGCCATTTGTTTCTTTCTTGTATTATGTTGTCTTTGACAAAATAGAAGATACAGAATTCTCACAATTTGCATACCAAGCAAACAATTCTGCATTGTCCAGTTGTGTGGATTTTTTCTTGTTCTTAAAACTGTGGTCTGGTAATACTTCAGATACCATAGAGTCATTCAATTTGCCTATCACCAGTGAAATGAAAAGGTAAGGTCTGGAATCCCAAAGCGCAATTATGTGAATTGTGAGACTGAGGAGGTATATCCAACAGCTACAGAAAAATGACAGGACAAAACGAGCGTTGCTTCATCCCAAAGATGGTCATCCATTGTACAGGTCACAGCAAAACCATGTAGCCACTGTAGAATTTCTCCTTCTTAAACACTGATGTAGTTTCCACTTTAACTGGAGCTTTTCTTGAAGTTTACAGCTGTGTTGGAGGCTGGAGTACTACAAATAGCTCTAAAGCATGAATAGCAGTTGCTTATGTTACTTAATAGCAAGGCAAAATGTCTGCTTTCTCCTGTATTAAAAACAAAGTAGAGTGAATAAAAAAGAAAACAGAAAATACTTTCATTTTGAAAGATCTGGAGTTACATTTTTGGAACAACTCTAAAAATTAGCTTATTTCTAGTGTTATAAATTAAAAAATACAACCAAGATACCTTTTTTTTTTTTTAAAGCAGTGATAGGTATCATTCAGTTCAGAGGGAAAATGTCAATTTCAGCAATAAAATGGACATATTTGTTGCTCCTATTTTAGAAATACAGATTCCTTTTATAGATATTAAACACAATTTACCAGTGGAAATTTTTCATTTATCATAACTGTTTCATGTAGTGTCTTTCATGTAAACATTATAAAAAGGATTTAGTGTTGGATTTAGAAGGGGGGTGTTGGGGGGTTTTTTTGCCCTTTATTCCTGTTGTTTTTTTATTTTATTTCTTTGGAGAACTCTATTTTCCCTTCTTTCATGAAATTTCACATAATCTTTTCCATTCGTCATCAGCCAGGTTGCTGATTACCAGAGTAACTGCCAAGCTTTCAACTCCTTGTCATCAATGGGATGTGAATGACAGACAGCATTAATGTTGGCAAGCTCCCACTCTCCTTTTCGCCTTTCCCAAATGTAATTAAACTGCACTAATACAGCAAAAGAAAAGCTGCAGCTTATTTTACTTGCCCTAATAACATAACAATTAAATCCGAAAAGCACACAATACCGTCAAATAAACCCGTCACGACAAGGAAATTCAGAGGTAAGAGAAGTGTCTGTCTACTATTTAGAGAAAACCATGGGTAAAAAGTNACCTTGGTGATACTGTGAGATACTTTCCTAGCACTAGACTGACCACACTGACCTTCAGCAAGATGATACGGCCAGCCACTGTTGAGTAACCACTGTTGCTGCCTGGTGGAAGGCCACAGGTGTTTCCTCTTGTGTTGCATCTGTTAACCTCTCTGGCAGGGGCAGCTGGGTAAGGAACACAAAGCATGGATCATAACATACAGCTCAAACTGAATGACACACTTTGCCCGCCAGAAGGAGATGGCATTATCCTGACCTTTGAAAATGTTCTAGGCCTTTGGTTTGAAGTCTGTAGGCGTTAGAGGACATCCAAGGGTCAGGATGAGGGAGACACTCGAGTCTTCACCTCACTTGCAGTGGACTCTGGAGGCTTATAGAATGCACAGATACCACTGAACATTTCTGGGATATATAAATTGTCAGCAGATGACTTTATATATGCTTCTCTGGACCAAGGCAAGTGAAAAAGTTGATGGCCTTCAGAAAGGGAACGGAATTTACCCATAAATCTGTCATTTCTTGCAGCAGTGCTCTAGGACTGAAGCACTCCTAAGGAGGCTGAGAACTGACTGCTAACGCAGCTCTGAGCTTAGCATACATGCTGGCATGGTAACCTGTCTCACTTTGCAAGCTATCAATAAAAAAAATACAGTTGGCTCATAAAACAAAGAAAATTTACAGTAATGCAAAGAGATTGTTATGACCAAATGGAGACAGAAGAAAATAAAGACTATTATACAGCTAGCCAGAAACAAGGGGCGCCATACTCAGTAAGGGAGACCGTAGAAGAGCTTAGTTACTGACCAGAGTAGGCACAGCTTCAAACAACTATGAGGCCAGTCTGGCTAAACAGACTGTAAGTGAGCCTGTCTGCTTGTGCAATTTTGGTGACTAATAGTGACTGTTGTCTCATAGGTGGCACCTTATCAGTCCAGCCTGTGCCAAATTCTCTGAAGATCTTTTAGTGCAGAGTAAGTAATTTGCCACTGCAAACAAACTGTCCCACAACACTAAATGCAGTTCAGTCTTCCAGAGGAAGAAACCTTTGTCTGAAACCAGCTTTTAGACAAAGTTTTCATCAGGACCTTGTGTTACATGTTTAGTAGATCTGGAGCAGGGGTGAATTTTTATATGATAACATGGCTAATGTGTAGTGGACAGCCAAAAAGGAAAAATAGATGAGTGTAAAATGTAAACATATAAAGGAGTGCAAAAGAGATAGAGTTAAACGTGTCAGTTAGATTTGTTCTGATACAATAGTGTTGCTTTAAACAAGCAGTTGTAAAATGCCCCCAAAGACCTCCTAAGTAAGTCTCATGACTTTCTCCTTGATTCATCAGAGATTGAGGCTACAGTGTTCCAAGCCAGCTCCAGGCCATTTGAGGGAGAAGCAACACATCAAACACCCTGGTTTTGCCATCAAAAAAGAAAGAAGAGGCCACAAGAGACATTGGAAAAAAACTTACCAGGAGAGCATAACCAAGCCTTGAACTGTTCTTGTGTGTCAAACATATTTCTTATTAGGAAAAAAAAAAGAAAAAATCATGGCAGATTTGGTTCCTGTGTAGAACCTACCTTGAGCACTTTAGAAGGCTTTCTCTGAGTGACCATGAATAGATGATTAACCACACTCCATAAAAAAATTAATCCCTTTTTTTTAGGCTGAATATTAATCAAAGATTGGCAATAAATACTGGCCCTAAAAGAGAGGAAAAAAATGCTTTTATTCCAAGTGAGGGTTGTAGAATTTCAGCACAATGGCCTTTGATTTTCATAGTGCACAGATACATTTGAGGAACCGTCAGAGGGAGCTTTGCTCCACAAACATTCCTGACCTGTTCTCTATACCTAGATAATACCCTGCGTACATAGTGGTATCTTTGAACAAAATCAGATGTATGTACAAATAACCTGGGATCAGTTCAATGCTGCTGGTCTGAAACTGTACCCAAAGCAGTAGGAACTGTGTCTAAAAGAAAGAATTTAGGTCTGGCACACAGAACAGTAAGGAGGGAAATTCTACTCTTGAGGTCTTTGAACACCAGCCAGCTCCCTAGAGACTCCCAGATGTATAGTTTCATGGGATTTTAGTTCTACTAGAGGAGGTTTATTTCAGTGTTTCACATTATTACATAACATTTACATGAAAGGGGTAAGAAAAGAATGTTATTTCCATAGCCAGCATGAGATTCAGAAATGAAAAGGTTCTTCTGACTTTAACTGACCAGAGCTTCAAACTTCATTTTCAATTAGACACAGATGCTAGTGTTTATGGACTGGATATTGATACTGGAATGTAAGTGACTTGAGAGGATGAAAGTTTACTAGGAGTCAATGGGTAAACTCCCCTGGGGGAAGTCATCATATGCTCTGCTGGTGACTAAACTACAGTACGTGTCCACAACTACTTCTTTCCATAGAAGTTTGTGACGCGAATGGACCAGCTGTGGCTCTTCAGATTCAAAAAGACAGAGGGCCAAATTTCTCCAGCCACAGACTGCAATCACTGTGGTGCTATGCTTTTGTGGTAACCTCAAAGCATGGGTTCAGGATCAACATTGACTGATACTGATGTTTTGTCCAGATGGCTTCATTGCAGGATTGGCATTCTAGGACTGGCAAATTCCAGTCTAAACAAGTGAGGAGCAGAGAACTGGTTGTTCAGAGGAATAAGCATGTTTGGAAAGAGGCGATTGTTTCCTCCCTCTCAGCATATTGTAGAGGTGCAAATCCAGTGGAGCAATAGCTGCAGGGTTTCCCAAGAAAGCAAGTGATTCCCATAGACTAATATTAGAATACTGGGCTATTGGCAATCACTTCTGGAATGGAGTCTCTCGCTTAGTGAAAAACCCTGAGCTATTCCACTGTGAATAGTTAAGATCAAGCACCATATCACACAATTGACCAGGTTGGAAAAGACCTTCAAGATCATGGAGTCCAACCTATCACCTAACACCTTCTAATCAACTAAACCATGGCACCAAGTGCCTTATGCAGCCTCCTTTTAAACACCTCCAGGGACGGTGACTCCACCACTTACACAGGCAGCCCATTCCAATGCCAATCACTCTTCCTGTGAAGAACTTCTTCCTAACATCCAGCCTAAACCTGCCCTGGCACAGCTTGAAACTGTGTCCTCTTGTTCTGTCACTGGTTGCCTGGGAGAAGAGACCAACCCCCACATGGCTACGACCTCCTTTCAGGTAGTTTTAGAGAGCAATGAGCCTCCTCTTTTTGAGGATGAACATCCCCAGCTCCCTCAGCCACTCCCCATAGGGCTGTGCTCCAGCTCCCTCAGCAGCCTTGGTGCCCTTCTCTGGACATATTTAAGCACCTCAACATCTTTCTTAAATTGATGGGCCCAGAACTGGACACAGTACTCAAGGTGTGCCCTAACCAGTGCTGAGTACAGGAAGACTTCCCTGGTCCTGCTGGCCACACTATTCCTAATACAGGCCAGGATGCCATTTGCCTTCTTGGCCACCTGGGCACACTGCTGGCTCATGTTCAGCTGCTGTCAACCAGTACCCCCAGGTCCCTCTCTGCTTGGCTGCTCTCTAGCCACTCTGTCCCCAGCCTGTGGCACTGCATGGGGTTGTGGTGGCCAAAGTGCAGAACCCAGCACTTGGACTTGTTGCCCAGTGATGGCTGTGGCAGAGAGGAACACAGCTCTGCTAGCAAGGGCTGAACGAGCCAATCACTAAGCTTGCCTGTGATACCCTTTCAGGAGTCCAACCCAGAAGTCTTGGAGGTGCGATGCCACCACACACTTGGTGGAAAATGTCCCCACTGCTGATGCCAGGGTGGCTGCTCTATGCTCTCAGATCCAATCAGCTCCTTGGCTGTTGACTTGATTGCCAGGAAGGAGAGGGAAGAGGAGGATGACAGTATGCTTCCAGTGCCTTGCTTTGTGCAGATCTCCCACAGGCAGCCTATGTGTGTCTGCAGAGGGCTCACTCAGCTCCACACTGCTGCTTCCAAACCCAGATCAAAGGAATTTTCCAAGATATGTTCTCCGCTGTCAAACACTGCACTGACTTTGGAGACTGCCTTACAGCTCTGACACTCCTCTGGGTTCTCTACCCACAGCCTTGTGCCAAAGATCCTTCGGCTTGATGGCCTCCTGCCTGGGGGTGTTCAGGGCCAGGCTGGAAGAGGCTTTGAGCAGCTGAATCTAGCTGAGAGGTGTCCCTGAGCATGGTGGGGAGGCTGAAGCAGATGAGCTCTGAGGTCCCTCGAGGAACCTTTAGGTTTTCCAACAGTAGAAGTAATTCTTACCTAAATTATTGTTTCCTTTCTCCTCATTCCTAACTATATGAGAATTGCCATGGAAGAAAAAAACGTGAAGGTAACATCTGCATTTGCCAGTCCCTTTATGGAAAAGGGACCCCCAGAAGGCAGTTTGATGCAATACATCAATTTCAGTGCAAAAATCAGTTACAAGAAGCAAGTCAGGAAAACACCAATGCCATAGAATGGCTTAGGTTGGAAGGGACCTTAGACATCATCTGAAGATGTATTATAAAAGAGAAAGGCTGACTGGTGATGGATCAGCTTCCTATGGGATCAGGAAAAGAAGAGCAGTAAGTTCAGAAGAAGCCATGGGATGTGGAACAGAACCAGAATAAACCATTTAAAGAGGCCTTGTTGTAGCCAGCCCTGCCTGTCCTGCCTGACAACCCTTGCACAACCAGTGATGTCAGACGGCTCTTCTTGGGCTAAACTTTAAGGTGTTATGCTTAGCCAGTAGTAGCCTGAACTTCAACAGTTACTCTACAAGCTAGCCAAAAAAAGTGCCATTGTCCCAGTCAAGCCTCTTCCTACCTATCCGGGGGGCCACCAGGCTCCCCGGCCTTTGTCCCACTCCCCTTCACCTGGTGTGCACCATGGGAACTCACCAGTGATGACAGGAGAAGGATCCTCTGCCCAGTTAGGCACTACGTAGGGCTGCTGTCATTCCTGGGGCAAATTATAAAGGGGAGTGGACAGGAAGGGCAAAGTGGTTACACCTGGGCTGGGAGGAGACTCCAACAGAACCCAGGTGCTCTGTGTTTGTGGAATAAAAGAGGAAAATGCTGTGTGGGGTGGGAAAGGGGTAGGTGTTGTGGAAAAGGGGAGGGGTGGTGAAAAGAGGGAGATGGAGGGAAAAAAAATATGTGTTTCTGTGTGACCTGAGCTAGATTCTATGGTCCTGCTCCAGCACGGGGGTTGGACTTGATGATCTGTGGAGATCCCTTCCAACTCCTAACATCCTGTGATCATGGCATTGGACTGTGCCCATATATCCAGCCTGTCCAGGTACCTCTGCAGAGCCTTCCTATCCTCTAACAGATCCACACTCCCAAGTTGGTGTCTGCAAACTTACTGATGCTGGACTCAGTCCCCTCATCCAGATCATCAGTAAAGATATAAAACAGCACTGATCCCTGGGGCACACCACTAATGACTGTCTGCCAACTGGATGTGGCACCATTCACCACCACTCTCTGGGCCCAGGCATCCAGTCAGTTCTTAACCCAGCGTGGAGAGCCCCTGTCCAAGCCACAAGCTGCCAGCTTGGCCAGGAGCTTGCTATGGTGGGTGGTGTCAAAGGCCTTGCCGAAGTCCAGATAGACTACATCCACAGCCTTCCCCACATCCACCTGTGATTTGGTTGGGGCAATTAACTGACAAGCCAGGAACTTTAACCATAGAATTGTTTTTGTTTTCCTGAAAAGCCCTGCCCCCAAACTATACACAAAACTAGCTAAATTTTATTTATAGGTTCTAATTCAATTGGGAATCTTCACAAGGATGCTTATGGGCAATTTGCGTAATTTAGGAAGGTCAGAAAATGGAAAAGGCTAAGCTACAGGACAGCTTTACCCTACTTAGAAACTAAGAGGCAGAGCAGAGAGTCTAGGGAACAGCTGATTTTACTCACAGAGGCGGAGTAGGATTTTAGAGACAGTCCCTGGATTTTTCCTGTGTGGCAACCGCTGAAACTGCAAGCTATAATCCGCCTGGCATTAAGTATAATACGAATGTAACCCGCCAAAGCCAAAGTGTCTGTAGGCACAGCTCCACGAGGCAGAGATCATGGAAAGGCACTGCCTTAGCAGCACAGGGGGAAGGCCAAACTGCTGCAGCCGTTCCTACGTACACCAGCAGTTTAAGGCAGAGAGCAGGTCCTTCCAGCAGGAAGCCAGGGGACAGTGGTCTGGGGAGAAGCCAGGCCCAGGTGCCACTGGCGGCTCTCTCTCAAATAGACCTAATGGACTTGCTGGGCTCGCAGACTTGTGGGGAGCAGAATGAACTGTGCAAGAGCAAGACTAGAGCGGAACTGTGCGAAAGCAGAGCCACGCACATTTTCCTCACTTTGTTTAAACTCATCCTAGGCAATGTGTCCAGTGCTAAATATATACTGAGAGCAAAGCCAATCACCAGCCCAGATTCCAGTGTGGGCATTCTCATGAGTGAGCACACATGTGAGAAAAGGACACCTTTTGCTGTTCCCTGTTCAATATCGCAAGGTGTGTGTCGGGGGGGAAGCAGTTTCACACCTTCTTCTTCCCCCATTCAAACCTCTGGGGACGGAGGTGGGGAGAGAAGGGAGTTTTGAGTGCCCTGCCACAAGCTGGCAGGTCACCTGGTGTAGATCAGGTATAAAAGATAGAAAGAAAGCAGTAGATTTTAAGCTTTGTTTGCTGACTTCAGATCCATTGAAGAAGAAGGCTGTAGTGTAGGATCAGCATTTAAAATCATAGAATCAAAGAATGGTTTAGGTTGGAATGGACTTCAAAGATCATCCAGTTCCAACCCCCTGCCATAGGCAGGGACAACTCCCACTGGTACAGGTCACTCAAGGCCTCATCCAACCTGGCCTTGACCCCCTCCAGGGAGAGAGCAGCCACAACCTCCCTGGGAAACCTGTACCAGTGCCTCACCCCCCTCACTGGAAAGAACTTCTTCCTAACATCCAGTTTAAATCCCACTCTGCCAGTTCAAACCCATTACTCCTCACCCTGTCATTACAAGACCTTGTCAATAGTCCTTCCCCAGCCTTCCTGTAGGCCCCCTTTAGATACTGGAAGGCTACTATAAGGTCTCCTCGAAGCCTTCTCTATGCCAGGGGAGGCNTTGAGTGACCTGTACTAGTGGGAGGTGTCCCTGCCTATGGCGGGGGGTTGGAACTAGATGATCCTTGAGGTCTCCTTCCAACCTTACCATTCTATGATTCTATGATTCTATGATTCCTCACACTTGGCAGGGGCGGGGTAGGAAACTTCTGGAAACTTTCTACCTAGAATTCTTGTAGAATAAAATTTATTTAGGTAATTCAGAAGTTTTTACATCCAAAAGGAGAAACTGAAGTGTCCTATGCTTGCTGTAATATATTTAAAGACAATCTCTAGTGAACGGAACTATATACTACTGTTACTACAACGATCTACTGCTTCTAGTGTGCTAGCCAGGAATGCTTCCCTACTTTTGGGGATGGATGCTATGCTGGGACAAGATCCAGAGTACTCAACCCTTTGTGTAGCCATTTTCATTGAAAGATTGAAAAGAAGCTTGTTGTTTTTCATCTGGAGAGATGAGGGCTGCAGGTGCCCCAGATGACACTTTTTCAGGAGCAACAGTGGCATTTGTGAAACAAAGATGATTTGTTAGAAACATCTCAAGACATGTTCAGCTTCATTGGATCTAAGACAGTTCCTGAGTTTCTGGCGAACTTTGTAGATTATCATGTCCTCCCTGCAGAGTAAATCACAGATGGAACAACTTGGAACTGGGAGTTTGAGTTCCTATCACTGCTTTGTGAAGTCAATGCTCATTTCAGCTGTGATAATCACTGAACAGCTGAACAGTTTGGGGAACTTCCAGTTCAGAAGAATTCCTGAAAATATCTCACTTAGATTTGATTTGGACCGAAATCAAATTCAAAAAGCCCCCTCAGATTTCCATTGAACTGCAAATCTTGCTTTTTGAGCCAGATCTGAGTGGAAACCTTAAACTGGGTAAACTTTGAATAGGACTCTATATAGAACCGACATGAGTACAAGCAGTGTTATTTAAAGGTAATCTGAGATTAAGTCTTGGAAATAAATTGTCATGTCCAACTGAGAGCATTTCCAGGGTGAAGATTATTCTCCTCCCTTTCTCATCCTAAATATGGAGAGAATACATGTCTATCATGGAACTGCAAAAGATGTTTCAGTAACAAGCCCCCTCCCAATGTATGGGGTGCCTCAGCCAGCAGTTTCCATTCATGAAACAGACACTGTTCAGGAGCTTGTTGTAAGAAGTCCTTCCAAACAGCCTGAAAAGAAATCTGGACAGGGGGTGGAAAACTTCAAAGACAGATGCAAAGGAGGTACAGTTGGTTTGGAGTAGCACATGAAGACATCCTAGTAGAAAGAGAATACAGCTGCTTAAAATTATTTACTTGTAATAAATCTTCTATAAAGACTCATTTCTTCCTATTTATTTTTGCATGTGGCTTGTGGATTTCAGCCTTCTACCCTGAGCTGCAGTGGTGAGGTTAACTGAGATGTGGCTATGAACTGCCTTGAATCTGCTTATTTCTAGTAAGTGATAAGAAGCTGTAAAGCTCCCTCATGAAATACTGCCATGGGCGTGATAGAGCTCTCAGTCCAAAGCTCATTGTCCAGGACCAAAGGTACAAAAAGCTGTTCAGGAATTTACAGTATATGGCCAGTGTCTTCAGTGCAAATCCCATTGAAGGGAATGCATTATGTGCGTAAAAAAATTAATAAGTATTGGGAGTATGGCCCTAACAAAAAAAAGACAGAGGAAAGTGTTTTGGGCTGAACTGTGGCAGATGACTGGCAATGTGAGCAGAGACAGTCTCCTGCTATTTGAGTCCTCTTTTGTTCAGGCAAACAAGATGGATTCAGGGAAATGGCAGACTTCACCAATCAGGACAGTCACCAACCACCTCCTAACTGGAACAACCTGCGATGCCCAAAGTTGAGACTTAACAGTTGAGGCTTACAACACACATGCATCACTTGCTAGAAGAGTTTAAATGGTGTGTAGAAATAGTTCCTATCCTCTGTTTACCACATGGACCCAGTCTGTCATCTTGTTGTTTGCAAATAGGGGGATAGTAGCGGGGAAAAAGGTGCTGGCACAAGGAGAAGGGAGACAAGCACAGAGGAAAGTCCACAGCAGGAATATTTTTGTTTACGATGCCAAGAAAATGCATTAAAGATCATACTATTAGGCTTGGTAAATTGGAATCTCATACCAGTGGTGTTAGAACCTCAGAAATAATGTGTCAAAGACGCTGGAACATTTAGGATACAATTTTTACTGCTTCAATGTAATCAGCATGCTGTTCTCACTGTTTTCTATGACAAGAGTCGATTCGTCTTCAACGCATTCAATGTACAATGTGTAGGTGGGTAAGCTAACCTTATTTATATAGTGTTACAAGGGAGAATGCTAACTACACACACTTTCGTGCTCTTGAAAGCTGTATTTCTTCTAGCAGAAAACACCACACATTCTTTTTTTTTTTTTTCAGAGATACAACACTCAGGCAGGTGTAAGAATATTGTTCCTTACAAGAGTGGCTTCTACAAAGAAGTGACGAGGAGGGAGATGAGATCCTATTTGTGGTGTTGAAGTTACACTGAAAAGTTTGTCTGTTGTTAATTTGCTCAAACTGCTCTCATACCAGATTCTAATCCATCTTTCCTAAGAAAATTATCTTTCAGAATGAAACCTCAAGATATCTTTCTGCTTCATGCATTACTTTAATCTTCTCACCTCCACATGTGTACTTCTTTTACTATTGCTTTTCTTGATTTACAGTGGAGAATTGTTTGTCTTCCTCTGCTTTGTGTTAATTTGTTTTACCCCCATTCCCCTCCCCCCCAGGTATGGAAGAACAAATGAGTATTCAACCATTTGCATTTTATCCTCGCCGCTTTAAATCTGCTCTGTGCTCCCAAGGGTCTATATTCTCCAGCCTGCTCCCTCTGAGTTGCTTGGTTTTGTCATTGTCTGTTACAACCTGTGCAATATGACATCCTTCTCCCCCACTGTACACTCTCATGTCCAAGTGGCATTTGGACTGCTTTAAGTCTGTCTTAATGCAGTCTCTAAAAGATTCCAGTTGCTTCTGACTGAAGTGGTCTTTGTACTACCAGACTTAAGTGGCTGTTCTTTTCATGTCCTCTTCTCTACTTGATGGCCGCCTGCCACATTTGGTGTTTTCCCTGTCTTTGTTACTTCTCCTAGATACCAGTTTCTCATATGTACACACACCACTGAGACCGTGACTGTGTGTATTGCTGCACCTGTGTTCCCTGCTATTTTCCTGTAGTCCTGTTTATTAGAAATTTCACTCTGACCATCTAATATAAATATGTGCTCTTTACCTTTTTTAACTTTTTGCCCTTTCATTTTTCTCTGCACAAACTTCCCTTTCTTTTCAAAACAGATAATTCCTCCAGTATTACCTATTTTTCTTGCTTACTTTGTATATGGTTTTTAAGTAGCTGTGTCTTTTCTACTCTTTAAATGACTGGTCAAAACTCAACATACACATTTCAGCAAAGTAGTCATCCCATGCAGCTAAATTCTTTCTCCTCTTAGCAAAGGTAGGCTTGGTAGTGTGTCTAGACAATTAAGAAGCTTTTAAGTGCCTTCTTGTTTCTGAGAGGGGTGCCATATGCTTGACTTCCTCCCCTTTAAGCAGAATTGACATAGCTGCTTTTGCTAATCACGTGAAAGGTGATATTATATTCAGAAAGAGGATAACAAGCAAACAGGGGCCAAACTAGTCCAAGGAGTTCACAACTTGAGAAGCATGGTCTGACACCTCATTTCCTCTCCTCCCCACTCCACCAAATATTTCTTCAAAATGTGGCATTGCTTTCTTCTCTTGCTAAAACAGTGGTTATGGCCGTACTGTATCTCTTGTCCTAGATACTGCAATCTGCTCTTCTTTGCCATTGTAACAGTAGCCTCACTTATCCAAATTCAGCCCTTGGATGTTAGTCCCATAGTCCAGTCTCTTCCTCTCCCCACTTTAAATCCCTGCAACAACCTCTCACACCAAGCAGGAGCTCATTATTATAACCTTTCAGCACTCACTACTTACCTGCTGACATATCCATGCATAACCCAGCAAACACCCTACATTTGCAAACCAGCATGGATCATTTTCCTTCCCTGCTATCTTTCCTTTAACCAGACTCATGTGCCTAGAATACTGTGCTGGATGTTGTGCCCTGCAGCCTAATCTATCCTCAAATCCCACCCTCAGTTGCAATGCAGTAACATCACAGAATCACAGAAATGTTCAGATTGGAAAAGCCTCTCAGGATCACCAAGTCTAACCAATAACCCTACCCTACAAGGTGCACCCTAAACCATATCCCCAAGCACCACATCTGAATGACTTTTACACACATTCAGGGTTGGTGACTGAGCCCTGGGCAGCACATTCCAATGCCTGACCACTCTTTGTGAAAAAAAAATTTCCTAATATCTAGTCTAAACCTGCCCAGTTGCAGCTCATTACTGTGAGCTTTGTGTTTAATAATATTAAATGTTCAAAAGAAACAATTCATTCCTTAAATACCAAAACTACTCTGGTGATTTATGGAGGTGTACATCTCATTATTCACTATGGTGTCAAAGGAAGAATGATCTCTGATTTAAACTCTTTTCATGATAGAAATATTTGTATAGTCACTGTCTCACACAAGATACTTGACATCTGAAACTATTCCCATCTCCATGACACTGCAGAGCAGTTGTGGGGTTTCTGGCCACTTGAATTTACTAATGTAGGAATTGTTACTCAGTTTGGCAAATGTGGTTAAAAGCTGTTAATGGCTTGTAGGAGAACTCTGGGATGGACAGATGTGCGTGTGCACAGCAAGAACATGATTGCAGAAGTCAAAAACCTAGAAAGAAACTTCTAATGTTTGTAGGCACGATGTTAATCTCAAGCTGGTGTATCATTGCAGACCTTTTATCTTCTCTCAATGTCTTACACTGTTATTCCCGGTAGTGCCACCTCACCTACTCCACCTTTTATTATACATAATGTGTTCTTACATAAGTACTCCCTTGATTAAATTTACATGAGTATAAGATTATACATGACATCAAGTGTTCCTCTGTTTTCTGTTGTTGTTCAGACCATCACCTCTTAAACAGGTCTGCAAGGAAACTAGTGCGTATAAAATTATCACAGAATTACAGAAACTTTTCGGATTGGAAAAGCCCCTCAAGATCACCAAGTCTAACCAATAATCCTACTCTACAAGGTTCACCCTAAACCATATCCCCAAGCACCACATCCAAATAACTTTTAAACACAGTCCACCACCTCCCTGGGCAGCCCATTCCAATGCCTGACCACTCTTGCTGGGAAAAAATGTTTCCTAATATCTAGTCTAAACCTATCCAGATGCAGCTTAAGGCCATTCCCTCTTGTTCTATGACTAATCACCTGTGAGAAGAGACCACCACCAACTTCTCCACAATGTCCTTTCACGTAGCTGTAGACAGCCACAAGGTGTCCCCTCAGCCTCCTCTGTTTCACACTAACCATCCCCAGCTCCTTCAGCCACTCCTCATCAGATTTATTCTCCAGGCTCTTCCGCAGCTTCGTTGCCCTCCTCTGCACTTGCTCCAGAACNTCAAATCATACAATTCAGACTCAGCTTTACCTACTGATGCTTTTGTTGGTTCAAGTTATAGAATAACAGAATGGTAGGGGTTGGAAGGGATCTCCAGAGATCATCATGTCCAACTCCTCTGCCAAAGCAGGACCACCTAGGGCAGGTCCCACAGAAATGCATCTAGATGGGTCTTGAACTCTCCAGAGGAGACACCACAGCCTCTCTGGGCAGCCTGCTCCAGGGCTCCAGCATCCTCACAGCGAAGAAATTTTTCCTTGTGTTGAAGTGGGAACTTCTCCTGTCCCAGCTTGTGTCCATTGCTCCTTGACACCAGTGAAAAGACACTGGTCCCTTCTTGACACACACTTTTCAGATATTTATAAAGATCAATAAGATCTCCTCTCTATCTGCTCTCCTTTAGGCTAAACAGCCTCAGGTCTCTCAACCGGTCCTCATTAGGCAGATGTTCGAGCCCCTTCATCATCCTCATAGCCCTGATATGGATAATCTCAAGGTGGGATTTCCCTCCCACCTAACCATCCAAGCAATATAAAACAAACAAACAAAAAACAGCTAATGTCGTAATTTTTTACACAAAAATCCATGAAAAATTCATTGTGTTTGATCATCTGCAATCAGCTTTCTGACAGGGATAAAACCATTAATGACAGAATGGGGAAAAAAATTAACAAAATAATTTCTCAATGAGAAATATTTCAGGAGGAGCCGAAAAAAACCCCAAATCTTCATTTTCTATTATTACACAGCAATTGCTACTCAAAGCTCAAGATCAACCAGGGACACATCAATATATTAGTGAAAGGTAAATATGGCATTGATTTGCAGAAAGGAAAGACAAAAGTCAGAGCTGGAAGTGCTTCATAGTGAAATAAATCCTTGGGAAAGATAAAAGAGCCAATATCAACAGACTGATCGCTGAACACATAAAGGCAAAAGAGACATAGCATCTATGATACATCTCATAAAGAATAAATCTTCATGGAGATGGATATATAGAGATGTATACAAACAGAAGTATGAAATCAATGAGTAAAAGCTATTTGGTAAATGTGGGATCACAAGATTTTATGTGTTTTTTTCATGGCCCCTTGATTTACAAACGTGAACAGGTTCACAGGCTCTGATGTGGCGTAATGGATGATACAGAGGTCAGGTGGTGAGTGGAGTTAAATCCAGTTGTGGCTGGTCACAACTGGCGTTCCTCAATGCTCAGTGCTGGGGCCTGTTCCCTTTAATGTCTTTAGTAATGATCTAGATGAGGGGGTTTAGGCACCCCGAGTAAGTCTGCAGGTGATATTAAACTGAGTGGAATTGTCAATCAGCTTGAGGGTAAGAAGGCTCTGCAGAGGGAGCTGGAGAGACTGGATCCATGGCTGAGATCAATTGTGTAAGATTTAACAAGGCCAAGAGCCAGGTTCTGCACTTCAGTCACAACGGCTCAGTGAATGCTCCAGGCCCGGGGCAGAGCGGCTATAAACTACCTGCCAGAGAAGAACCTGGGGGTGCTGACTGACAACGGGCTGAACACGAGCCAGCAGTGTCCTCAGGCGGCCAAGTGGGCCCCCAGCAGCCCGGCCTGGCTCAGGACTACTGCGGCAGCAGCAGCAGGGAAGTGACCACGCCCCTGTACGTGGCGCTGATGAGGCTGCGGCTTGAACACTGGGTTCGGTTTTGGCCTCCTCGTTACAAGGAGGACATTGAGGGCCTGGAGAGTGTACAGAGAAGGGCAACGAAGCTGATGAAGAGTCTGGAGAATAGCTTCATGGATTCATAGAATACCAGGCTGGGAGTGACCTCAAGGATTATCCAGTTCAAGCTTCCAGGGGAAGAATATAGTTTAAATGAGACGGCTCAGCACCCTCTCAAGCTGGGCCTTGAAACTGTCTAATGCAGGAGAATCCACTACCTCCCTTGGGAGTTTATTCCGATGTTTAACAGTTTGCATAGTGAATATTTTTTTTCCTGTCATCCAATCTGAACCTCCCCAGTAGCAACTTGTACCCATTACCCCTTGTCTTTACCATGGGACTTTTTGTAAAGAGGGAGTCTCCCCCTGCATCATAGCCACTCTTCATGTACTCGTACATGGTTATCAGGCCTCCCTAAGCCTTCTTGTCTCAAGGCTGAACAAGTTCTTTCAGCCTTCCTTTATATGACAGGTCTTCCAGTCCTCTTACCTTCTTGTGGCATTTCTCTGGACCCGTTCTAGCCTACTGGCATCCTTCTTGCCTTATGAGGAGCAGCTGAGAGACCTTGGGTTAGTCTGGAGAAGAGGAGGCTGAGGGGACACCTTATTGCTGTCTGACAGGAAGTTGGAGCCTGGTGGGTGCCGGTATCTTCTACCTAGCATCAGGTGATGGGAGGAGAGGAAACCCTGACATCTTACCGGGGGAAGTTTAGGTTGGAGATTAGGAAAAATTTCTTTCTGCAACAGTGATTAGGGTTTGGAACAGGCTGGCCAGTGAGCTGATGGAGTCACCACCCCTGGAGGTGTTAAGATGCGTGTGGACATGGCACTTTGGGAAATGGTTTAGTGGCCATGGTGGTCTTGGGTTGATAGCGGGGCTGGATGAACTTAGAGGTCTTTTCCAGCTGAAATAATTCTGTGATTTTATGGTTCTGTGATTTCACTAAAAGGAAATCACCTCTCAAGCTGATTTTATTTACAAACCCTTTCATATTACATGATATCTTTTCTGGTTAAACCTAGCAACAGTCTCTTAAATGCTATGCTCTTGCCATCTTTTGGCTTTTTTGTTGGCATTCTTAAAATATTCACTTGGCATGTAAGGGAGGTGGGACATTTCTGCACCATTTCAGTAACCTATCACATCACAGACAGTGTTACTCTCGTGTGTATTAATGAAATTTGCCAGCAACCCACATTCTAAGATCTGTTTGCAGTAAGTGTTTCTTGAAAATGTTCAAGCAAGAAACAAATCAGTCACAATCAGACTGTTTGTACATACTTCACGAAGGAAAATAAGATCCAAATTCATTAATAAATTATTCACCAGCTCTGCTTTCAAGTTTATTGAGAGCTGGCAAAAAATCCACAGGAAGGGATAAAGCTCAGTAAGAGCACATAAAATGGAGAGGCACTCTCAGGTAGGGAGATTAGTGGCAGGTCTTGACTTAGTCAACATCCTCATTAATGATTCTGAAGCAGAAATAAACAGAAGCATAATGAAACCTGTGGGTAGCTGGGAGGAACTGTGCATGCCAGCACTAAAGAATGGGGAATAACACAAAAGAAACAGGATGAAGGGATGTCAAATAAAATAACCTCTCAAGCTAAAAATCAAATGAAGAAAAATATCCCATGCAGATGTAAAGGAAAACCACACAGAAGCCTCAGATTCATTGTTCTCAAATCACCAGGCACAATACCCAGGCAATAATCAGAGTATCCCCATAGAAGTTGGTGGAACATGACTGAAGTCTAAAGGAAATGGACCTGTTTTCACTACCTGAGGAGCTGCAGAGAAAGGAAAGTCTGTGGTGCAGCTTGGTGAGTTGCATTGTTTGTGTTGCAGAGGCAGCTCTTCTGACATAACCTACAGCAAGTCATTATCCTCTTTAAGTACCTCGTGTGCTCAGGTAGCCAAGAAATCCAGCAGCATCCTGGCTTCTATCATGAATAACATGGCCAGCAGGACCAGGGAAGTGATTGTCCTGCTGTACCCAGCAACGTCTTGAGTACTCGGTTCAGTTTTGGGCCCCTTACTATAAGAAAGATGTGGAGGTGATGGAGCATGTCCACAGAAAGGCAAAAAAGCTGGTGAAGAGTTTGGAGAACAGGTCTGGTGAGGAGCAGCAGAGGGAACTGAAATCTTCTAGTCTGGAAAAGAAAAGGCTGAGGGAAGACCTCATTGCTCTCTACAGCTCCCTGAAAGGAGGTTACAGTGAGGTGAGGATTCATGTCTTCTCCCTAATATCAGGTGATAGAAGGAGAGGAAATGTCCTTAAATTGTGCCAGGGGAGGTTTAGTTTGTAGATTAAGAAAAATTTCTTTGCTGTGAAAGTGGTCAGGCATTGGAACAGGCCATCCAGGGCGATGGTGGAGTCACCATCCCTGCAGGTGTTCAAAAAACTGGACATGGCAGTTTGGGGCATGGTTTAATGGTGGCAGTGATGTTAGGTCGATGGTTAGACTAAATGATCTTGGAGAATTTTTCCAACCAAAACAATTCTATGATTCTACAATTCTGTGATTTGATGATTCTATATATTGCAGTGACTTTTCTGTTAAGAACTCTAGGTTTCAGCAAGTAAGTTGTCACTGGAAAATAGGAATGTCTTGGAAATCTTCCCCTAGTCATGAAAAAGTGGGTTCTCCTGGCTTTTTTACTCCTGCGTCCCGTGGTGGTCCTAGGTTGAAGGTTGGACGCAACGGTCTTACAGGTCTTTTCCAGCTGAAACAGCTCTTTGATTGTATCTCTATTGATTACACACTGAGTACTTTAAAAACTGTGAAACTACCACTGAAAATGTTTAGACGTGAGGAGGGAGGAAGAATACCGAAGGTATTTTCCTAAATCTGTAGACTCAAAATGATGCACCTAAAGGTGAAAAATTAGTGACTCACAAAATGTTTCTTCCCTTGGCTGTCTCGCACCCCGTACTGAGCAGAATGTTGCTGCTGAGGCCTCTAAGTGCTATCTTGCCTGCTGTTCTCATTAGAAGCCTTTCATGTTTTATTTAGGTACCTTCAATCAATGTGTATTTCTGTTTTATTTCTCACTTAAACTCTGCCAGCGTAATCAACCTCATCTGGAAATTGTCCTGCATTGCCAGTGACTACTTTCCGATATTGTAAACTTCATGTAGTTAATTGTTCTGAGAGAGCGGGGAGATATTCATTGGTAGCAGAAGAATTGCAGTGGCCATACAATGGCATCGTGTCTTTGTTTTCTATGCAAAACTGATCTCACACAGTTCGTTTGGGTGTTTTCTGTTCTCTGGTGTCCTGCAGGTTGTTCCAGTGAGGGGAATATAGAGGGGGAGACAGCTGCTTTGATTTTTGATAAGGGTATTGGGGACAAATGGGAATGATGGATCAATGTAGCTGGAAAATTTTGCTCTACTAAGAGGAGGTGCCTGGATATAAGTCTAAGAATCACAGAATCAAGAAGGTTGGAAAAATACCTCTAATATCGTCAGGTCCAACCATCAACCTAGCACCACCATGCCCTCTAAAACTCTTCCTGAGGTATAAGATACAAAGCTAGGAGGGAGTTAATCATCTAAATATGAATAGAGCTCATGGATGGAGTTTCTAAAAGCTATGCTCTTCAATGAGGCTGTTTAGTCTGGAGAAGAGGAGGCTGAGGGGAGACCTTCTCACACTTTACAACTCCCTGAAAGGAGGTTGGAGCCAGGTGGGTGTTGGTATCTTCTACTTAGGAACATGTAATAGGAGGAGAGGAAATGGCTTCAAGTTGCACCAGGGAGGGTTAGGTCAGATGTCAGAAGAACCTTCTTGTCTGAAAGGCTTCTCAAAAATTCAAATATGCCACCCAGGGATATGGTTAAATCACCATTCTTGGAGGTGTTTCAAAGAGGCAGAGATGTGGTGCAGAGAGCCACGGTTGAGCGCTGAACTCGGTAGAGTTAGAGAATGGTTGTACTGGATGATCTGAAAGGTCTTTTCCAACCAACATTATTCTGTGACGCTATATTTATAACCTGCCTGAAAAGGACTAATTGTAAAAATTAAAAGATCCAATATCAAACCAGTTGGTTAGGCTTCTGAAAAGAAAAGGGTGACCAAAGATCTATCAAATTATTTTTGAAGCTTAGGTAATAACATGGCAAATTAGACCCATTGAAAGGCAATGTTAAGTGATGCACCTTGGAAAAAACAATTCAAAACTTAAGAACAGAATGAGCTCTGAGCTGGCTGTAACTGTCAGGAATGAGACCATGAAAACTTCACTTTAGTGCTTGGAAATGCTGGATAAAATTGCAACAGGTTTTAGAAAGTGATAGGGAACAAACAGAAAATACTTTTAAAACCTGGTGCAAAATCATAGTTCGTCCCCATTTTGAATACTGTGCTGCTCTGGTCCTTTCTCCTGCAAATCAGGGAAGTGACAAAGAGAACAAAAGATGTGGGACAGTTTCCGTGTGATAAATGACCAAACAGGCTGTGACTCTGCTACAGGACAGATTTAACTGAGAGGAAACTGAGTAGATTCTGGGGGTCACAGTGCTAAGAGAAGTCAAACGTGAAAGAAAAAGAGGTAGCAGATTGCAGCCTCATCAAGACGTTGCCAGGTCTGCTTTTTAAAGCACTATAGAATGGTTTGTTTGGAAGGTTCAAGATCATCTAGTTTCAACACCTCTGCCATGGGCAGGGACACCTTCCACTAGACCAAATTGCTCAAGGCCCTGTCCAACCTGGTCTTGAACACCCCCAGGGAGGGGGTATCCAAAACCTCCCTGGACAACCAATTCCAGTATCTCACCACTCTCACTGTAAAGAATTTTATGGGCACTCAACATCTGCACAGCCTGAAGGAAGATCCAGCGCTAGACTCTGGCAGAAATCCAGAGAGCCTTCCTAAATGTGGAATAAAATCCTCCCTGTGCAGTTGAGAAAGTCACTGAAATTAGAATGAATGGGAGAGTATCTGGGAGAAAGTACCCCTAATGGTTGTGCTGTTCTTGCTCCTCTCTAGATCACAGAGAGGAGCATGGAATTGTTTCTGTGGGAAAAGGCCTCCAAGGTCAAGTCCAACTGTCAACCCAACACTGCTATGGCCATGAAACTGCATCCTAAAGTGCCAGGTCCACACTCTTCTTGAACACCTCCAGAGATGGTGACTCCACCACTTCCCTTGGCAGCCTGCTCCAGTGCCTGACCACTCTTACAGGAAACAAATTTTCCCTAATCTCCAACCTAAACCTCCCCTAGTATAATTTCAGGTCATTTCCTCTGCTTCTATCACCTGAGACTAGGAAGAAGAGACTAATCCCCATGTCACTGCACCTGCTTTCAGGGAGTTGTAGATGTGTGCTTAGAGGCACAGCTGGAGCTGGCAGAGGGTGTGGCGTGTGTAAGCTGCTTGCATCCAGCACCTGAACCATATGCTGCTTTTAAATCTTCTGAAACTGAGCAGCCTCTTCTCCCCGATTAGACCTTATCTTTAAAATGACGTCTGACTTCTGGGATTTCCTTCTGTGCTCACATCCTGCTTCTGCAAACCTGAACATGGCTCTTGGGAAGCATTGCGGATTGACAGCTTCAGCAACTGGAAAAAAAAAAAAAAGACATGATAATCACTGTCAGAGAAGGATTGGGAAGAGAGTCTGAGAGCTTAATTATGGCCACAAAGGAACAGGCTCTTTGTATGAGCAGTGCCGAAATGAAGAGAGGGAAGGGAGGGGAGAGCACAGGAACTGCAGTCAGGTTTTGGAGACTGTTGGTCATTCTGATGATGATCATGCCAAAGCATGAGGTTTTTAAAAGCTTAAAAGGCTGCCAAATTGTGCACCATGCATTCTCCAAGAGCCACAGAATGTTAAGTAGCTCAGATACAGTAAGGTAGTAACAGGAGATGTGGGCTACTCTTAGTTCAGTGGAGAAACATGGAGGTGAAAAAAATCCTTTTGCAGGTTCTTATTTTTTTGTTTCTGTTAATGACCATAAGGTACCTGCTAGCAGATCCAGTGTGGTGGCCTGAGAAAGAAAGAAAGGAGACTCTATTCATGCAGATATTGATTGCTGTGTGTGTCCTCAGCCAGTTTTCTGCCAATACAAAACTGGGAGCCTACACCACCCAGGCTCTGCTGCCATTCCTATCTGGAGATCTGGACAGGCTGGAGAGCTGGGAAAAGGGAGACCTAATGAGGTTCAACACTAGTACAGGTTGGGGGTTGACCTGCTGGAAAGTAGCTCCATGGGGAAGGATCTGGGAATCTTGGTGGATGACAAGTTCATCATGAGCCAGCAATGTGCGCTTGTGATGAAGAAGCCAAATGGTTTCCTGGGGTGCATTAAGAACAATGTGACCAACACATCAAGGGAGGTTCCCCTTCCCCTCTACTCTGCCCTGGTGAGACCACACCTGGGGTACTGTGTCCAGTTGTGGGTTCTCCAGTTCAAGTGAGACAGAAAACTATAGGAGAGCCAACCTACAACATACCTACATGTATGTCAGGCCTTGAAAGAATGCCATGGAGCAGGCAACACTTGAGATTTGAACACTGAAAGCTAGAGAACAGCCACTTTCCTGATTAAAAGGAAAACTAACACCTCAAATAGTCCACAATTGAAGTCAGCAGTCCTCGCAGGTATCCCTTAGTCCAAGACCTTTAATACAGAAGAACATCAGTGCAAACAACCAATATTTAACAGAGGTAGCAAAGCAAGCAGTGCAAGTAATAAAAACCAAACAACAAAACCCAAACCAAGTAAAAAACAATCCCATACATCACACCGCAGGTGTGATCTGACTTGAAACAGAGCATCACAGGGGCCAGTGGTCCTTAGGCTGATCACAGATGTTGGAGGTAGAGCTGATTCCTCCCGTCTTTCCACACTAACGCTTACCTCCTTGAATATACAAGTAAATGAAACACTACAGAGAGGTTTATGAGCTCTATTGAAAAAGATGGTACTATGGCAGGCTTGCAAAAAAGCAGAAGGCAAGTAATTCATAAACTAGATTTAAATTCATGATGGGCATCCTGGACGGACTATCACAAAGTGGATGCTTAACTGTTTGCATCATATTTGATGCTGTTCTCCACTGCCACATCCAGGGTATTTAACTTTCAAAAAACTGTTATGAACAACCATGTAGCACAAGGTTTGCAACACTAGAATAAAACAGCTGAGATGCAGTTTCCTTACTGCCCAGAATCCTTACCTAAAAATCATATAACCATGGAATTGTTAGGGTTGGAAGAGACCTGTAAGATCATTGAGTCCAAACAGCAACCCAACACCACCATAGCCACTAAACCATGTTCTTAAGTCCCGTGTTCACACCTTTCTTGAACACCTCCAGGGATGGTGACTCCACTACCTCCCTGGGCAGCCTGTTCCAGTGCCTGATTGCTCTTACAGGAAAGAAATTTTCCCTAATCTCCAACCTAAACTTCCCCTGGCACAATTTCAGGCCATTTCCTCTGGAAGCGTCGTAAGGCACCTAGAAACAAAGAGCATACTGGGTAACACAAGTAATTGGGGACTCTGTGCACATCAGTGGTCTGAGCTCAAACTACTGCAGATATATAAGATGAAGTTAGTTGAGGACTGAGCCTAGTGGCACACTATTTTGCAAAGAAAGCTCATCTTTGTGGGTGTCTTCAGTTCTCAGAAGCAGCTGTGCTTTTAAGAAGCAAGAACTTGGTGGCAGCTGCCTAGGCTTTGCTTTGAGAACAGAACTGACACCACCTCCAATTCTTTTGTAGCTCAGCGGTTGAGTATTGAAACATGAATCTGCTGTTTCTGTTTGCTCCTCCACCTGAGTGTCCTTAGAGACTGTAATTCTCCACAATGTGTAGTACTGAAGAACACAAGAGAGGAATGAAAGGCAAAATTCCCATAGCAGTTTGTTCGAAAAAAATCAAACTTAACACCTGGAGTTCTGGGATCTCCAGTTCAACAGGGATAGGAATATACAAGACAGTATCTAATGGAGGCTACAAGGATGATGAAGGCCCTTGAACATCTGTCTGATGAGGAAAGATAGGGGCTTTTTAATCTGGAGACCTGGGGCTGTTTAGTCTGGAGAAGAGAAGGCTGAGAGGAGATCATAATGTTTATAAATATCTGAGGGGTGGGTGTCAAGAGGAAGGGACCAGGCTCTTTTCACTGGTGTCCTGTGATAGGATGGAGGCAATGAATACAAACTGGACACAAGAAGGTCCATCTAAACAGGAGGAAAAACTTCTTTTTTCTGAGGAACTTGGAACCCTGGAGCAGGCTATGCAGACAGGTTGTTGAGTCTTCTTCTCTGGAGACCTTCAGGATCCACCTGGATGCATTCCTGTGTGACCTGCCCTAAATGATCCTACTTTGGCAGGATCTCTATGATCTCTGGAGATCCCTTCCAACCCCCACTATTCTATGATGCAATGATTCTGCGATTCTATGATTCTGCAATTACATGATTCTGGTTTTGTTAATGGTATTTGGGACTTTGACTGTGACTGGTGGAAGATCTTGGTGATGCAGGACACATCAATTTACCAGTCAGTTTACAGAGGTCTGATACTGTCTAAAGAACTCCAAAATGTGTTGAGTGTCACATCTGTAAAGCAATTCCAATGCTGTGATCTTATTCCCTCTCTACTGCTCCAAATCTCCTCAGCATAATGATATTCATCTTCTCCAAATTGCTATGCTGCTCTCCTCTTGGCTGTTGTGCACATCAATCTGTGTGCTAGGTCCTATACATTAGGGTGTCTGACTTAATTCAGAAATCTTCTTAGAATACATACTTGAATTATTGATTGTACAGCTCAGGAGGTGGAATTAGATGGGGTGGATTTGAGAGTTATGAATAATAAACTCCTGCTCAGCTACCAAGCAAGGAGTTCAAGCACAATGAGATGCTACCACTACATGTTCTATGTCTGCTAATATCAGGCCACCCACAGTTGTTGCTACACGTTGTTTAGTTTTCTTAATAGCTATGCAGAAGTAGTGACTAGTCTGTAAGGGATTTAGGAACACAATTCCCACTGGCCTGTGATGAGGTTAGGCACCTGAAAAATATTTTTGAAATCTGCTCCAAACATTGATTGCTATCAGATTTACATTTGGCTGAATTTTCAGTCATTGGAGTTTTCAAGCATTAGAAGATGCTGCCCATGGAGATGGTTGAGTCACTGTCCCCGGAAGGTGTTTAGGAAGTGTGTGGTCATGGTGCTTCAGCACATGGTTTAATGGTCATGGTGGCACTGTATTGATGGTTAGACTCCATGATCTTGGAGGTCTCTTCAAATTCAGAACTATTCAGCTACTTTGAAACATCCCTGACCACTTTTTCCTGTGTGCTCGTTGGTAACATTTTATAGTCCAGCCTGTTACCCTTCACGAAGAACATCAGGTGCATCTTGCTTGCTCTTCTTCCCCTTTCAGTATTTGTTTCAGCAAGGCTTTCTCATCCTCTTTCTTCTCCAGCCTTAATGAGAACAGAACTGATCGGGTTCATCTATAACTATACTTAAGAACACCCAGGACTACCCAACACTTCAGTTGTTCTTTCTGTGTCAGTATCTTGGTAATGGGGCACTCAGCATTTCACACGGCCCTCAGGTGTGGGTCTGCTGGCCTCTTCTGCATTTCAGCCATCTCTACTGATTTGCTCTGTGCCTCTGCCGGTATATCTGTGTTTTGTTAGCTTTCTCTTTGGCTGCCAGATACCGTGCTAACTATCTGAAGATTAGATCTCTCATTTGTCTCGGATCAGTTTCCTGTGACCCTATCAGAGAAAGCATTAAAAGATTTATAAAATGAATGTGTGAAACAAGGAGGTGCCAATCAACTCTGCAGAAGGCGGTAAAAACATTATTTCAGTGACTGCTGACACAAGTTAAAAGAAACCTGAACTTAATAAAAAATCATTCTACTGATTTCTGAAACAGAGCCCTCGGTGGAAAGACCAAAAAAGATCAATTGCATGTCTCTGCACAACAACCATTTCTTAAAGCCTTGGTATTTTAGTATAATCGCTTTGCTATGTTTTGACCCACTCTTCGCTGATTTCTGTTGGGGTTTGTTTGTTTGTTTTCTTTTCTCATTAAGTTGTATGCATGAGATATCCACTCAAGACCTCATGGAATTGTAGAATCGTAGAATGGTAGGAGTTGGAAGGGACCTCACCTTAGAATCTTAGAATCATAGAATCACAAAATCATGGAATCATAGAACCACAAATTGCTAGGAGTTGGAAGACACGTCTGGAAATCATTGAGTCTAAACCCCCTGCCAAAGCAAGGTCATAGAATCATAGAATGGTTTAGGCTGGGATCCACCTCAAATATCATCTAGTTCCAACTTCCTGCAGGCAGGGACACCTCCCACTAGAACAGGTTGCTCATCCAACCTGGTCTTGAACGCCCTCAGGTAGGGAGCATCCACAACCTTCCTGGGCAACCTATTCCAGTGTTTCACCACCCTCACTGTAAAGAACTTCTTCCTAACATCTAGTTTAAATCTCCTCTCTTCCACTTTAAACCCATTACCCCTCATCCTGTCATTACAAGACCTTGTAAATAGTCCCTCCACAGCCTTGTCGTAAGCCCTCTTCAGATATTGGAAGGCTACTATGAGATCTCCTCAAAGCCTTGTCTTCTCCAGGCTGAAGGGCCCCAACTCTTGTAGCCTGTCCTCAAAGGAGAGATGCTCCAGCCCTCTGATCTTCTTTGTGGTCCTCCTCTGCACTCACTCCAACAGTCCGTTGTCCTTCTTGTGTTGGGGGCTCCAGAACTGCACACTGTATTCCGGGTGGGGTCTCACAAGAGTGGAGTAAAGACAACCTAGGGCAGGTTACACAGAAATGCATCTGGGGGGCTGAAGATTATCCAGAGAAGGAGACTCCATTTGATGAAACCTTGCACGTGTTTCATCAAAGGGAGCTTCTGCTGCATTTGGTCCACATTTTATACCTGCTTTTCTTTGAAATCTGCAAAATTTGTCTTTCCATTATTGACTTCTTTCTTTTTTTTGGAATCTGATTTCCCTCTAACCAGAGCATTTAGTCTTCAAACAAAGTCAGGATCACTTTACCACTGCAGTATAACCTCAAGTGAGAAAGTTAATTTCCTATTCAGTTTAGAATTTCGCCACTGATACCATGAATACTAAATTCATACTGCTGCAGTTGAGGTCCTTGGAGAGCACCTTTAAAAACAGGCTTCTTATCTGCGATTATTTCCTACTTTTGTTTCACAAATGGCTTAAAATCCTTTCACAGTCTTCCAAGCAGAGTAGTGTTTTCCCTTTGGTTTCTTCTCTCCATTCTGCCTGCCAGGAGATAGGTGAAGTAAGTGGTTACAGATGATACGAGCATTATAGGATAGATGGCTAAGAGTACTGCAAAAGCAGGATGCCCAACAGTCCCTCAGGGGCAATACAGCATTTCTGCCAGGAGTTCAAATTTCTCTTAAGCCCAGAAAGTGATGTGAGCTGGAATCTTACTCTTCTGGATGTTGGTGTAATTCATTCCTCATGCTAATGCTGCAATGGATGCCAGGGGTGGATTTCCTCCTCTTTTCCAGGGGAGATGTTGAGTTCTCATAGCATGAACCTAGTTGATGAAGTCATGCTAAGCTGCAGCACTCGACAATGTGGTCTAGTGAGACCTCACCTCGAATATTGTGTCCAGTTCTGGTGTCCCTGGCATAAGAAGGACACAGAGCTTCTTGGAGCGTGGAGTGAGTCCAAAGGAGGGTCACAAAGACGGTCCAAAGGCTAGAACACCTCTGCCGTGAAGATAGGCTGAAGTAACTGGGGTTCTTCAGCCTGGAGAAGACTCTGGGAGGACCTTAGAGCTGCCTTCCAGTACTTGAGGGGATCCTCTAGGAAGGCTGCAGAGGGACTTTTCCTAAGGATGTCTAGAGACAGGATAAGAGGAATGGTTTGAAGCTGAGGGAGAGCAGGGTTAGACTGGATCTTAGGAAGAAGTTCTTCAGTCCAAGGCAGGTGAGACTCTGAAACAGGTTGTCCAGGGAGATTGTAGATGCACCCTCCCTGGAGGTGTTTGAGGCCAGATTGGATGAGGCCTTGGACAACCAAGTCTAGTTGAGAGAAGTAGGTGGTCTCTGAGGTCTCTGATCCATGCTCTGATTCTGTGATGATTCTATGCAGCATATGGCTTCACGTGATTCATAGATTAAGGGCAACACATTTGTTTCCTAAGGAATATGGGCACCAAACATTTATGAGGTGTTGCATTGATCATTTATGGAGAAGGTTTTATTTTCCTGAATATCACAAGAGTTTAAGTGGGAGCTGGTGGAAGTCCTCACCAAGCCATTTCCATCACTTACCAGCAGTCCTGGCTAACTAGGGAGGTCCCAGCTGATTGAAGATTGACAAATGTGAGGTCCATCTACAAGAAGAGTTGGACGGAAGATCCAGGGAACTACAGGCATATCAGCCTGACCTATGTGGCAAGGAAGGTCATCTTTATTGTCATGCAGCACGTGCAGGGTGACTAGATGATTAGAACCTGTCGGCATGGGTTCAAGAAAAGCAGGTCCTGCTTGATGATCATGATCTACTATGACAAGGTGACCTGCTTAGTGGGTGAGAGAAAGGCTGTGGATATTGTTTTTCTGGATTTTATCCTCTGACACTGTGTATTACAGCATCCTCCTAAAGAAACTTGCTGCTCATGGCTTGGATGGTGGATGTTTAGCTGGATAAAAATCCAGGCTGAGGTGGTAAATGGATTTAAATCCAAACGGTGGCTGGTCATAAGTGGAGTTCCCCAGGGTTCAGTGCTGGTGCTTGCTCTCTTTAGTGTTTTCATCAATGACCTAGATGAGGTAATTGAGTGCATGCTCATCCTGCAGATGACACTAAGATGGGTGGTTGAATGCCCATCCCTGGAGGTGTTTAAAAGATGCAGAGATGTGGTGCTGAGTACCATGATTTACTACCAGACCTGGCAGAGTTAGATAATGGTTGGACTGATCTTTTCCAAATGAAACAATTCTGTGATTCCAAGAGTAATCAACAAGAAGCCCAGAAATTCCTATCCGCCTCTTTGGTCCTAAAAAGACATCCTTCCTCTTCTCTTTCTCAAACCCACTGACCGTGGGTCCTCCTGGTTTGTTTCCCTTATCTTTTCTGCCTTTTACCAGTGGCTGCAACCAACATACCCTCTTGCTTCCAAATCTGCTTCTATGCCTCCAGCATCTCTGGCAGCATAACTAGTTTTACCCTGCTATTTCTCCTTCCTGTGTTTTCAGCTACAGGGAGGGGCATTTAATTGCTCTTTTCTTTGAGCCTGGTTCAAGCCAGTTGCTTTAAGGTGGCTCCTAGATCAAAGCCCCCTCCATTTACAACAGTCAGTTACATCCTACAGAGTTACAGAATCATAGAATGGTTTGAGTTGGAAGTGATCTTAAAAATCATCCAGCTCCAACTTCCCCACCATGGACAGGGACACCTTCCAATGGACCAGGTTTCTCAAGGCCTCAAATAACCTGGCCTTGAACACCTCCAGGGAGGGGACATCCACAGCTTCCCTGGGCAACCTGTTCCAGTGTCGCAGCACCCTCACTCCAAGGAATTTCCATCTTTGTTCCCTTCTAATCTTCCAGCCCAGCATCCACACACAGACAGACTTCAACCTCTATTAGAAACTGGAACCAGAGCCAGCTCTGACAATTTACAAGTTCAAATTAATAAAGAAAAAAAAAACAAAAACAAAACCAAACCAGTGAAACAACTCAGGCTCCTTAAGCTGACATCCTAGAGACACTTTTTATTTTCTCCCACATTACTTAAGTACTGGAACAAGAGAGACAAGCCAAAGATTTTCCAACAGGTTGAAATCACTTGAAGTCATAGAGGAAGGCTGTATTGTTAGGTTTCAATTAAGCTAAATTATTAATGATTTTTGTGTCTAATTGTCTTATTGCCTCTACTACAGACAGATACTGGTCAGTAGTTCAGATAATTCTTATGCAGGGCCATTTTCCAATCCATGTCTAAGCTATCAGTCACCAGCAGTCATCTTCAGCTGCTTTGCACAGACTTCCCAATTGCAATGGCATTGTGAGGGGGGTGGATTTGGGCATGCACATAAAGAATGGCAGTTTTCTTGGACCGAATACCATGTTCTACCCTGAGAATCTGTGCAAGATCTTCCCATGTCCCCTTCCTGCCTATGCTCTGGAAATCATTGAAGCAGCACCCACCAAAACACTGCTCTTGAGAGACTGGGAAACCATCTTCTACTGTGATACAGATAAGTACCAATGAAGTTAGAAACCAGGTCATGGAATCATAGAATCCACAGTTAGGTTGGAGAAGACCTCTCACATCATCAAAGCCAACCATCAACCCAACACCTCCATGACCACTGGACTATGTCCCAAAGTGCACTTTTCTACTCAGTGGTAGTCAAACCACATCTGGAGTACTGCCTGCAATTTTGGTCCGTGCTGTACAAAAAAACATGTGGAGAGGCTGAAAAATGTCCAGAGAAGGTCCAGGAGAATGATCAGAGGCCTGGAAGCCCTGGATGTGAGGAAAGGCTGAAAGAGCTGCATCTGTTCAGCATGGAGAAGAGAAGGCTGGGGGGACGCCTTGCACCAGGATGTAAAGGGTGGCTGCCAGGAGGATGGAGACTTCCCTTTTTACAAGAAGTACCATGGAAAAGACAAGAGGCGATGGAGACAAGTTACTGCTGGGGAGATTCCCATGGGATTCCAGAAGAAAATGTTTGCCCATGAGAACATTTAAACATTGGAATCATCTCCCAAGGGAAGCCTTGAATTCCCCTCCACTGAGCAGTTTGCAGACTCATCTTAAAGGGCGCTGGAACAGCTCATTTCAAGTCTACTGTTACCTAGAAAGGTTGGAGCAGATGATTTTTGGAGTCCTTTCCAACCTGGCATGATTCTGTGATTCTCTGTGATTGTGGGGATTTTATGACAGAAAAGCCATGATTCTATGAGATGAGTTTTGCTGGTGCAGCAGGATGCCTGTGATGTTTATCTATATCACTCCATGATACTTGATTTTTACAGCTGATATATTTTTGTCATGACAATATTTCACATTGGGTTAAAGGAAAAAAGGGAGGTGAAAAGCAAACAAGCCACATAATACTTGATCATGAAATAAAGAAAACACTGTGAAATGCATTTCATAAGGGAGAATTGGTTAAAGGAAAAAAAAAAAAGCTGCAAGGCTGAAAAGCATAAATGTGTACCAATGAGCTGGTCCAGATGACATGCATCTCAGAGAATAAGGTAATTCATTACACAGTGTCATGGCTCAGTGAGAGTCGTTTATGGAAGTTCATGGAAATCTGAGAGAAAGCCAGAAAACGAACAGGACACAGATCTTCAGGGAAGGGAAAAAAAAAAAAAAAAAAAAGAATAAAAGGAGAAGAATCAGAATCACAGGCAATTACAATTCACTAAACTTAATTTTAGTCCATTGTAATATAATGAAATGATCATTAAAGCTCTGCAGTTACCTGAGGGATAAAGGAATAATAAGCAGCAAATGATGCAGGCACTGTGGTACCAGGGTGGTATAGAATCCTAGAATGGTTTGGGTTGGAAGGGACCTTAAAGATTATCTAGTTCCAACTCCACTTCCATGGGCAGGGGCACCTTCCACTAGAACAGATTGCTCAAGGCTCCAGACAACCTGGCCTTGAACAACTCCAGGCAGGGGGAATCCAAAACCTCCTTGGGCAACCTGTTCCCACCACCCTCACCGCCTCACCACCCTCACTGTCAAGAAAGTCTTCCTAATTTCCAATCTCAATCTTCCCTCTTCTAGCTCAAAGCCATTGCTCGTCATCCTGTCACTACAAGCCCCTGTCAAAACTCCTTCCCCAGCTCTCCTGTAGCACACTTTGGGTGTGATCAAGCTTTGGGACGTGGTTTAATGACCATGATGGTGTTTGGTTGACGATGATGGTTGATGATCTTGGAGGGCTTTTCCAACTGAAACATTCTCTGATTCTATAAGGCCTAAGGGCCAGCATGTCTGCAAGCAAAACCTCCTGAATGCCAGGGTGATGGATATGGAAAAGAATAGAAGTAGATTATAAAGAGCCTTACAAAATGATAGAGCAGCACAACAAATCAATGCACTTCGTGGTTGCTGGCGCAGGGAAGTTCTATCCTGCGACTGCAGAGCATAACTGCTCGTTATGGAATCACACCTGGGATATGGCATTAAATTGCAATACCTCATTACTTGTCCTTAGAAAACATGAAAGAATTTCAAGCAATTCAGATCCACAGAAGAAAAATTATCAGGCTCTTGGAAAGACTGATACACAAGGAGAGATTAAGCAGCTTAAATATATAGCTTATCCAATCAATAATTAAGCAAGGGAAGGATAATGGTTTGAAAATATGCACGAGCAGGGTAATTATTTTGGATGATGCATGGTCCCAATTCAACACAGTGCTTAAACACATGCGCATCTCCATCAGCCCTGCAACACACCCCGGCACGTGATGCCAATGGAGCTTTAGCACATACCTAAATTTAAGCATGCACTGAAGCACTCTGATTAATTGGGGCCATAACCACCAGTAATGACATGAAATTGAGAAACAGGGGGAAAAAAATATAGGCTGAAAAAGCAGGAAAATCTTCCAAATAGCCAGATATATGAGACTGGGGAGTCATCACTCAAGGGAATTGGTGGAAACCTCATCCCTGGACACCATTCATGTTTTGCTGGGAAAATATCCTTTGGGTAATAATCTTCTTGTTGCCTCTGGAGACTACAACTGCATGAATGCCACACTCAAGAGCAGCGTGACCAGCAAGACGAGGCAGGTGATCCTCCCCCTCTACGCTGCTCTCAGGAGACTCCACCTGGAGTATTACATCCAGTTTTGGTGCCCTCAGCACAAGAAGGACATGGAACTGTTGGAGTGAGTCATAGAATCATGGAATGGTTCAGGTTGGAAGGGACCTCAGAGATCATCTAGTTCAAACCTCTTCACCATAGGCAGGGATGCCCCTCAACTAGACTCAGCTGTTCAAGGCCTCATGCAGCCTGGCTTTGAACACCCACAGGGAGGGAGCATCCACAGCCTCCCCGGGCAACGTGTCCCAGAGTCTCACCAAGATCCTAAGACTGAGTCAAAATCTACTGTCTCTCAGCTTCAAACCACTCTCCCTTGTCGTATTGCTAGACACCTACATGAAAAGTCCCTCTCCAGCCTTCCTGTAGGCTGCTTTCTTGTACTGGAAGCTGCTAAAACGTTCCCCTGGGGTCTTCTTTTCTCCAGGCTGAACAATCCCAGCTCTCTCAGCCTGTCCTCACAGAAGAGGTGTTCCAGCCCTTGAGGACCAGAGGGGAGATAATCACCTCTGGATGTGTTGAAGGCCAGGTTGGATGAGGCCTTGAGCAACCTGGTCTAGTGGAAGGTGTCCCTGCCCATGACAACTGGGCTGGAACTAGATAATCTTGGAAGTCCCTTCTAACCCAAACCATTGCAAGTATCCTTATGACCTAATGCAATGTGTCAAAGGTTTCCTGCCTGGATTGTGGCTTTCAGCCTCATACACAATTTTAGTGAGCAATGTGACAGCATGGTAGCCTTCTGAAGCTCTTCCTTGTGTCCCCTCAGAATTCACTGAGTTTTCTTTCCATCTTCAGTACACATAATGAGAGACTGGTTTTGGTTGGAAGGGACCTTTAACAGTCATCTAGTCCAACACCCCTGCAGTCATCAGGGAGATCTGCAACTAAATAAGGTTGTTCTCAGCTGCAAACAGCCTCACCCAGTATGGTTCCAGGGATGGGGCATCTACTACTTCTCCCAGCAATGTGGGACAGGGTCTCACCATCCTCACTGTCAAAATATATTCCTCCTCTCTAGTCTGAAACTCCTTCTTTTAGTTCAAACCACAAGGCCTGCTAAAAAGTCTGTCCTCAGTTTTCTGATCAGTTTCTCTGAGTACCAAAAGGCAAGAAGAAGTTCCCTCTGGAGCCACAAGAAAGTCTAGCTGCTACAAGGGAAAAAAAAAAAAAAACCCAAACCAAACCACCAAGCCAAAACACACACTTTAAGACCGGTGACATTTGCCCTTTTCCCACTCATTGGCAAATCATTGATTTCAGGCTCTCTTCTGCATTAAAGCAGGGCTTTAATATATAGGGATATCTAATTTCAGCTTAAAGGGTCTTCATTTGTTCACAGAGCATGTGTGGTGAAGAACATCAGAGAAGTAATCTAGTCTTGGAGGTTGTCCTGTCTCTAGGCATGCAAGCAAAGGGAGTAAAAAGACCTCTAACTGTCAACCTAACACCACCATGGCCATTAAACCATGTCCCATGTGCCATGTCCACACATTTCTCAAACTACTCCAGGGATGGTGACTCCACCACCTCCCTATGCAGCCTCCTCCAATCCCTGACCACTCTTGGAGCAAAGAAATATTTCCTAATCTCCAACCTAACCCTCTCCTGGCACAATTTCAGGCCATTTCCTCTCTTTCTATCACCTGATACTAGGGAGAAGGACATGAATCCTCACCTCACTGCAACCTCCTTTCAGGGAATCATAGAAAGCAATGAGGTCTCCCCTCAGCCTCCTCTTCTCCAGACAAAACAACCTCAGTTCCCTCAGCTGCTCCTCACCAGATCTGTTCTCCAGACCCTTCACTATCTTTGTTGCCCCTCTCTGGACACACTTCAGCAACACTGTTGCAGAAAAGCACTTTTCCAAGGATGGAACCAAAGATTCTTAAAGGAGTTTTCCCAGTGATGAGAATGATTTTCATGAGTAGAATTTTTAATTATTTTAAAACCTCCTTTCTCTCCCAGTAAACCCCTGGAGAAGGCTGTGCACCACTCACTAGGACTTTTGGGGGTGTTTGCAACCATATGGGAAAAGTGTTGTCTAAAAGGACTTTGCAGAAGTCCAGCAGGAACAGAAATGTTTGAGACAGATTTGTTGTAACTTCTAGATTCTTTTTTCCCCTGTGAATTTCATCAGTTGATGTTCTGCCTTGATTGCTTCCAGTGTCATTGAGATGGGCTCTGATTATATTGTTAGAAAAACAGCATTTTTATTTATCAGCTCTAATTTGTTCCCACGGCATATCAGTGCATCCATAGATGCACAGAATGGTTTGGGTTGGAAGAGACCTTAAAGAACATCTAGTTCCAACCCCCTGCCATGGGCAAGGATACCTCCTACTAGACCAGCTTTGTTCAAGGGCTCATCCAACCTCACTCTCAACACTTACAGGCTTGGAGCCTTCGCAGCTCTTCTGGACAACCTGTTTCAGTGCCTCATCACCCTCACAGGGAAGAGTTTCATATATCTGTTTAGTTTCTTCTAATTTGAAGCCACTTTCCACATACATTATTCTCCAAAGACATTCTCCAGGCATGCTTCCTCAGCGGAGTAGCATCTCCTAGCCTAAACCACACTTTTCTGTGCCTGTCTAACCAGCAAACATCATTGTTCATGTTAATAAATAATATCTGAAGGAGTTGATGGACAGCCAGCTGAAGATGAGCCAGTAAAGTGCTTGTGTGGCCAAGAAGGCCACCAGCATCCTGGCCTGAATCAGGAACAATGTGGCCAGTAGGTCTAGGGAAGTGGTTACCCCCCTCTACTCAGGACTAGTGAGGCTGTATTTTGAGGGTTGAGTTCAGCTTTGGGCTCCACTCTACCAAAAACGACATTGGGGTGCAGGAGCGTGTCCAAAATAGAGCAACTAAGCTGGTGAAGAGCACAACTTTGTGAGGAACAGCTGAAGGAACTGAGGGTGTTTAGTCTGGAGAAGAGAAGGCAGAGGGGAGATCCCATTGCTCTCTACAATGCCCTGAAAGGAGATTGGAGTAAAGTGGTGGTCGGTCTCTTCTCACATGTGACAGGACAAGAGGAAATGACCTCAACTTGTGCCAGGGAAGGTTCACGTTGGATATTGGGAAAATTTCTTCCCAGAAAGGATTTTGAGGCACTGGAAGAGCCTGCTCAGGGAGGTGATGAAGTCATCATCCCTGAAGGGATTGAAAGGACTTCTGGATGTAGTACTGTGGAATGTAGTGGTACTGTATTAGCAGTTCTATAATGCCATGATTCTGTGCTTAATTACTTGGCCCCACTGAAAAGGACATCCTTGCAAGCTCTACAGAAAGGTTGGGGAGGGACTGTGTAGAAGGACTTGTGGTGACAAGGGACAATGTTTTGAAGCCAGAGCAGAGTAGATTTAGGTTGGACATTAGGAGGAAGTTCTGTATAATGAGAGTGGTGAAATACTGGATCGGGCTGCCCAGAGATGTGTTGGAGGCCCTGTTTGCAGAGACATTCATGATCAGACTTGATGCAGCCCTGGACAGCCTGATGTCATTGGAAATGTCCCTGCTTCATGCAGGAGGATTGGACAAGATGACCTTTTAGGGTCCCTTTCAACCTGATGCGGTCTGTGACTCTGTCAAATGAGAGCTGTAAGAGTTTGGTGAAGAAACATTTGGGAAGAACAATAAATGGAGTGATCTTCCAGTGAGGTGGATAGGGTGGCCTCATCCTAGCCCTTTTAGATCTCCAGATTACTTTTTTTTTTTTTTTTTTTTTTTTTTTTTTTATTTTGAGGGGTAAGAGTCATTGGGTTTGGGGGTGGCCTTNTTTTTTTTTTTTTTAACTTTGAGAGGTAAGAGTCATTGGGATCAGGTGTGGCATGTGGCCTCAGGCAACTGGAACCCCTTTGCTTTTTTTTTTTCTTTCCATTAAAGGCTGGATTGTTTAGGTCCTTCTCTTCTTAGATTAAAAACAAAAGGATGATGCAGTCTAGAAGAAAAATGTTGCTCATGTTGCAGCCAAGCACCATAATTTCCAGAGGTCCTTTGGAAGGATCTAAGACCAAACATGGCAAAACAAAGACAGGCATCTTGTCCCCTGTCTCAAATGTCCCCAGACCCAGATGTCCTTGGCTCTCTAGACATCAGAGGCTTCATGTTTCAAACTCCTAGAGGCCCCGGGGCAGGGTGGTGTGTGTGCCCTTGGCTCCAGGCTGCTGCAGGCTTCTGTGACTAGTAGGAAGGCTGTGACTGGCTGCTGGGCTCAGGGCAACAGGCTGACCAGCCAACTGGGAGATGGAGAATCCAGTGAGGCATGGGTCTGTTCCTGACAGGCGAGATGCAATTGCCTTCCCAGGAGAGGGGCAATAGGCAGAGAAGCCAACTGGGAGGTGAGAAAACCAGAAGGTGACAGGTCTGTGCCAGAAATGCAGGGTGCAATTGGCTGCTTGCTGGAGAAATAAAGTCCAAGAAGCCTACTGGAAGGTAAGGAATCCAGTGTGGAATGGTTCTGTATCTGTTAGCCAGGCTGTGATTGGCTGCCAGGGAGGGGAGCAATAGGCAGAAATACTCATTGAAAGGTGAGAAAACCAATGATGATGATTCTGTGACAGACAGACACACTGTGATTGGCTACTTGCTGGGGACAAAAGCCCAGGTGGCCATTTGGGAGGCCGGGGATCCAGTGGGGAATGGTTCTAAGCCTGGAAGGGAGGCTGTCATTGGCTGCTTGCTGGGGACAGTGGTCCAAGTGGCCAGTTGGAAGGCAGGGAATCTAGTGTAGCATGGTTCTGCGCCTGGTGGGCAGGCTGTGATTGGCTGCCTGGGAGGGGAGCGGTGGGCAGAGCAGCCAATGGGGCGGTGGGAGATCTCTTCGGGCCGCTGCAGGCTGGTGGCCAGGGGGCGGTCGCGGGGCATAGCGGGCCCGGGGGCGGCGCGGCGCGGGGCGGAGGGAGACGGGCAGGCCCCGGCGCGGTGCGGTGCCGGCTGCTAGGTGGAGCCCGCGTCCGCGCAACCCAGATCCGGGCCCTCGCCGCTCCCCCGCCCCTCGGCTCGTCGCCCGCCCGGATCCGTGCGGCCGCCGCCGGGCAGGGCAGCAGCACCGCGCCGACCGCCGCCTCCTTCTGCCCGCTTCTCGCTCCCGGCCTGCGGGCGACGCGGGTGCTGCAGGTCCCGACGCTCCTCCGCCCCCTCCCCGTGCGCGGTGCCGAGCCGAGCGGTGCTAAGCCGTGTCCAGCCAAGCCGAGCGGTGCCGAACCGAGCGGTACCGAGCCGGCGGGGCCACCCGCCCGCGGCCATGGGCCCCCCCCGCGCCCGTTAGGCACCGCACCGGGCGCGCCCGCCGGGACTGGCAGTGTCCGCAGCGACGGCAGCAGGAGCAGCGGGAGGAGGAGGAAGGATCTAGGGTGCCGGCAAAGCCTGGGGGGCTGAGGTCCGCCCGCCTCCCCCTGCGCGGGCGCCTTTGTGTCCCTGATCCCCGGCGGAGCGAGGGGCCGCGGGCAGGGGAGCGGATGCGAAGAGCGGCTGGTGCTGGAGGGGAAAGAGAAGAAGCAGAAGAAGCAGAAGAAGCAGGGGGATGGTGGAAGGTTGTTCTGGCTGGGCTGTGGTGTGTTGCTGGTGGTCTCCTCGGCGGCGGCTGTGCCTCCCCAGCAGCGGCAGCGGCGGCGGCAGCGCGGGCAATGACTGTGCCGCATCCGAGGCGCCTGGTGGCCGGGGCTGCCGGCTCCGCAGGCATCACCTTGGGCTGAAGAAGCTGCCCACCCGCAGGAGGTGAATCGGAGCGGGGCTTTGGTCCGGAGGGGGTCGGCGACGACAGGGGGAGAGGCGTGGAGCGATCGCCTCCCCCATCCCTACACAGCCTCCGTCCTCCGGGAAGGAGCCTGTGCAGCAGAGGAACACGGCAGGAGAGACTTCTTCTTGTTCTTCCCGTTTTTTTCTTGCTTTCGTTTTTTATTTTTTAAAATTTTCCCTTCCTCGAGGGACGTTCCTCGCTTCTCATCCCATTTTTCCTCTAACCAACACCCTCATTTTTCCTTCTGGCTTTTTGGGGGCTTTGGTACTGTGTGGCCAGGTTTGCTTCCTACCTCCACCCCTGGTTTTAATGGCTGGATCGTGGCAGCAGCAGCAGCTCCCTGCTGCAGGTTGTTGAGGAACTGATGGGGACTTGCATCGCAGGAGCCGGAGGTGACTAAAGGTAACTAAGCAGCCGTCGGATGGATGCTCAGCAGCCCTTGCCTGGCCCTCAATCCCACCTCTGCCTGCTTGCCTTGGGCTGAAGGGTGCCGGCCACCCTGGGCACACGTTTGGATTGAAATATTCCATAATCAGGATAGTTTGCTTCGGGGGACTGGGTCCTTCAGGTAATGGGGTCTGCATGCTGGGGGGTTGGGGGTGGGGTGGGGTGGTGGTGAAGCGGGGAGGGCAGGAGGGACAAGGGATGTGCTGCTATTTGGGAAATAAATACCTTGTAGGCTCCAGCTGGGTTTGGCTGTGGACAGATAGGGTGGCAGAGGAAGATGGAGAGTATCTAATAGGTTTTGTTCATACTCTCCCTTCTGGCTTTATTTTGTATTGTATTTTAATGAAAACCATCACGTTGGACCAGTGGGTTTGCTGGTGTTGTACTGAGAAATTTCTGACTTTCGTGCGTTCCCCCCCACCCCGTCTTCATGCCCACCCATTTGTGGATCTACATTTCGCTTCCATTGCTGAAGGGTGAAGTAAGCGCTTCCCTGCATAGCCGGAGGCAGAGGGTGGGCAGGGGGCATGGATTGCCGAATCGTGTGTGTGGGGTGTGCACTGGGGCTCATGTGTACGTGAATATGTGGTGGTAGGTCTACATCCAGCCCAGCGGCACTGGGTTACAGGTAGGTGCAAGCTTCTCTTTCCTTTGCAGCCCAAGAGGGAAATGTATGGTCCAGGTAGATTCATTGCTAGAGATGTTGAGAGCTTTCCCACCTCCTGTCTCTGAGATTGCGTTTGCCAGCTCTTAACGGTAAAGGGCTGGCATTTGCCAGAGGGATTTTTGTGTAGAAAGGCTGGTGTGTATGGCTAGAAGCAGAAAATTCGCGGGGGTTATGCCTCCTTATTTGTTTAACTCTTGGTTTATTTGTTTGCTTAATTGTTTATTTGTGTTGTTGCCCTTGCAATCATCTTTTGACAGTTTAACTTGGAAATCTGGTTGTAAGGCTGATGATCGCTCCCTGCCATGAGTCACAGAGAGGAGCAACATTTCCACACCCCACCCCCCCCCCCCCCCCCCAGTCTATGGAGCCTATCTCAAACTGGTGGTCTCCCTTATCGTTAATGAAGATGTACGTACGGTGCCCCAGAAACGTGCCCTGTGGGTATCTAGGGGCCCTTCAAGGACTGAGTTTGATCAACAGCCTTGTGTCCAGAGTCGTCCGTGGAAAAAAAGTATCCCCACTGATGCATTTAGTTGTTTTTTATTTTGTTTTCCACCCTTTCCCTATAGACAGGCAGATGTTCAGTTTCACGAGAGCGGTGATGAGCTGGGAAAGGAGCCTCTTCTTTCTCTCCCTTTCTTGATAGGCATTGAATTCTTCTCTGCAGTAGTTACAACAACTTCTATATAGCCCAGAGCAATAGATTGTTGTCTGCTCGTCACTGTAGCATTCATTGCTGTAGCCAAAACAACCCGTGTCTGTGGTATTTATGTTCCTCTTTAGATGACTCCTTAGGAAGTATTAGCATTCCCAATCGTCCACTCCTGGTTCCAGGCAGCTAGGATGAGACTGAGGCACAAAAATAAAGGTAACAATACCATCTGTGTCTTGATAGAAGGCAGATAGGTAGCCTGCTTGTTGCAGTTTCTTTCCGTATTATAGCACTGGTTATTCCACAGCCATGCACCTGGATTTTCAACGATGACCAAAAAAACCCCAATCAATCACCCAAACAAATAAACCCACACAGAACTTCCCTGGAGTTGAAAATAAATTCCATTTCCATTGTGGAATGTCCTCTCTCAAAGAGTGCAGCCAGCGCTGCCTGCTTGGTCTTGAGTAGTAGTGTGTGTTTTGTAGAGCTCATTTATCATCATTTCCAGGGGTTATTGATATTAACAAGTTTCTACTGTGTATCCATTACGGAGAAAAAAAATCCTTCCATGGAGGTGTTTTTGTTTTTGTTTTTTTGTGAGGGTAAATCAGATGTTGCAAGTTAAAACAAGCTGCAGTCATCACATAGGAATATCACTTAGGGAGGGGGGAAATCTGGACCCCCACGCTGATGTTGGATGGCAAAGTTCAGGTTAGGGCTGTGTTTTATTCCTGAAGGTTAAATAACTGCTCTTAGACGGCTGGATTCTGTCCCCCTTTTTGTGGTTGAGGCTGCTTAATTTCCCCTTCTTTAGGCTTGGTTGGCCACAAAGTGACTGTTGCCTTGTTACTTGGTAGCAAAAAATAAAGTGGATATAAATCTCTGTCTCTGAAAGGACTCAAGTTTTTAAGAAGCTAGTGTTGGCCTGTGAGTTCCCTCTGATTTTTGTTGCTCCATAAAATGTGATTTTAAATTTTTTTTCCATCTCTCTTTTCATCTGTGGGCTGTTAGGAGAGGATATGTTTAATTTTGCATTTAATTCCAGAGCGAGCTAAATGTCAGTGCAGATTGATGGGAGTGAAAACACCAAGCCCTGCTTTGTGGGGCAATGAGATTTTAATGGTATTTATGGAGTTTAAGGCTAGCAAGCCCTTGCTCGACTGTTTTCTTTGACAAAAGTAGGAGCTGTTTTTTCAGTGCCCTCCGGAGATGGTGGAGCAGCTTGTGTCTCAGACTAGGAAATTCATCCCCGAGCACCTGCTGGGCTCATCCCCCTCCTTTGTTTGCCACAGCTGGTGCTCAGCTGCGTGTCCCACAGGTTGGGATGCCATGGGGACCACGCTTACCTATCCTGTTGTTAATTGCAGAGAACATTGCCTGCTCCCGCAGCAGCAGCAGCAGAAGCAGCAGCAAACAACTTGCCCTGCCCACCAGCGTGAAAACGAAACTGGTGCCCTTTGCTGCCTGGGAGGGGTTTGTAGGTGAAGTTGTAGGCAACGTGTATGGAGCTGGCTGGATGTCTGGTTGCTGCCCAGCCTCACAGGGCTGTTACAAACAGCAAAGAAATAAAAAGGAATATGCATGATCTTTAGCTTTGGTCAGTGTGTTGGGTGAAGAACCTGATGCTGTCCCACCAGGATTTTCACATTCAGAACATGAGCAGCTGCATCATCAACAGGAGTAAATGAGGTGCACAGGGGAGAGTGGAGTCTTTATAAATGGAGTAGTCCTGGGAGCAAGTGATTTATTATTACAAATTTAATACTAATAGTGTGGGGACTGTGTAGACTGATGAGGAAACTATATAGGTGACACAGCAGGATGAGGTGAGGATTGATGGAAGAGATGGAATTCAGGGAGCAAGAATGGATCAGGGAAAAACTAAACCATGGAGGATGGGCAGCAGGCTTTTTATGTCCCCCTCCTCCCTCTCTCTCTCTCTCTCTCTCTTTTTTTTTTTTTTTTTTTTTTTTTTTTT
>WBNM01044760.1:0-32490 GCA_013399055.1 Ramphastos sulfuratus | reverse complement strand
TTTTTTTTTTTTTTTTATTATTTTTAAAATTGTGCTACTTGGTGGTTGTGGAAACAAACCAACCCTATCCATCACTACCAGTTAGGGGCTGACCTGCTGGAAAGCATCTCTGTGGAGAAGGACCTGGGAGTGCTGGTGAACAACAAGTTTACCATGAGCCAGCAATGTACCCTTGTGGTCAAGTAGCCAGTGGTATTCTGGGATGCATTAAGAAGAGATTGGCCAGCAGGTCAAGGGAGCTTCTCCTCCCCCTCTACTGGGCTCCAGTGGCGGCTAATGACAGGACAAGAGGCAATTGGTACATACTAAAATTCAGAAGGTTTCAGTTGAACTTAAGGTGAAACTTCTTTGAGGGTGATGGAACACTGGAGCAGGCTGCCCAGAGAGGTTGTGGAGACTGCAAAGACTTTTGAAACCTACCTGGATGTCTTCCTGTGCAACCTGATCTAGGCATACCTATGTTAGCAGTGTGGTTGGACTAGAGTATGTCCAGAGGTCTCTTCCAACCCCTACCACTCTATGATTCTATGGTTGGAGTGATCGTGATACAACTTTGTATTCCTTAGAGTATTCTTGCACATGACAAGAGCAATTTGGAAGCAGAACTCATTTGTAAGGGTGGAGAGACACTGGAACAGGTTGCCCAGGAAAGCTGTGGATGCCCCCTCCCTGGAGGTGTTCAAGGCCAGGTTGTTTGGGGCCTTGAGCAACTTGGTCTAGTGGAAGGTATCCCTACTTGTGAAATAGTGAGATTGCAGGTAGATGATCTTTAAGGTCCCTCTGCAGCCAAACCATTCTGTGATGCTATGACTATTTTGGAGAAATGAGGATCTGCAAGTTAATCTTCACAAAATTGATGGGACAGTAGTGAGACACCAAAGCAGACCTGCAAAATAAAGAAGTGTTTTCCTGCCTTTTTTGATGATCAGTTCCTTTATAGGGTGGGGTGCCCTTGGTGAGCTCTGTAGTTTTTAAGAGATCTTTACTATAGTTGATGTGGACTCCCAGTTCTTCCCTGCTGATGCCTTTCTCATTGAATGGATGACCTCCTGCTAGGACATGAATACTAGAAGTGCACCATGATGCCAAATGTTGAGTGTCCATACATGCTTCAGCCTCTGCTATGTCTGTGGCCAATGTTTTTAGGTGTCTCGAGGATGAAGAGCTAGAAAATGTGCCATTTGTAATGATTCACTCAGCCTTGGGGGATTCATAGGAATGTAACTGTCCCAGGCAAGGCAGCTTGGCCTCTGATTGTTTCATCTCCTGGGATCACGCCTGCCTTGGCAAATTTTTTTTCACCATCCTCACCAGCACTTAATATCAGGCTCTTTAGTACGTGCCTGTGATATACGTGAGTGCGTCCTCACTTGTGTAAGTGCTGATATGCTCCAGCACTCCCTGATCTCATCCTGATGCCTGCAGGCAGTAGAAGCTCCCAGAGCAGGCTGCTGAAGAAGAGCAGCTTTGCTTTCAAGCGTCTGCTTTTGATTCTTGGTTACTTTAATGGCAACCTCTTACTCAAATCTGTGATGCGATTCCATCTAGTCTGTCTCTGGATATGTTCAAGAAATATGTGCACATGGCACTTCAGGACATGGTTTAATGGCCATGGTGGTTTTAGGTCTATGGTTGGACTCAGTGGTCTTGGAGATCTTTTCCAACCAAAACAATTCTATGATTCTAAACCTCTGCATTTGTGGTATGATGCTTTGCTTTAGTTTCCTCACTAGTCAATCTCTACAGCACAGCCTGAAGTGCATATGTCTCCTGGGTGCAAGCTAAGATGACTTGTCTAAGGACACCTTGACACTAACTTTTACTTCAACATTCTTNTTTTTTTTTTTTTTTTATTATTTTTAAAATTGTGCTACTTGGTGGTTGTGGAAACAAACCAACCCTATCCATCACTACCAGTTAGGGGCTGACCTGCTGGAAAGCATCTCTGTGGAGAAGGACCTGGGAGTGCTGGTGAACAACAAGTTTACCATGAGCCAGCAATGTACCCTTGTGGTCAAGTAGCCAGTGGTATTCTGGGATGCATTAAGAAGAGATTGGCCAGCAGGTCAAGGGAGCTTCTCCTCCCCCTCTACTGGGCTCCAGTGGCGGCTAATGACAGGACAAGAGGCAATTGGTACATACTAAAATTCAGAAGGTTTCAGTTGAACTTAAGGTGAAACTTCTTTGAGGGTGATGGAACACTGGAGCAGGCTGCCCAGAGAGGTTGTGGAGACTGCAAAGACTTTTGAAACCTACCTGGATGTCTTCCTGTGCAACCTGATCTAGGCATACCTATGTTAGCAGTGTGGTTGGACTAGAGTATGTCCAGAGGTCTCTTCCAACCCCTACCACTCTATGATTCTATGGTTGGAGTGATCGTGATACAACTTTGTATTCCTTAGAGTATTCTTGCACATGACAAGAGCAATTTGGAAGCAGAACTCATTTGTAAGGGTGGAGAGACACTGGAACAGGTTGCCCAGGAAAGCTGTGGATGCCCCCTCCCTGGAGGTGTTCAAGGCCAGGTTGTTTGGGGCCTTGAGCAACTTGGTCTAGTGGAAGGTATCCCTACTTGTGAAATAGTGAGATTGCAGGTAGATGATCTTTAAGGTCCCTCTGCAGCCAAACCATTCTGTGATGCTATGACTATTTTGGAGAAATGAGGATCTGCAAGTTAATCTTCACAAAATTGATGGGACAGTAGTGAGACACCAAAGCAGACCTGCAAAATAAAGAAGTGTTTTCCTGCCTTTTTTGATGATCAGTTCCTTTATAGGGTGGGGTGCCCTTGGTGAGCTCTGTAGTTTTTAAGAGATCTTTACTATAGTTGATGTGGACTCCCAGTTCTTCCCTGCTGATGCCTTTCTCATTGAATGGATGACCTCCTGCTAGGACATGAATACTAGAAGTGCACCATGATGCCAAATGTTGAGTGTCCATACATGCTTCAGCCTCTGCTATGTCTGTGGCCAATGTTTTTAGGTGTCTCGAGGATGAAGAGCTAGAAAATGTGCCATTTGTAATGATTCACTCAGCCTTGGGGGATTCATAGGAATGTAACTGTCCCAGGCAAGGCAGCTTGGCCTCTGATTGTTTCATCTCCTGGGATCACGCCTGCCTTGGCAAATTTTTTTTCACCATCCTCACCAGCACTTAATATCAGGCTCTTTAGTACGTGCCTGTGATATACGTGAGTGCGTCCTCACTTGTGTAAGTGCTGATATGCTCCAGCACTCCCTGATCTCATCCTGATGCCTGCAGGCAGTAGAAGCTCCCAGAGCAGGCTGCTGAAGAAGAGCAGCTTTGCTTTCAAGCGTCTGCTTTTGATTCTTGGTTACTTTAATGGCAACCTCTTACTCAAATCTGTGATGCGATTCCATCTAGTCTGTCTCTGGATATGTTCAAGAAATATGTGCACATGGCACTTCAGGACATGGTTTAATGGCCATGGTGGTTTTAGGTCTATGGTTGGACTCAGTGGTCTTGGAGATCTTTTCCAACCAAAACAATTCTATGATTCTAAACCTCTGCATTTGTGGTATGATGCTTTGCTTTAGTTTCCTCACTAGTCAATCTCTACAGCACAGCCTGAAGTGCATATGTCTCCTGGGTGCAAGCTAAGATGACTTGTCTAAGGACACCTTGACACTAACTTTTACTTCAACATTCTTTTCAGAGAACCTTCTGATTTTGCTTATCAGTCATTGCACCAAGCATCTGCAGCTATAGCAAGGTAGATGTCAAGCATTGTCTTTGTAAGGCAATCAAAATTCATTTAAACAGTCTTCTACAACACTCTTAATTACTAAGCAGTGCTCAGCATGGGACTTATTGTTAGCTTGTCTAATACCTCTGTTTTCTTCTGGCAAGGAAATTAGGACTAACTTTTTTTTTTAAATATTTTTTTTTCTCCTTTTCTCTTTATGTTTTCCCTTCCTTTTAAAACTTCTCACCCCTACTGCTTCAGGCCCATTCCCATCTAAAGGAGGTCTCACTGCAATGGGGTTCCTTCTATAGTTGATGAAGCACTTCTGTTAACTAGATTTACTAGATGACCTTTAAGGCTCCTTCCTACTTGAAACATTCTATGATTCTATGATTTTCCTGTGAGGAAGATTCTCAAGATCCTCAGACGTGTATCTTTTTAAAAGGTACTCCAGGAGGAGGCTGCCTGCGAATGTGGTTGAGACCCTGTCCCTGGAGACATTCAAGATCAGAGTCGATGTGGCCCTGGACAGTCTAATCTAGTTGGAGGTGTCCCTGCTGACTACAGAGGGCTTGTAAAAGATGACATTTGAGGGTCCCTTCAAACCCAGTGCAATCTGTCAACCTGTGAATCAGAAGGAGATTAACACAGATCCTACTCTTACTCCTTTGCACTTATGTGTAGAGGAACTGTCATATTGCAGAATTTGGCCCAGGGTCTGCCAAGAGTTGTTTGTGGACCAAGGTTTGCATGCTTCAGGACCTTCCTGTTCAGATCTAGTATATTTTCAAAACCATTCTCCTGCTTGAGCATTTTGTTTCTACTAATTGTGTTGTGCTGTCAGCCAGAGGTGGCATTTCAGGCTGAACAAAGCTGTGTGTGCAGGTGAAGACTTGAAATCTGCACACTTCTAAAGTTTGCTCCTGAAAACAGTCAGAGATTAAAATCAAGACACTTTCATTTGAGTCTTGGAATCTTTTGATTTCAATGGTCATGAAAGAGATACCGTTCTGAGGGAAGCAAAGCAGGGTTTGGAAGCTGTCCTAATTAGGCTATATGAAGTTACACATTTCACACGGAATCACACAGAATGGTAGGGCTTGGGAGGGACCTCTGGAGACCATCAAATCCAACTCCCTTGCCAAGGCAGGTTTTTGAATGTCTCCAGAGAGGAAGACTCCACCATCTCTCTGGGCAGCCTGCTCCAGGGCAGACACACCCTTAAATTAAAGAAGTTCCTCTTCATATTTAGATGGAACTTTTTATGTTCAAGTTTGTACCTGTTACCTCTTGTCCTGTCACAGGGCACCACTGAAAAAAGATTGATCTCATATTCCTGACACACACCCTCTGAGTATTGATCAGCATTGGTGAGATTTCCCACCCCCCTAAGTCTACTCAAGAATATAAAGCCCAAATTCTCTCAGTCTTTCCTAATGAGAGAGATGTCCCAGTCCCCCATCATTTAAACACCTTGGTAATAAACTTTGACAGAGTATCCTTTGATGTCTGACCTCAAGCTACCAGGATATTGTTGTTTTAATTTGTGTTTAAGTTTTTAAAAGTATTTTAAATTTATTTTTTTATTTTATGTATATATATTTTAAAGCCCTTTACCCAACATGTGAGTAATGACATAGGAATGATTCTGGTGGTCACAAACTTAATGCTTTAGCAGTCTGTAGCACAACTCCAATTTGTTGCAGTGGATCACAGAATCAGACAATGTTAGGGGTCGCAAGGGACCTCTCGAGATCATCAAGTCCAACCCTCTTGCCAAGGCAGGGTCACCTAAAGAATGTCATACAGGAGCATGTCTAGATGGTCTTTGAATGTCTCCAGAGATTGAGACTGACCCACCTCTCTGGGCAGCCTGTTCCAGTGCTCAGTCACTCTTAAATTAAAAATGTTCCTCCTCATACCTGGCAGGGAACAACTGAAATATTTTGCACAGTGTTCTGAGTAGTTTGGATCATAGCTTTGAATCATATTAATTATAATAGCTTAACTGCCTTGATTGCAGTTGCATTGATTTATGCCAGGTAAGGTCATTGATTTTGAACCTTGCAGTGGAGCTGTGTGCTTCTAAAGCTTTCAGTCAAGTGTGATAAAGGCAAAAGATCTACGTTCATGTTTTCTAACAGTTAAAAGGAAGTGTAACAGGATTCTTTTTCTACTTTTCTAGAAGGGGTGCTGAAAAACCTCTCTCTCCCTCTACTGACTTTTGTGAGGTCTTGCCCCTGGGGAGAAACAAACCCCTGCACCACTACAGATTAGAGGGGCTGACATGCTGGAAAGCAGCCCCATGGAGAAGGACCTGGGAGTGCTGGTGGACAGCAAGCTCACCATGAGCCAGCAATGTGCCTTTGTGGCCAAGAAGGCCAATGGCGTCCTGAGATGCACTCAGAAGAATATGAGAAACAGGACAAGGGAGGTTCTCCTCCCTCTCTGCACTGATGGGTCCAGTTCTGTGTTGTCATCATCCCCTGCCCCAGGCGTGGAACTACTGGAGGGAGTCCAGTGGAGGCTACAAAGATGCTGAGGGGACTGGAGCATCTCTGAGGAGGAAAGGCTGAGAGTCTTGGGGCTGTTTAGCCTGGAGAAGAGCAGCCTGAGAGGGAGTCTTATGAATGCTGATCAATATATAAAGGGTGAATGTCAGGAAGACGGGGGTAGACTCTTCTCCATGGTGCCCAGTGACAGGACAGCAGGCAACAAACACAGTGGAAAATTTTTAATTTAAGGGTGCTGGAGTAGTGGACTGGGCTGCTCAGAGGTTGTGGAATAACCTTTCTATGGAAACTTTCTAAACCTGCCTGGACATTGTGATACTGGGAAACCTGCTATGGGTATCCCTGGTTCAGCAGGGGGGTTGGTCTGGACGATCTCCAAAGGCGACGGACAAGAACAACAAAACACATGTGCACAAGCCTGCACTTTTCAAATGTTAACTGAGTTGCTTGGTTGCTCAACACCAAAAAAAAAAAAAACAAAACCAAAAACAAACAAACAAAACAAAACTAAAAAACAAACAAAAAACCCCAACAATCCCATTTCAGATATGCTGAGCAGCCACATGTTTTATCAGACTTGGGGCTGGTCTGTGCTTATTTGTTAGAGCAGCCTGTTTCTGTTCTGAAGCTGCTGATCCTAAGCCTGCCTTAATGAGATTTCTTTTTGCCTGCCCTCAAAGCGCAGAGGAGAAGCATCACTCTATTGCAGAAGTGCTGTTTGCAGCTTTCTTGAGGATGCCGACATTTTCCTTCAAGAGAGGAGTAGGGGTAGGTTAGAGATAAGTACTCTGTCTAACCTTGAGTCCTCACTACAGGAGAGACATTGGGTTGCAGGAGCAGGTCCAGAGAAGGCCAGCAAAACTGGTGGAGGGCCCAGAGAAGAGGTCTGGTGAGGAGCAGTTGAAGGAACTGTGAGTGTTTAGTCTGGAGGAGGCTAAGGGGAGTCCTCATTGCTCTCTACAACTCCCTGAAAGGAGGTTGGAGCCAGGTGGGGTCAGTCTTCTTACTAGTCTCAGGTGATAGAAGGAGAGGAAATGGCCTGAAGTTGTGTCAGGGGTGATTTAGGTTGGAGACTGGAGAAAATTTCTTTGCTGCAAGAGTGGTCAGAGATTGGAACAGGTTGCCCAGGGAGGTGGTGGAGTCAGCATTCCTGGAGGTGTTCAAGAAACATATGGATGTGGCACTTTGGGACATGGTTTAATGGCCATGGTGGTGTTGAGTTGAAGGTTGTACTTGTAGAACTTGGAGAGCTTTTCCAATTGAAGCAATTCTATGGCTCTGTGAGCTAGGTTAGATGAATTTAGCTGACAGAAGCAGCCCACTGCCATGAGCTGCCAACTGGTTTCATTTGCCATACTCCTTGTGTTGTATAGAGGGCAGTGTGAGGGAAGGAAAGCACCAAGCTAAAGTTCCTGTTCCATTTGGTTGGTGAGGTCTTGCCATGGGCAAGCCCTGCAGAAGCAATCTTGACGCCTGCCTGCTCAGTGCCATGATGCAGACCAAGCTCTGGCTTAAGCTCCTGAGAATAGGGGAGGTACTCCAACATAGTTTCTGATGTTTCTGATGTTCTGCATGGGTGGGTGCCCTGAATACTCAGATGCATTCCAACTAACCCTGCAAGAAGATTTTCAATAGCTCTCTGGGCTTTTGCTTTTTTTTTTTTTTTTTTTTTTTTAAATATTTTTTCCTTTTTTTTAGTTATTTTTTTTTCTTCCTTTCCTCATTTTTTTTTGTCCATTTCCCCCCTGCCTTTCCCCCTTCTTTCCCTTCCCTTCCTTTTCTCCATCTTTCTGCTTTTTTTCTTCTTTCTGGTTTGTTGGTTTGGTGGTGTGTGTTTTTGGTTTGGTGGTAGTTTGTTGTGGGTTTTTTTAGGGTTTTTTTTTCCTTTCTTTCCTTTCTGTTCCAAAGACTGCTGTTGGAAAGGGGAAAAAAACCAAGAAGAAAAGCACCTGTCCCTTTGAATAGATATCAGTGATGGAGAGAGTTGAAGAGAATTTAAGGGCTTATGTTAACTCTTTTCACACTGCCTTCACGTATGCATCTGTGTGGTGCTGACTAACACTGAGTCACCATTTCAGGATGGTGATGATTTCAAGATGATGGAAGATTCCCATCACTTGCTTCCAAGGGGACAGGTTTTGGCTGTGGGGTCTTTTGTTTTTGGTTTTTTTTTTGTTTTCCCCAGCAAGATGTATGCTGCAATTTTTTTATCCAGAAATACCTACCATGGAATGCAAATCCTTATTTGCCACTTTCAGTTTGCTTTGTTGGGTTTTCTCCCTTCCCCTTATCCCTCTTTTTTTTTTCTCTGTACTAATAAAAGGATTTTTCAGTCTGTCTGACTGACTTTTTCTGTCAGGCCTATCTGGAGGTGCACAAGACTGGTCTGTAACCCTGCAGTAGATGGCTTCTCTGGTGTATCCAGAGAATTGCAGAATGGCTTAGGTTGGAAGGAATCTCAGAGATCATCTACCTCAACCTCCCTGCCCCAGGCAACTAGATCAGGCTACCTGAGGCCACATCCAACCTGGCTTTGAGCACTGCCTTGGAGGAGGCATCCACAGCCACTCTGGGCAACCTGTTCCGGAGTCTCACCACCCTTGTACCGAAGAACTTCTTCCTAAGATCCAGTCTAAACCTACTCTCCTCAGCTTCGAAGCAATGCCCCTCATCTTGCCTCTAGATAACTTCATGTAAAGTCTCTCTCCAGCTTTTCTGTAGGATTCCTTCACGTATTGGAAGTCAGCTCTAAAGTCTTTCCAGAGTCTTCTCCAGGCTAAATAACCCCATCTTCCTCAGCCTGTTCTCATAGCAGAGGTGGTCCAATCCTTGGATCATCTTTGTGGCCCTCCTCTGGACTTGGTCCAACAGTTCCATGTCCTTATGCTGGGGACACCAGATCTGGGTGCAGTATTCAAGGTGGAGTCTTACAAGAGCAAAGGACTGAAATCAGCTCTCTTGCTGCTGACCACACTCCTCTTGTGCATCCCAAGATATGATTTGCCTTCTGGGCTGCATGAGCACACTGCCATTCTTGTTTCCACCAACACCATAAATTGCTATATTGGACATTGCACTTCAGGTAGACCTCATTGGAACTATGTGTGCAATCTAAAATGTTCTTCCTTTAGATTTAGGATACCACAACCAAGGGCTTGACTCATTTGGAAATATTCTGTGGATATCCTGCTTTCTTCTCAGGAAAATTATGATGTGACTGTTGCTCTTGCAACAACTCCCACAGCACAGACTTCTTAAACAAAACATCATTTTGGATTATCTTTAGTGGAGGCAGGTGTCTACAGTGGCTGGCTGTGTTTCTTTCCCCCCTCTTTTTTGTAGTAATACTGCAATGGCAGCTTTACTTGGTAAGGCTCTGGTACTGAGCACCTTTTTTGCCCCAGCCTTCGGTGGCAAGAGTGATTGGATACTGGGAAGAATTTCTTTGCTGAAAGGGTTGTGATGCACTGAAACCAGCTATTTGGAGGAGCGATGGAATCCCCATCCCTACAGGTATCTCAATCCATGGAGATGTGGTGCTTAGGGATATGGTTTATTGGTAGAGATATGGTTTATAGGTGTTGGGTTAGTGGTTAGACTTGATGATCTTCCAACCAAAATGATTCTGTGATTCTCTGGCTCTGAAATGGTGAGTGTCTCCTTGTGTGAAAATCCATCCTGATAGGTGTTTGAAGTGCAGTGATTATGCTGCACAGCATGATAACTTGTGACCTTTTGACAAGTGATCTGCAATTATAATCCTAATGCACTTTATAGATCTCCTTAAGTAGGTCACCAATTTGCAATGAATGTTTCCATAGTCTGTGTGATGCATTTCAGCTGTGGGAGTGTAGTTTTCCGAAGGAAGGCTACAACTTGACCAGGCAGTTGTACCTGGACAAGTCTCCTTGTTTTGACAAGACTCCTAAAATGGTTTGGGTTGGAAGGGACCTTCAAGATCATCTAGTCCCAACCCCACTGCCTTGAGCAGGGACACCTTCCACTAGTCCAGATTACTCAAGGCCTCAGACAATCTGGCCTTGAACAACTCCAGGGAGAGGGCATCTGCAACTTCCTTGGGCAACCTCTTCCAGTGTCTCACCTCTCTCACTGTAAAGAATTTCTTCCTAATCTCCAGTCTAAATCTCCCCTCTTCCAGCTCATTGCCCCTTGTCCTATTACTACAAGCCCTTATAAAATATCCCTTTCCAGCTTTCATGAGCCCACTTCAGGCACCAGAAGATTGCTATAAGGTCTCCCTGGAGCCAGATAACCTTTTCTGAGTGTCTGAGGACATTCAGAGAATCGCAGAATACTTTTGGTTGAAGCACACCTTCAAGATCATCTAGTCTAACCTTTGACCCAGCACTTAAACCTCACTGCTAAACCATGTCCCTAAGCACCAGATCCACATTCCATTTAAACACCTCCAGGAGTGGTGACTCCACCACTGCCCCTTTCCACCTGAGCAGCTCTCTGTATGCAGTGGGGATGAGACATTGGGTGAAACTCCAGCAGACCCAAGCAGCTGTTTATGCCAGCCTTAACTAAGAAACTGTAATGCCTTCATCCAAGGAGAGAATCCTGACCTCTGTAGTGTCTGCAGGGGGGATGTTTGAGGCATGGAGAATGCGATGTGGTGTGGAATATTTCTAAGGGCTGCCTTGCTATTTGTCTCCCCTTGCTTTGAGAACAGCATATGGGGGTGTTGTCTTCCCCAAAGTCTTTATGCTTGATTGCTCCCTCATCTCATGTGAACAAAGGGCAGACCAGCACAACCTCTGAACCAAGCTGTAAGGGTGAGGATGCCAGCTTTTGTTTGACCCTTTTCATACTGCAGGCTTGAGCACAGCGAGGGTTCAGGGGTCCTCCCAAGTTCATGCAATTTGGGGGCAAAGCTTGTTTGAGCAGTAGTCATTGTGGAAAAGCTGGATATGTAACAAAATAAATTTAACAAAATCAATAGCTAAAGTAGTAAATAAGTTATCGAAGAGGATCAAAGATGTATGGTCTGTAGTTACACAGTTGTGTTTTGGGGTCGTAGTGGCATTGTGCAGTGTCTTGGAGCTGGTTTCTTATATTATTACTACAATAAAATAAATGCCAAAGTATCTGTTGGCATAGAGTTGTCATCTCCACTCCTGATTTCTTACTCAGATAGGTCTCTGCTGGGCTGCAGTGACACACCAAGCAAATAATCATGTTGGTGGTTTCTTTTTTTTTTTAATTCCTGTAAATCACTTCTCCTTTAAAACCGTGGCCATTTGTGTGGGTGGTTCCTCCTTGACCACAAAGATGTGGGGGTTTTTTGTTTGTCTTTCATTTTATGTTCTCTATTGAATTAGCAGAGTTAGAAGACTTTTGTCTGTTTTACTTGGGTGGGATACTGCAATGATTTAATTAAAAATGAAAGAGAGATGTCTTCATTTTAGGGGAAAACTGTGGCTAAGTGGTGAGAGTAAGCAGGTCCAGCCTTTACCAGAAACCCTAATTAGAAGAAATCCCATGTACGGTTGACCTTGACTATTGAGGCAACCCTCAAAGAAGAAAGAGTGCTAAAAATTAGTATGCTGCCAGTGCTGCACTTTTATTATTGGAGGTTATTAAGCAAACTCGGTGTGTATTTCTTGGTGGAAGTTTTTTGGTTTTGTTTTTTGGTTGTTTTTTTTTTTTTTGAAGCGTTTGATTAAATGTGTGATCTTATCTTGGTGAAATGGCCCGCTGGGCTGCAGACAGTGGTGCTCAGAAATGAAATTTGTTTAGAGCCTCTGAACAGACATTTATTCAATGAGACTTTTCTTGAATAATAGATGTGACAGGGAGATAGCTCTGCAATGGGGTTTGGGGCTTTTTTTTTTTTTTTGTTGTGGTTTTCTTTAAGTGTTGGAAGTAATGGTGTGATCAGCTTGGAGACAAGAAGGCTTTGAAGACCTCTAAGATGTATTTCAACACCTGAAGGGGATCTACAGAAAGGCTGGGGAGGGACTGTTTAGAAGGGCCTGTGGTGATAGGATGAGGGGCAATGGTTTGAAGATGGAGTAGGGAAGATTTAGGTAGGACTTCAGGAGGAAGTTCTACACAATGAGAGTGGTGAAATACTGGAACAGGTTGCCCAGTGATGTGGTTGAGGCTACATCTCTGGAGACATTCAAGGTCAGGCTCAATGTGCCCCTAGGCAACCTGCTCTAGTTGAAGGTTTCCCTGCTGACTGGAAGGAGCTTAGACAAGATGACCTTTGAGGGTCCCTTCCAACCCAAAGCAATCTGTGAATCAGGAGGAGAAGGTTAACACAAGTGCAAAGGAATGCCCAATGACAGGACAAGGGGCAATGGGTGGAAGCTGAGGCATAGGAAGTTCCATGTAAACATGAGGAGGATTTTTTTTCACTGTGAGGGTGACAGAACACTGGGAACAGGCTGCCCAGGGGAGTTGTGGAGTCTCCCTCTCTGAAGATACTCAGAACCCACCTGGATGCGTTCCTGTGTGATCTGATAGATGTGATCCTGCTCTGGCAGGGGAGTTGGACTGGATGAGCTTTCAAGGTTCTTTCCAGCCTCTGACATTCTGTGATCTATGAGTAGAGGAATTGTCATATTGCAGACTTGGGCCCAGAGCCTGACTAGAGTTATTTATGGGCCAAAGTTTGCATGCTTCAGGAGCTTCTTGTTGGCATATTGGTTGGCCATATTGGAAAAGGAGGCTGAGAGGCGACCTTCTGGCTCTCTGCAACTCCCTAAAAGGATATTTGAGCCAGGTGGGTATTGGTCTTTTCTCCCTAGGAACAGACAATAGGAGGAAAGGAAATGGCCTCAAGTTGCACCAGCGAATGTTTAAGTTGGACACTAGGAAAACTTTGATCCCCAAAAGTGTTGTCAAGCTGTGGAACAGACCACTCAGGGCAGCGGTGAAGTCACCATAGATTCATAGAATGGTTTGGGTTGCAAGGGACCTTCCAGGTCATCCAGTTCCAGCCCCCTGCCATGGGCATGGACCACTTCCACTTGACCAGGTTGCTCAAGGCCTCATCCAAACTGGCCTTGAACATCTCCAGGGAGAGGGTTCCACAGCCTCCCTGGGAACTTTGATGACATGGTGCTGAGGGTCATGGTGCTGAGGGTCATGGTGGTATTAGCTTAATGGTTGGACTCAGTGATCTCAAAAGTCTTTTCCAGACAGAATTATTCAGCGATTCTGTGATTCTATGATTGTATCAGTTCATGCAGATGAACTTGTAGCTTTGTATCAATAATTTTATCCTTTAGATCTTTTAAGATGCTGAAACTTTGTAGAAATAATAATAAAAACCCCATACAAAATCCAAAAAAACAAAACCAACCAACCAAACCCCCCAAACAAACAAAACCCAAATCCAATCCACATCACAAGCAAAAATCCTCAAAGAGCAGACCAGAGAAGCATGGTAGGTGACTGTTGGGATTGATGCTAATGGCCTTAAGTGATTCTTTGGTTTCTAATAGTCCCAACAAAGGAGTGAGACTAAGAGACGGTTTATGGAAAGAAAGTTTCAGCAAGGGATGCTCACTTCCTGTATGGTGTCCAACGATGAGAAGCTTAGGTGAGCATTCTCATCTTCCTTGGCTTTTTTCATTGCAATCACAAGGCTTTCTTCATAGAATGGCTTAGCTTGGAAAGGACCTCAGAGATCTCCTACTGCCATCCTTCTGCAATGGGTTGGGAAGCCTCTCAACTAGAACTGGTTGCCCAAACCCTCATCCGATCTCACCTTTCTTATTAGATACAGCTACTCTGTGATCCTCTGCTGGGTCAAAAATAGCCTAAATAGTCCTTGCTGTTTTGAGGCATGCTCATGGGTGCAGCGAGTTTCCATTCCACTTCAGCAGATCATACAGCTTATGGACTGTGTGCACAGCACAAGGTTTTCAGCTGCTGACACACAATTACATACCCTGTGCTTCCCCAGAGGAAGTGAGGAAGAGCATCAATATCTACAGATGTTTCAAGGACTTTTTTCTTTTTCTTTTCTTTTTCTTTTTTGTCTTTTATTTATCTTTACCCTCTTTTTTATTACCTTTTTGTTTTGTCTTTTCCCCTACCCCCTCCTTATTCTTCTTTCTTTTCTCTCCTTTTTTATTTTTCTTTTATTTATCTCCCCCTCTCTTTATTCTTATTTGTCTTTTTTATCTTTTTTCCCCCCTCTCTATTTATTTCTTATTTTTTTTTCTTCCCCCTTGTTTTATCTTTTTTTTTTTTTCTTTTATTTCTCTGGTTTCCTACTTTTTCTCTTTTCTTTTCCTCTCTCCCCCTTTTTTTCCTCTTTATTTCATTTCTTGTTCTCATTTATGTCTCTCTTTTATTTCTTGTTTATATTTTTTTCTCTTTTTTAATTATCTATTTTTCCCCTTGTTTTAAGATTTCTTCTCTTTGTTGCTCTCATTTAAAAATCTTATTTTTCTTTTTTCCCCCTTTTTTCCCTTTTTTTNACCCTCTTTCCCTACACGACGCTCTTCCGATTTTTTTTTTTCCCTAGGAATGTCTATAGGGAGAGGCCATCCACAACTTCCCTGGGCAACTTGTTCCAGTGTCTCACCACCCTCACCTTATAGAATTTCTTCCCAATATGCAGTCTAAATCCCTCCCCAGAGCCTTCTCTTCTCCAGGCTGAACATCCCCAACTCTCTCAGCTGGTCCCTGTAGGTGAGGTAGTCCAGCCCTCTGATCATCTTTGAGGCCCACCTTCCATTTCCAGATTAACTTCATCAGACATTCAGAGTAGGTGAAGATGATCTATGTGCATCTACTGATGCTATTGTAACATGCAGCAATTATTTAAATTAAGCCAGAGGACATGTTCCATCAAAAAGGAGAGACCAAATAATGGCAGGAGTACTGCTTTGTTTAACGCAGGGCTGTGGTCTCGGTACTGAGATTTCAGCAGCTGGCAAGACACTTCATCATCTAGGAAGACCTGCTGGGAGCCACAAATTAATCATGTCACGGTATCTGGATGTTGCCTTGCAGTGTTTGTGCCGCGCTGCTCAGCTCTAGGTGCTGATGTTACATCATGGCAGAAAAGATGATTATGCCGGGGAGCTTTAGATTGGATACTAGGAACAGTTTCTTCACTGCAAGAGTGATCAGGCATTAGAACAGGCTGCCCAGGGAAGAGGTGGAGTCACCAATGTGTGAACATGGCGTTTTGGGACATGATTTAATGGCCATGGTGGTGTTAGATTGATGGCTGGACTTGGTCATATTGGAGGTCTTTTCCAACTGAAACAATTCAATGATTCTATGTGCCAGTGGAGGAGGATGAGTAGAGAGCCTTGGTGGTGCCTCCGTTCTGTGGCCTCAATGAGCTTACAAAAGGAGTGGACTATCTATTTATTTATTTATTTTTTAATCTTTCCTTTTGCCTTTTCTCACCACCTTGCATATCAATTCTCATGTTATTTACAGTTTAGAATATCAGGCCAATGAAAAATGTATTTCCTGCTTTTTTCACCTTGGAAAGATTTTCTTGTCTTGTTCACTATACGGTTCTGCTCAGATGCTTTGGTGGTCTTAGACTGCAATTGAATCTGCATGCTCTGCTGGGATCTGCCTGGTCACCGAGTCGCTACTGAAGAGCATCTATTAGGACATGTTTGGTGGGTGGGCTGCTGGTCACTGCTGTGGGTTGCTATCAATTGAACCTGGGATAGTTGACAGCCTCATTATCATAGAATTATGCAGTGGTTTTGGTTGGAAGTGACCTTAGAGGTCATCTAGTTCCAATGCCCCTGCACGGGCAGGGGGACAATGAAATCGAGAGCAGCCCTGCAGAAAAGGACTTGGGGATGCTGGTGGGCAACAAACAGGACATAAGCCAACAGTGTGTGCTTGCAAACCAGAAGGCAAATGATATCCTGGGCTGCATCAAAAGAAACATGGCCAGCAGATGGAGAGAGGTGATTCTGCCCCTCTGCTCTGCTCCTGTAAGACCTCACCTGGAATGATGTGTCCAGCTCTGGGGCCCCCGACACAAGGGAGACATAGACCTGAGGGAGCAGGTCCAGAGGAGGCCACCAAGATGATCAGAGGGTTGGAGAACCTCTGATATGGGGATGGCCTGAAGAAGAGAAGTCTCCAGGGAGACCTTAGAGCTACATTTCAATATCCGAAGGGGACCTACAGGAAGGCTGGGGAGGGACTGTTTAGAAGGACCTGTGGTGACATGATGAGGGGCAATGGTTTGAAACTGGAACAGGGGAAAACTAGCTTGGACATCAGGAGGAAGCTCTTTGCAGTGGGCTTGGTGAAATACTGGAACAGGTTGCCCAGGGATGTGGTTGAGGACCTATCCCTGGAGACATTCAAGATCAGGCTTGATCTCGCCCTTGGCAGCCTGCTCTATTTGGATGTGTCCCTGCTGACTTCAGGGGAGTTGGACAAGGTGGCTGTTGAGGGTCCCTTCCAACCCAATGCAATCTGTGAATCTATGTGACACCTTATTGAAAAGCTTTTATTGCAGCTGATGCCCAGGAAGCAGGCACTATTCTGGCTTGTTTGTTTAATCTTACTTGATATTTTTATCATGTTCTTATGTATTTCTCACACCACTTTTGTTATGGGATTAGTGTGTGTGGTTTTTTTAGTGTTTTGCTTGGATTTTTGTGGCTTGGGGTTTTCTTTTGGTGAGTTTTGGGCTTGTTTTTTGTTTTTTGAAGAAGGATGAGGTAGATTTTGGTTTGTCTAGCTGAGCAGAGATGTCTATTTGCAAGGTAATAATTTAAACTGGCCTTCTAGCTAATGGCAAAAGGCAGACACTTCTGGGACATGATTCCTTTCCTTCTCATGTAGACATTTAAAATAGGTCAGATGAATTGCACCCTAAAAAAGCTTATTTCTTTCCTCTGACTGTAAAGGTAGCCTAAGGTGACAAACTCAGATAAAGACATTTACATTGCAGATACCTTAAGATGGAGGAGGTGAATCCCACCCCAGGAAATTAGTCTCCTTGGCTTGCAGAGCATTTCCAATTTAAATGTGACTCTGCATGATAAGCCAGTACCTGGTGCAGCAAAGCTGATCCAGTAGGATGCGCATGGGGAGGAATTGAAATGGCCCCTGGTCTTCACAGAGCTTGTGCCCAGGAGGAGCTCTTGCTTTTCTCAAAGGAGAACTGGCATGAGCTGAACTGGTGTACTTTAAATATTGCAAAAATAAATGCAGTGCTGGTGGAATATGAGCGATCTCTCCTGTTAGTTTTTTGTGTAGACCTGTAGGTTGAGAGTGGGACTCCCATTGTGCACTTTTGTACCTCCATGGCTTTTTCCCCCCCCAAGAATGTGTAGTAACCTTCAAACCTGAGCAATTACACCTCTGCTCTCACTTTTTCTTTCAAGGACTGAAATGTAAAAACCCGTGAGGGTGCTGAAAAGGCTGGGGGATGTGTTTGCCTCAAATCATGTGGGAAGACATGCCTTGGGTAGATGTTTGGGGCTGCTGAGCCCATGGATGACCTTGCAAGAATGATCTTGCATCCCTAAGGTCCTGGTCCCTACCAAATTAAGGGTTTATCTACTGAAGCTACTACATACTATGAATGTAGTGTGCACAGATCCTACTAGTTTCTTAAGACTCAAAAAAACCCCCCACAAACCCCCCAAACCCACAGTTTTGTTTCCCTACTCTCCTTTCTTGATTCTCTGAAAGCTACAGCTTGGACAGATGTTCCAGTGCAAGTTTTGGCTGCTTCTCCTACACCCCCAAATCAAGCCCCTTCGTTGTGCCATCTGTTTCTGTGGCTGTGTAGGGAAGCAGGCTGGGAAACAAAGCTCTAATTTTAAAATCTATGTTGGGTTTGTAGCTTTTGCTGGGCTCTTTTTGCCTGGGATCACTTTTCCTGGCTGCTTTACAGCTGATATTTGTGTAGCTGTGTGGCAGCAGCACAAACTGTGGGGTGGTGTGGGGAGTGCAGAAGTGCTCAAAATTCGTAGATTCATAGAATAGTTTAGGTTGGAAAGGATCCTAAGGATCATCTACTTAAAACTCCCCTGTCAGGGGCAGGGACACCTTCCACCAGTCCAGGTTACTCAAGGCATCATCCAACCTAACCTTGATATCTCCAGGGAAATGGCATCCACAGTCTTCATGAACAACCTATTCCAGTGCCTCATGGTGAAGAATTCCCTCCTAATGTCTAATCTAAATTGAACTTCTTTCAGTTTGAAGATTTTACCCCTCAGCCTGTCACTCCATGTTTTTGTAAAATGGTCTGTATTTATAGAATCATAGAGTGGTTTGGGTTGGAAGGCCTTCTAGTCTAACCCCCACTGCAGTAAGCAGGGACATCCTCAACTAGATCAGGTTGCTCAGAGCCCTGTTGGGCCCAAACTTGAATATCTCCAGGGGAGGGGCCTCAAGCACCTCACTGGACAATCCATTGCAGTGCTCCAGTACTCAAGTGGTACAGAACTTGTTCCTAACATCTGATTTAAATCTACCCTTCTCTCATTTCAAACCATTACCTCTTGTCCTCTCACTCAGGCCGTTGGAAACAGTCCCTCTGCAGCCGTCTTGTAGCCCCCTTCAGGTACTGGAAAGCCACTATTAGGTCCCCCCTCTTCTCCAAGCTGAATAGCCCCGGCTCCCTCAGCCTGTCTGTGTAGGAGAGGTGTTTCAGCCCCCTGATCAGTTTCGTGGCCCTCCTCTGGACCTCTCTTAATAAAAGGAGAGCTGATAGAAGGATTCAAATACGAATGTCAACTCCTGATGAAGAAGCCTTTTAAACTACTGTTGTTCCAAATAAGTTGGAAATGAGCAGTGAAAACAAAGCAGATATTATTGAATGTTTACCTCAGTGTGGCTTAAAAATTAAATCTGTGCTTTACAGTTGTAATTGTCAGATCAGATTAAAAAATCGAAGGGAATCCACATGGGATTGGAGCCAATAAAGGACTTTCTATGACTCATTGCTGAAAAAGAAAAAAATAAAAGGGATGATATTACTTGAAAATTTCATCTGCCTTTGCTGAAGGTGACTGATTCTTGATTCAGGGGATTGAGAATGTTTCTTTCAGGGTTATTTGGTAGCCCCTGGACATGGCAATTGTGCTTTGAGTCATTGATGATGCCTTCCTTCAAGTTGTATTCATGCCTTCCGTAGCCTTCTGAAACTGTGCACATGTTTCATTGCAATAATCTCTCAGGTTTAAGACATTGGTTAGGATTTGTTTGTGTCTGTTTGCAGTGTAGTCCTGGTGATTTGCTTCAGCTGCTGGACATTTATCAGTGCATCATCCCTCTAAAAACAGTGGCCAAAGGAAGTGCTTTGGCAAGGATCTATTCCTGAAAATTTCAGGAGGTTAGGTAGTTAGGCATTGGAACAGGCTGCCCAGGGAGGTGGTGGAGTCACCATCTCTGGAGGTGTTCAAGAAATGTGTTGACGTGGTGCTTTGGGACATGGTTTAATGGCCATAGTGATGTTAGTGTGAAGGTTGGACTTGATGATCTTAGAGGTCTTTTCCAACCAGAACAATTCTGTGATTGTCTGATCCAGTGATGTGTGTTTGTTTTGAATACAATTAATTTACATGGCAAACCCTTTCAGCAGTGTTAAGACTTTAACTTGGTAAAGCTCCTAAATGTTAGGTCAAAATCTGTCTCTCTTGTTCTGCAGAGTAGCACTTTCAGAGAGAGGGTCCCAGGAGTTTTAACAGGACATTTTAATGTTAGCTTAGTTGAAAATTCTTTCAATAATTTGCAAAGTTGAAATCTGAACAAATCTTTTTATTGGAGGAATTGTGTTTCTGGTTAGAGATCTGATCAGTACAGCTTTAGTGTCTGGAGAAAAGGAGGCTGAGGGAAGACATGGTTACTCTTTACAACTGCCTGAAACAGGAGGTTGAAGACAGGTGTGTGTTGGTCTCTTCCCCCCAGTAACAAGTGATAGAAAGAAAGGAAATGGCCTCAGGTTGCACCAGGAGAGGTTTAGGTTGGAGATTAGAAGAAACTTCTTAACTGAAAGGGTTCTCAAAGACTGGAACCGGCTCCTCAGGTAGGTGATTGGATTGCCGCCCTTGGAGGGGTTTCAAAGAGGCAGAGATGTGGTGCTGAGTGACATGATTTAGCAACAGGCTTGGTAGAGTTAGAGAATGGTTGGACTGGATGATCTTAAAGGGCTTTTCCAATTGAACCAAGTTGATGGTTCTATGATTTCTATCTACCTGTGTAAGAAAGAGCTGAGCTGAGCCAGAATAGCACTGACAAATTGCATTACACTCAGACTTTCCTTGTGAAGGACACAATTAAATAGACAAGTACAAGTAGAGGCTTCTTTCTAAACACCATTCTGCATTTTTGCAAGTCTGCTGGTGTCTTCTAGTGAGAATCTTAAATATTATTTTAATGTAGGCCTGTGTTCCCTCTGGTTTTACAGCATCTGTTAATACAGACTGTTCATGGAGCTGTTCTGACTTCTGTAGTGTTGTTTTCTTTTATTGTTATTATTTCTTTAAATGTTTAGTTTATTTGGTTTTATTTCCTGTGTTGCCTTTTTATCTTTTCCTTTTTTTTTTTCTTTTTCTTTTTTCCTAAAAAGTAGGTAAATTTGAAACTCCTTTAGTACAAATAGAGTGGGGAGACTATTTAGCATATAGATGTGAAAAAACAGGCATAGGAAAGAATGGATTAGAGAGAAGTGAAAACCATAGAATCACAACATTGTTTTTGTTGGAAAAGACCTTTAAGATCATTGAGTGCAATGATTTAACTCTACCAAGGCTAGTGCTAAACTGTGACCCTCAGCACCACATGTCTCTATCTTTGAAACACCAACAGGGATGGGCATTTGACCACCTCCCTGGAGAGCCTCTTCCAGTCTTTTTGAACTCATTCAGTTAAGAAGTTTCTTCTAATCTCCAACCTAAACATCCTCTGGTGCTACTTGAAGTAATTTCCTCTCTTCCTATCAGTTGTTACTAGGGAGAAGAGTCCAATCCCCACCTGGTTCCAACCTCCTTTCAGTAACAAAAGTAAGTGGACGCACTTCAATAATTGTATCTTAAGAAGACATTAGTCTGATTTCTGTAGGCTGGTAATGTGCTTTGATAGCTTTTTCTCCAGATGGCTTCTTTTTTAAAGCTGGAATTCTGAGTATGTGCAGTGTCTAATATTCATAAAATCATAAAATCATAGAAGCACAGAATGGTTTGAGTTGGAAGGGACCTTAAAGAACATCTAGTTCCAACACCCATGCCATGGACAGTGACATTTTCCACTAGCCCAGGTTACTCAAAGACTTGTCCAGTCTGGCCTTGAACACCTCCAGGGAGGGGGCATCTACAACCTCCTTGGGTAACTTGTTCCAGTGTCTCACCACCCTCATTGGAAAGAATTTCTTCCTACTCTCCAGTCTAAATATACCCTCTTCCAGCTTCATTCCATTCCCTCTTATCCTATCACAAGCCCTAGTAAAAAGTCCCTCCCCAGCTTTCCTGTAGGCCCCCTTCAGGTATAGAAGGCTGCTATGAGGTTTCCCTGAAGCCTTCTTTTCTCCAGGTTGAACAGCCCAAACCTTCTCAGCCTGTCCCCATAGGGGAGGTTTTCCAGACCTCTGATCATCTGGAACCACTCCATCAGTTTCATGTCCTTCTTGTGTTGGGAGCACCAGAACTAAATGCAGCACTGCAGGTGGGGTCTCAGGAGAGGAGAGCAGAGGGGCAGAATCCCCTCCCTGTCCTGCTGCTCTCACTGCTTTGGATGCAGCCCAGCACACACCTGCCTTCTGGGCTGCCAGCAACCATTGCTGGCTCATGGTGAGTTTGTCATCAACTCTCCTCTAGACTGCCTTTGAGGCACTCCTCAGCTAGCCTGGATTTGTGTTTGGGAGTGCCCCAACCAACATGCAGGATCTTGCAGNCACCTGGTTCCAACCTCCTTTCAGTAACAAAAGTAAGTGGACGCACTTCAATAATTGTATCTTAAGAAGACATTAGTCTGATTTCTGTAGGCTGGTAATGTGCTTTGATAGCTTTTTCTCCAGATGGCTTCTTTTTTAAAGCTGGAATTCTGAGTATGTGCAGTGTCTAATATTCATAAAATCATAAAATCATAGAAGCACAGAATGGTTTGAGTTGGAAGGGACCTTAAAGAACATCTAGTTCCAACACCCATGCCATGGACAGTGACATTTTCCACTAGCCCAGGTTACTCAAAGACTTGTCCAGTCTGGCCTTGAACACCTCCAGGGAGGGGGCATCTACAACCTCCTTGGGTAACTTGTTCCAGTGTCTCACCACCCTCATTGGAAAGAATTTCTTCCTACTCTCCAGTCTAAATATACCCTCTTCCAGCTTCATTCCATTCCCTCTTATCCTATCACAAGCCCTAGTAAAAAGTCCCTCCCCAGCTTTCCTGTAGGCCCCCTTCAGGTATAGAAGGCTGCTATGAGGTTTCCCTGAAGCCTTCTTTTCTCCAGGTTGAACAGCCCAAACCTTCTCAGCCTGTCCCCATAGGGGAGGTTTTCCAGACCTCTGATCATCTGGAACCACTCCATCAGTTTCATGTCCTTCTTGTGTTGGGAGCACCAGAACTAAATGCAGCACTGCAGGTGGGGTCTCAGGAGAGGAGAGCAGAGGGGCAGAATCCCCTCCCTGTCCTGCTGCTCTCACTGCTTTGGATGCAGCCCAGCACACACCTGCCTTCTGGGCTGCCAGCAACCATTGCTGGCTCATGGTGAGTTTGTCATCAACTCTCCTCTAGACTGCCTTTGAGGCACTCCTCAGCTAGCCTGGATTTGTGTTTGGGAGTGCCCCAACCAACATGCAGGATCTTGCAGTAGGTCTTGTTGAACTTCCTGAGGCTGGCATGGGTCCACCTCTCAGGTCTATTGAGGTTCCTCTGGATGGATCCCTTCCCTCCAGTATCAAACACACCACACAGTGTGTGCAAACCTGCTAGGGGTGCCTCAATCCCTCTGTCCATGTCACTGACAAAGCAACGTGTTGCTGGAATACCTTGAATGTTTCAGTGTGTGGCCTTTAGAGCTGATGTGTTCTTGTGACTAGTGTTTGACACCATTCAGGACCAGCACAGGTGCTTGCTCTTTTCTTGATGTGATGTGGTTTTCGTGTTTTCTCTTTTGTGGAAAAACAAAACTCTTATAAGGAGTGTGATAATTGCCAGTTGTTAACCTTCATGTGCCATGAGTTGTGTTGAAAGCTGGCATTCCCAATGCTGAGAGCATTCACAACTCTTTAATGAGGTCATTAGATCCTGTGCGATTTTAGTGAGTGCCCAGAGAGACCTGAGAACAGGAAGAGGTGTAAATGGGCAGACTCTTAATTCAGCCAGGCCTTAAATCCTCTGTTGCAGTCGAGCACAGGCTTTGCTGGGTTTCAGCCTAGCACAGATTACCACCTCAGAATGACAGAATGTTAGGGGTTGGAAGGAACCTTCAGATATCTAGTCCAACCCTCCTGCCAAAGCAGCATCACATAGGGCAGGTCACATAGGAATACATCACATCCAGGCAGGTTTTGAACGTTTCCAGAGAGGGAGACTCAGGTGGGGAGGGATCATGGCAGAAGTGACTGGTGAAATTGTTGAGTTTTGGGTCTGTGGGCACCATTTCTACCTTAGAATCATAGAGTTATTTAAGTTTGAAAAGACCTTTAAGAATATTGAGTACAATTGTTATCTAACTCTATCAAGACTGACTCTAAACCATGGCACTCAGCATGAAACAACACCTCCAGGGATTGGGATTCAACCACCTTCCTGGGCAGCCTATTCCAGTCTTTGAAAACCCTTTCAATCAGGAAATTTCTTCTAATCTCCAACTTAAATCTCCGATAGTGCAGCTTGAGGCCATTTTCTGTCCACTGGCATTAGGTGAATGTGGTGCTACACTTTGGGAATACCTGCTTTGATTCTTCTCCTTTCCCTGTGATTTATTCATCGGGAGTGTTGTTAATCTGTTCAAGGGAGGGGAAAAAAAAGGAAGGAAGAAAAAAAGAGAGGAGAGGACAGGAGAGGAGAGGAAAGGAGTAGATAGGAAATTAGTCAATACTATCTCAAACTAAAATGACATCTTGCTTCTCATTTACTTCCCTGAGCTTCAATGGGTGCTTTCACTGTGGCAAGGTAAATGTGTTATTTTTATCACTGTAATAGAGCAATTCTCTGTGCTGGGTGAAAAAAAAAAAATTAGTTTCCTAAAAGGCCCATTGACTACCTGGATTTTCCTGTGTTCCCAGAGAATGGCTTATAGCAGGAAATAGTGGGTTAGGCTTCAGAAGATAAAAGAACCTTCGCATTTTTTTGGGGGGGGTATTTGCTGGCTTTACTAGAAAGAGGAAAAGTTCCAACATAATATCCAATTTTGGTCCCTGCTGTACAAAAAAATATGTGGACAGGCTGGAGACTGTTCAGAGAAGGGCCATGAGAATGATCAGAGGCCTGTGAGGAAAGGCTGAGAGATCCGTGTTTGTTCAGCTTGGAGAAGAGAAGGTTTAGGGAAGACCTTATCACCATGGACCAGGTCACAAAGGGTGGCTACCAGGAGGGTGGAGACTCCCTTTTTACAAGGAGTCCCATGGAAAAGACAAGAAGTGATGGGGACAAGTTACAGCTGGGGAGATTCCCATGGGACTGTAGAAGAAAATGTTTCCCCATGAGAACAGTTGGACATTGGAATCATCTCCCCAGGGAAGCAGTGGAGTCCTTTGCACTCAACAGTTTAAAGACTCATCTTGACAGGGTGCTGGGCCAGCTCATCTCAACTCTGTTATTAACTAAAAAAGCAGGACCAGGTGATCCTGGAGATCTCTTCAAACCTGACATTCTGTGTCATTCTGTGTGTGTAGTCAAAATTTTCAAGAGGTGTTCAGTAGACATGAACTGTTGTATTCCCTACGGTTGGAGAGACATTAATTTTTTTTTAGAGCACAATCAATAATTATCACATACTCTCTTCTCACCTTTGAGAGTTTTTTTCCAGGACAGACAGTTTATTTGACAGCCACACAGGCTGATGTGCCCTGCGTCATGCCCTGGTAACTTTTCAGCCCCTTGCCTGGTGACCAGGATGGCTTTCAAATTATTCTCCTCAAATCCTGTGAAAGCTGATTGCCCAGGTTTTCATGATCTTAAGTTGGGCCCCTTCCTNCATCTCTTTTTATTTGCCCTTTCTTTTTTTTTTGTTTTTTTTTTGTTTTTTTTTTTTTTTTTTTTTTTTTTTTGTTTTTTTTGTTGTTGTTTTGGTTTTTTTTTACAAGCAGAGACTAGTGAGACTGGATCACAGCACTGACCCTGAATCCTGGGTTCAGTTTTGGGACCCTCACTGCAAGAAGGACACTGAGGGGCTGGAGGATGTCTAGAGAAGAGTAACAAAGCTGATGAAGGGTCTGGAGAATGGGTCTGGTGAGGAGCAGCTCTGGGAACTGGGGTTGTTCAGTGTGGTAAAGAGGAGGCTGAGGGGGAGAGCTCATTGCTCTCTACAACTTCTTGAAAGGAGGTTGCAGTGAGGTCGAGGTTGGTGTCTTCTCCCCAATATCAGGTGACAGGAGATGGAATGGCCTGAAATTGTGCCAGGGGAAGTTTAATTTAGAGATCAGGAAACATTTCTTTGCTGCAAAGAGTGGTCAGGCATTGGAATAGGGTGCCCAGGGATGGGGTGCAGTCACCATACCTAGAGGCAATCAAGAAAGGTGTGGATATGGCACTTTGGGACATGGTTTAATGGCAATGGTGGTGTTGAGTTGATGGTTGGACTTGTTGATCTTAGAGGGCATTTCCAAACCAAACAATTCTATGATTTTGTCATCTTCAAATGATTTATTGAGACAGTGCTGCTAGCACCTTCAACGAGGCTGCACTCTATTTATATCACATAAAGTCTGGCTTTAATTGATGGCTTTTGGTACCTTTTTAAGTTAACATAAATTACATGAACGCTTTACAGTCCAGAGTAATAAAAAATCTGAATTGTCACCGTTTCCTTCTAATCATATCACAAGACAGATTCCTGGGTAAAGTATGCACATAAACTTTTAGCCTGTTGAAATATGCAGATATAATTTAATTTGCATACATTAAATTCTTAGGTTCATTAATGATTTAAGATCCTTTTGCATTTGGATGGCTCTGTCACTTTTTCTACTTGATTGAATTGCCCATTCTATTGAAAGCAGGCTTGGTGATATAGCTGGTGCGTTATGGAACAGCACCGCTAACTTTGTTAGACCTTTTATCAACATGACTAATTTATAACTGGCCACAGTGGATTATTAGCCAGAGATAGATCACAGTCTGAGACATCCCCACAGTGGAAATTTTAAAGTGTAAGTGAAGTGGCAATCACAGAGGATGTAGCAAAGAAGGTGAAGGAAGGAGAGAAACCTTGGCACCTGGTCTTTTTCATGAGGAAGATGAAGGTTACAAAGCAGTGGAGCAGGCTGCTCAGAGAGGTTGTGGAGCCTCCTTCTCTGGAGACTTTCAAAACCCACCTGGATGTGTTCCTGTGTCTCCTGCCCCTGGCGATCCTTCTCTAGCAGGGTGTTGGACTGGATGACCATTTGAGGTCACTTCCAACCTCTAACATTCAGACATTCTGTGAAGTCAAAAGAGCATTTTCACATTAACGTTGTTAAAAAGGGTGTTAACTCAATTTGTGGTTTCCTTAGAAATAAAAATATTGAATGGGATAACAAATACCATGGTCAACAGGACCTGGACACCGGACACATCATGATAACTTCTACTTCACCGAGCTACCACTGTGCTACCTCTTGGTTTGCTGAATCAGATTAACTTGGCTCCATTTAGCTGGGCCACCTTTAGCTGACTTTAGGCTGAGGAACATTAAAAATGATGTTTTATTATTATGGGGGGGGCTTTTTTTTTTTTTTTTTTTAACATTATAATAGGGCTAAAAGAGTGAGATGTTAAGACAACACCGACCCATAACTAACTAGAACAGGTAACGCAATCCTCTCACCATTCTTTCCTTCTCCTGAAGGAAGGTTGGAACCAAGTGGAGGTCAGGCTCTTTTCCTAAAGCAAAGCAACAGGACAAGAGGAAATGGAACAAGTAGAACGGGCTGCCCAGGGAAGTGATGGAGTGACCATCTCTGGAAGTGTTCAAAAATTGTATAGACATGGCACTTAAGACCATGGTTTGGTGGGCATAGTAGTGTTAGGTTTATGGTTGGACATAATGACCTTAGAGGTCTTTTCTAACCATAATAACTCTATGATTCTGAATTCAAAGAGCCTTGGAGTTTTTTTGCTTGTTCATTTGTTTTTTTCTGTTATGCTACATCAAAACAACAAATAGACACTAATTTTCAACAGTAGCATGGTAAATGAGTGAGAACCTTGTTTTGCTGCTGACCTAATGCTGTCTTGGAAGCTGGTGTTGCTCATGGGCTTTTTTAATTTCATAAAATCATAGAATGGAGAGGGTTGGAAGAGACCTTGGGAGCAACCCCTCTGCCAAAGCAAAATCACCTAGAGATATTTCAGATATTTATAAACATGAATAAGGTCTCCTCTCAATCTTCTCCAGGCTAATCAGCCCCAGGTCTCTCAGTCTCTTCTCCTCAGACGAGATGCTCCAGTTTCTTCATCCTCCTGGTATCCCTCTGTTGGACTCTCTCCAGTAGTACTGTGTCCTTTTTGAACTGTGGAGGCCAAAACTGGACACAATACTCCAGCTGTGGTCTCACTGGGGGAAGGAGAACCCCCCATGACCAGCCGGCCAAGTTCTTAATGCATCCCAAGACATCTGAAGGGCCTGTTCTGTAGGAGCACGTGTTACCTGTGGAGAAGAGTGACCCCTTTGAACTTCAGTGGCATATCTAAGCTATGGAAAGTGACACATGTAGATGGATGTGATTGCCTTGGGTAGGCCCAGAGATGTCAGGGCAGGTCTTGGTTTTCAGAGGTGCTGTGATTATAGAGAAGCAAGGATTAAAGAAGGAGAAAATGGACAATTACAGAGAACAGAGCTATCACAGTGCTGAAAGGTTCCTTATTTTCTAAGTATCAGATATCTAGTGTAAACTTCTGACACTTGCTCTGGAGTACTCCCAGTCTGCACTTTGATATTAATTGAACCAAGGACTAAAATTCCTTCTTTGTTGATTGATTCTTTTTTTTTTTTTTTTCCTTTAATTTCAAACTGATTAATGTTTTCATTTGACTAACACTGCTGACTCGGCAGAAGATGTGATCTTTTAATTAGCAGATGTCAGGATTAGCATTAGTGTTGAGCTGTAATTAGCATTTGTACGCGGAGCGAAAGACCCAGGCTGAGTTTGGCAGTGAGGAGAATAAAATTATAGGTAGTGGTGGTGGAACTTGGCAATTTCCTTCCTATCTCTAAGGCTGATTGGGTTTTGTTCTATTTTTTTTGGTTTTTTGTTTTTACTTTCTAAAAAGTATAACCCACATAACAAGTGTCATGATCAAGGCACGAAGTCTAGTGGATTCATTGCTGGTAGAAAAACGACATCTAAATCACTGGTGTGTGTTCTGGTAGTTAAATCATCGCTTTTGTTGGTCTAACAGGATTTAATATATCTAAATTGCCACAGACTGATGCTCTTAAATTGAAGGCTGCAAAGTGGTAATAGTTCCTTGGCTAGGCTGCAGCTGCAGTGTGCGTGGACATGGTTCATAGAATTATAGCATTGCTTCAATTGGAAAAGCCCCTTAAGATCATCAAGTCCAGCCGTTCTCTAAGCGTACCATGGATGGGGCAAAACTATGTCCCTTAGCACCACATTTCTGCATCTTTGAAACACCTCCAAGGATGGGCATTCAACCACCTCCATGGGCAGGCTGTTCCAATCTTAACCCTTTCACTCAAGAAATTTCTTCTGTTTTCTAACCTAAACCTCCCCTTGTGCAACTTGAGGCCATTTTCTTTCCTCCTGTCACCTGGTACTAGGGAGAAGAGACCAACCCCCCATCTGTCCCCAACCTCTTTTCTGGGCGTTACAGACAGCAATGAGGCCCTTTTTGGTGCTGTCAAGGTAACCAAGTATGTTTATGGTTTCTGTGACCATTAGTCAAAAAAATAGACTAAACTCAGCAACTGCATTTTTCATAGAGCAATGGGAAAACATCAAGCTACTTGATAATATGCAGTTCAGGAATGGAGGTTTAAGAGTCTTCTGTTTTGATGCATGGAGGAAGAAAGAAGGCTTCTGCAGAGTGCATCTGTGCCAGTGCTCATAATTTTCTAATATACATGAGGTTTTGATGTTCCCAGAGCTGGACAGGAGAGCAGGATCCTGTTCCTGAATTTCATATGTGTCATTTTTTTTTTTTCCCAGTTTCTGGTTTCCTAATTGACATGGGCTTAAGAATTCTCAGCACCTTTGTCAAGTGCTCTGAAATTCGCTGCTGACAAGTGCTGTGTTAGGGTGATCAGTGGTTTCTGACTTCATCTTTGTGCTTTTAAACTCTACTGGAGATAAACACGACAAAGGAAAAGATAAATGCTATAGATGTGAAGCTGTGAAGTGAGGTTTTAAAAATTAAAATCTTTTGGGATAAAACATAGAATTGAGCCTCAAATATTTTTTTTTCCCTCCGACTTTAAAGCTGAATATTGACAGGTAACAAAAAATTTTTAATGTTTATAACAGATAACAGGCTACTCCCCTCTGGCATTTCCACCAGGGGCTTTTTATAAGGGCTCGTTGTGATAGGATGAGAGGGAATGGAATGAAGCTTGAGGAGGGGAGATTTAGACTGGAGATTAGAAAGAAATTCTTTAGAATAAGGGGGATGAAACACTGGAACAGATTGCCCAGGGAGGTCATGGATGTTCCTCTCTGGAGGTGCTCAAGGTCAGGCTGGATGAGGCCTTGAGCAACCTGGTCTGGTGGAAGGTGTCCCTGCCCATGGAGGGGGCAGGAACTGGATGACTTGTAAGGTTCCTTCCAACCCATACCATTCTGTGATTCTATGAATATAGATTTAGCTGTTGTCTGACATGTATAAAGAGTGCTTGCATGCATAACCACCAGCTTCTGTTGCATTCAAACCCCAGTTTGGATCTGTTGAAACACTGATGAGTGATCTTAAGTGCTTAACCTATGCTGTTTTCATAGAATCATAGAACTGTTTTGGTTGGAAAACACCTCCAAGACATTCCCGTCCAACCTTCAACCCAGCACCACCATGGTCATTAAATCATGTCCCAAAGTGCCATGTCATTGCTTGAACACCTCCAGGGATGGTGACTCTACCACCTCCCTGGGCCAAACTTGGTTCCTTTCATGTTTGAACTTCCCCTTCCCTGTTTGATTTCTGCAAGGGAAAAGAAATGCAATAAAAAATGAAGACTTCTGAAGGTGTTGACCTTTTCAGGGAAGAGCATGGCATGCAGGTAAGAGGGTAAACCCTTGCAGATCATTCACTAAAAGGGCATTAAAAGTAGTGGTCTGTCTGATTGGTCAAATGAAGAAGCAGCACATCTCACCTTCCAGGTGGATAAATACAGCTTAGAGAGCAGGGTAATGCTGTCATCAGAAGATAATTGAAATGATATTATTGCAATGGACAATTCAATAGAACTATCCACAGTAGTGGAGTTATCGATTTTAAAATCAGTTCAAAGAAGTTCACATATTCACTTCCAAATATTTCTGATGAGTATCAGCTCTCCCTCCTAATATCATTTCCCTCATTCAGTAGAAGAAAAGAAGTTTTTATCAGCTTGAAAGATCAGAAAAAAATGGGAAGGAAGAGTTTGATTTCAGGGAGGTGGTGGAGAAGGTACCTGGAGGAGATCAAGAAATGTGTGAACGTGGCAGTTTGGGGACATGGTTTAATGGCCATGGTTGTGCTGGGTTGAGTCATAGAATGGTTTAGGTTGGAAGGGATCTTCAAAATTATCTTGTTCCAACTCCTCTGCCATGAGCAGAGACATCTTCCACTAGATCAGGCTGCTCAAGGACCTCTCCAGCCTGGCCTTGGACACCTCCAGGGAGTGGGTCATCCACAACCTTCCAGGGTAACCTGTTCCAGTGTCTCACCACCCTTACTCTAAAGATTTTTTTCCTAATCTTCATTGTAAATCTATACTTCTCAAGTTTCATTCCATTCCCCCTCATTTTGTCACTCCAAGTCCTTATATAAAATCTTTTCCTGTCTTTCCTGTAGGCCCCATTCAGGTACAGGAAGGGTCTTCCTGGAGCCTTCTCTTCTCCAGGATGAAGAGCTCCAACACTCTCAGCCTGTTCTCATAGCTGAGATGCTTCCAGCCCTATGATCATCTTTGTGGTCTCCTCTGGATCCACTCCAGCAGTTGAATGTCCCTCTTTTGCTGAGGCCACGAGCACTGGACACAGTACTGCAGGTGGAGTGCCACCAGAGCAGAGGGGGACAATCACCCCTCTCTGAACTCGATCTTAGAGGTCTTTCCCAACAAAAACAATTATGTAGTTCTCTGATGTTTGCTCAGTTGGCCTGAACAGAGGGACTCCTTAGCAACACGGGCACTTCAGGTTTTATCAGTGTATGTGGTTTTGGTGCATCCCCATTTTTTAGCATGTTATAGGAAAAAAGCCCCCAAAACAAAAACAAAACAAATGAAAAAACCCCAAACAAAAAAAAAAAAAAAAAAACCAAAAAAAAAAAAAAAAAAACCAAAAAAAAAAAAAAAAAAACCACAAAAAAACAAAAAAAAAAAAAAGAAAGAAAAGAAAAGGAAAAGGAAAAATAAAAAGGATTATGTAATGACATGTGTCCAAAAGCAAGGGGTCCTTTCTGGCTCAAAGCAGCCACTGCTCCTGGTAGGCATGATTGTCATGTAAATGTCTGGCTCTGACCTCTTCTGAACTAGAGGAAAAGAGTCTGTGGTAATTAGTTGGGTTTTTCCTAGTGTAATTAGCAAGTAATCTGCTGTGACATCCAAGTACAACATATGTAGTCAGTGTGCAAGTAAATATGTTGTGGAGTCAATTGTAAAGCAATGTGGCCCTTTTTAAAAGTGGTGTCACAGGAAAGCCTTCGGCATATGCTGACTCTCCAGGCTGGTTTGCCCTAGCTTGTTCTGCCTTGTCCAAAGAAGAGCAATGAAGCTGGTGAAGGGTCTGAAGAAAAGGTCTGGTGAGGAGCAGCTGAGAGAACTGAGGTTGTTTAGACTAGAGGAAAGCAGGCTGAAGGGAGACTTCATTGCTGTCTACAACTCCCTGAAAGGAAGTTGGAGTGAGATGGGGGTTGGTCTTGTCTCCCTAGTGACAGGATGAGAACAAATGATCTCAAGGGGGAGGTTTAGGTTGGCTATTA
>WBNM01044759.1:0-16690 GCA_013399055.1 Ramphastos sulfuratus | reverse complement strand
AGCTTTAAACCACCACACCTTGGAATAAAACCATCTTACTTAATTGTCACTGCAGTTACTGAGTGTCTGTCAGAACCGAATCCCTGCTGAGAGCAATCTACTGAACTATGAGATGCATTGAGTTAGAAGAGACTTTTAGAGGTCATCTAGTTCAAATCCCCTGCAATAATCAGGAACAGCCCCAACTAGATCAGGTCGCTCAGAGTCCCATTAAGCCTGACCTTGAATGTCTCCAGGGATGGAGACTCCAACATCTCCCAGTGTTCCACCACCCTCATAAGTAAAGAACTTATTTCTTATATCCAATCTAAATCTACCCTTCTCTTGTTTAAAACCTTCATCCATTGTCCTAGTGCCACATGCCTTCCCCATCTTTCTTATAGGTCCCTTTCAGGAGCCTGAAGGCTGCTCTGAGGTTTCCCCAGAGCTTTCTCTTCTCCAGGCCAAACAACCCCAACTCTCTCAGTCTACGTTGCAGCCCTCTGATAATTTTTGTGGTCCTTCTGCGGATGTGCTATATCAGGTCCATGTCCTTCTTGTGTTGTGGACCCAAGAACTGAACATACTATTCCAGGTGAGGTTTCACCAGAGCAGTGCAGAGTGGCAGAATCACCTCTCTCAACCTGCTGGCCATGCTTCTTTTGATACAGCCCAGGATGTGACTTGTCGTCTGGGCTGCAAGTGCACAATGTTGACTCATGTCCATTTTTTTATGCACCAGTACCCCAAATTCTTTTCTGCAGGACTGCTGTCTATCACATCATCCCTCAGCATGTATTTATAATGAGGATTGTTATCCTTGTTACCCTAACTTGGCCTTGTTGAATCAGTTTGTCCAGGTCTCCCTAGATAACATCCTGTCCCTCAAGCTTGTCAGCTGCACCATTCAGCTTGCTGGGGGTGCACTCAATCTCACTGTATCATTGATGAAGATGACACAGTCTGTACTGCTCCCAGTATAGATCTTTGAAGGGCGCCACTTGTTATCCATGTCCATCTGGACCTGAAACCATTGACCACTACCCTCTGGAGGTGGCCATCTGGCTAATTCCTCATTCACTGAACAGTTCACCCATCTAATCCATATCTCTGCAACTCAGAGAGAATGATTTTGTGGGGCACTATGTTGATGGTCTTCACAAGTCTAGACATCCCTTATTCACTGACATAGTTACTTCACTGTAGAAAGCCACGAGGTTCATTTGTACTGAGCTCCAGGTAGCTGTGTGATCAATCTATAAATTATCACATTGCATGAAGCATGCAGTTTGAAGCTAAATCTCTTTCCCATGTACATGTAATTTTTGTTTCTTTTGAAATGTTTCACTAGTGCCTTACTCCCATGAAGCAAAAATATGCTAATAAAAAAGCTAATATGTGGTGATGCGGTCTGAGCTGTCAAATTACAGGATAAGTTTTCGTGTATACTAGCATACAATCTGATTTCTAAATTACGAGGGTAATGCAAATAATACATTACAAAGTCGCCTCCCTGGTTTCCAAATTAGACGTGGAACAGAATCTTTTTGATATACAGCTGCTTGGCTGCATATCAAGAACATAGTTGTTTCAGTCTGGTTGGGAGTGGGGAGTAGCCTCTCAGTGCTTATAATTGCTCTTTTGACCAGGCTTTAGATATTAAGGCTGTCAGAATGGCAAATTAATTTTGTGTGAACACTTGGGGGGGAAAAATGACAAACACAACATCAAAATGCAGGTTCTAATGAAAATGCAGTGATGTTTTTTCTGAGTTTAGCAGCTGCTTCCTGTAGTACTTGAAATCTTGGAATTTCGTTTCGACTACAAACCTATATGCCCTATGGTGTTAAATTTATGTCCAGGTTTTGGCTCTAGCAGGATTCCATTACTATTGTATGCCTGTTTCTGTTTGCAGTGTTTTCGTGTTTAGAACTGAAAATAAGCATAGCCATATGGAAAATTATACCAATATTTATTCCATATGGAAAAAGAATCTATTCTTTTCTAATGGGGTTCTGGTACAGTTATTTGAGTAGTGTTTGTTCAGTACACTACGGAATAAAACTAAAGATGTCTGAGCTGGAATTGCAAGGTATGGCTTAATTAAAAAGATATCTATTTTCTGTTTATAGAACTTTTCCCCCCCTTTTTTTAAAAAAACAAACAGTGACAGTATACCTACTTTTAACAGTAGTTATCTTGCTATCAATTACCAAGTACATTTCAACAGGAGTCAAACATTTAGAATAATTCATTCTTTGCCTGATTTATTAAGACTTACCTTGAATTAATCGGCATTTTGAACTACAGGGAGTGGAAATTAGTATGAAGGAAGTACAGAGAAATCAGGCCTAGATCAAGCAGACCAGGGGTGCAATGACTCAGTTTTTTCTCAATGCTCTGTCTTCATTTAAAGCAACTATTCTTCACAGGCATAACACTTTGCATACTTTAAAGATTACAAAACATTTTCAAAACAAAACTAATGTTGAGACCGTTAAGCATTAAAGAAAGGCCCAAAAAAGTGTTAAATCTATTAAGTTTTTCTGTGTTATATTTACGGCTTTTGCAGGTGATGTGTTTTAAAATGAGCATTAGAACATGGTTGAAAAAACACACAAGCAGACCTGCAGTTGAGCACCTTGTGCAGAGAGTTGTGCTACGTGAAATCTCTGCATAGCTTTCAAGTCCTTCGTAATTGGGAGTCCTAGCGTGCACTGGTAGGTAGTGTGGATGTTACAGTGTATCACCTTCAGCTCTTGAGCACATGCCTGTGCAAGGAAGCTGTGTCTCCTCTCTCTGGCTCAGGAGCTTTCCTAAGACTGGGAGCCCCTCCTCTTGTTCACTATAGCAAGAGAGAAAGATTTTTCTCTATGATCAGGAATTATCTTCAAGAAAATTCTTCCCGTTTTGTGGGGTTAAGACTGCAAAGTAGAATCTAGAGAAAGTGTATCCATAATTTTAATAAACACTATCTATGTTATTAGAAGAAGTAGTAGCATAGTAGTTAAAGACACAGGATCATAAAGGCGCTCTCTGTTTTGTTAAGAACCTCTAACTATAGTGTTGGAAACCTGTAGAAGAAAAAGAAATTAAGACCCTACTCTTACAGTTGATTTTACTGGGTTAACTAATAGACTTTGCTTAGATGTGGCCAGAATCCACACTTCAATGTTTGCATCTCTATTTCAAACCACCACCACCCCCCCAAAATAATTCGCAAGTGATCATTGCTGTTGTGTGGTATAACAAGTAGCATAGTAATAAACAAACAGTCTTGTGGTTGATTCCTTCACTGTGAAGTGTCATCCCAGGAATTAGACATGTCTTATTACTGGGTACTAATTGAAATACTCTAGAGCACGATATAATCTTTGCTGTAATTGTAGGTTTCTTTTTATTAAGCTCTCTTTTCTTTCTTCATACTTGTATATGTTATGACTCAACTAGGGTTGCCTTGAAAACATGCTAGTTGGGAAGTAGAAATACTATGCATTTCAAAAGTTCTTCTACACATTGTAAAATGTGTAGAAGAACTCCCAGTTACTCTTTAAAGTGAAGACACCAGGCCAAAAATGAAATAATCTAGCCATTAGCAAAGTCTGACTCTGTCAGTATATTGTATAATTGACGTATCTAGTGTTCCTTTGAACAGATACACACGCTCTTTCTACAGGTAAAGAAGAAAAAGGGGAGATAGTTCAACAGTATGTGGTGTTATATTTCTCTATCAAGCAGTAGCTTGAAAATTCTTGACTGGTGTAACAAGAAACAGAATTTGCTTTTATGGAGCACCTACTATACTGCAGATGCAAGTAGGTCTACACTAGTGGGATCAGGGTGAAAATGAAATCACTGCAAGGGAAATAGATAGAAATGGATGCAGCAGTGTGTTGGGTTCCCATGGCCTCTTATCCACTTGAAATCAAGAAGAATGAGACAGGACATTTATTTTTCTTTTTAGGAAATGTAAGAGATTATAACTTCCAGCTTCCCTGAATAGGGCCTTGATTTAGAATAAATAAAGGTCATAAAAAGCATTCAAGTGGTACAAATTTACCTCAGCACTATTAACGCTGGCTTAGAGTCCAAATTTTGCTCAAATATAGACCTGTGACTTGAGGTAAGAAGTGGAGATTTGCAGTAGGTACCATGTGTTTATAGTTTCTGCAATATATAGAAGTAGTTTTGGTGCAAACTTACCAAAGTTGAGCAAAGGAGTCTGACCTCTCATTTCAGTTCTGTGTTAAAGCTACTATCCTTTATTTAATTTTTAGATTTTTCGTAGCAAGTGATTTTGTAGCTAAACTCATTACTGCTCTTTCTTCCAGTATGTCTGTTAATTCATAATTTGGATTAGTAGTGTAGTGTCTAGTAGTTGCCATAAGAGGGCTTTGAAGAGCAAAGTATGTGGAACATTTCAAGCATTGCTTTACATTGCTAAGAGGAAACCATTTAAAGACTTCCCCACAATGAAGCGTGTGATAGTGACAACTGTTCCACTCCAAAAGAGGATTTTTTACTAGTTTACTTTTATGATTAATAAGAGCACAAACTGTTTTGTACATTCTTGTTGGTGTTTATGTGCTCTCTCACACGCCCCTAGATTTTTTTTTTTCTTCCAAATATATGCCCTCTTTTCTATTTTTTAAACTTGTTTTTCATTCCAGACAGCGTATGTGGCTTTTGTCTTAAAAAAATATGGTAATATGGTCAGGAGTTTGGTGAGTTTTTGGGGGTTTTTTTGTTTTTGTTTTTGTTTGGTTTGGTTTGGGTTTTTTTGTTTGTTTGGTTTTTTGGTGGGTTTTTTTTTTTTGTTTGCTTGTTTTGGGGTTTTTTTGTTTGTTTTGTTTTGGTTTGGTTTTTCTTATTTACAGATCTTAATTTGGTAGAAAACAGGGATCTGACTGTCAGTGGTTCCCTAAGGGCAGTTTTAAATCTTCTCCCTAATATCTTTGCTCCTGAATGAACTCCTGCTTCTTCACTTATGCTAGTAAAGGACTTCAGGGAGACTTTTAATTGCAGATTGTCCAAGACAGCTGAAAGACAGATTAGTTAGAACAGTTATTCTCTGGTGCTAATTTGAAGTTTGTGTTGTCAGATTTTTCTAGTAAACGTGGTCAATTACTGATCTGAAGACCTACTGTAATTGCTCTTGTCAGGAGGTTCTGAGAGGTTCAGTGCATTGTCAGTGAGGAAAATGCCTGGGCACCTACTGCCTGAGCATTTGCTCCTTTTGAAGATTCTAAGAGGGAGTAAGCACAGGTGTATTAGCTGGATGCACCTTCAATCACAATAACCAAGTCCATACATTCCCACATATTACTTTTCTATTTCTTGGTTATTTAAGCTTGTTATTATCAGACAAAACCTGCAGCTGATAGTTGTACTTGCACTGGTCAGAGTTGTTGTACATCAATGATAAATAGTGAAAGGTACATGTGGTTGGTGTTTTATTCTCCAGCGTTAGCTTTTATTGTTTTTTTTTAAGGTTGTAAGGTGATAAGAATAGATTCTAAGAATATATTTTTTTCAAAATAGAGTATCTTCTCTGATGAGAGATGCAAATAATAGGTATCTAGACTGATTTGTAAGAATATATTCACAAAGGCAGAAATGTCATTTTATGATGGAAATTAGTTTCAAAATGAAAACCGAGATGATGTAATAGTCAATATATTATTTTTTCATTTCCCATTTTTAAATTCTGTGAAAACCTCAAATGTTTTGTAGGAAAGTGTATTTATCTTCACTTCCTTCTAGCATTAATACCTCCCCATCCACCCCGCTTTTCTCCATGCAAAGTCTAACACTGCAAGCTCAAATATTTGAACAGTGTGACCTTGTGCTGGAGACACTCACTTCTTTTTACCCCTTTGTGTTTAAAAATCCCAATATAAGTGGAATCTTGAATTTTTCTTTCTGTTTTTACCAAATACCATTCCTTAAAATGAAGTTGAGTTATAAATTGAGCTCAGAAGTGAATTTTGCCCAGAGTCACAAGCTGCCTGCCTTTCTATAAGGCTTTAACTTAAGCATGCCAATAGATATCACAGCAAGTTTTTTCTCAAACTGAAAAAAATCCAGTTGATATGTTAATAATGTTTACTAATTTCCAATGGCTCTCAAAAGGTTGTCTTAAACTATGATTACATTTAAACTGTACTGCTTTGTTCTCCATAACAATGTTTAAGAAGCCATTTTTCTTGGTATCAGAATCTTCTACACCTGCATCAGTGGTCAGTTTCAGTGCTTTGTCATTGAGACAAGTCCGAAGTTTTCTTGACTGTGTCTCACTTAACTTGCTTATTGCAGAGGTATGAGCAATTTGTCAGGTTATTTCTCTTGTTTTCCAGTTAAAATTTCCCTCTGTGTTTCTCTTGTTTATCGATGGTAAAAGCTAAAGCAGACCTGAGGCAGCATGGTCTGTAAATGATGAAATCTGTTTAATTACTAAGACTGCTTACAGTGAAAGCATTGCCTGAAAATGGTCTGCACTGAGATTGCTCCTATCATGAAAGCTGTATTGGGAGAAAAAGAAAGCAAAAAAGAATAAAAAAGAGAGGGGGGGGGGGGGAAGATGAAAAAGGGCATTGTTCATGCAGCTTTTATGGGGCTAAATTTGTAACCGTTGGAATCTTGTGTACATCAGACATGTTTTTGTTCCATGAGACCAATTTCTTCCCTGCCCCTCCCTTTAAAAAAAGTCAGGAGAATAAAGAGATATTTCTGGTGAGTTACAAAAGTACATAGGGGTTGATTTACCTGAGCACAGCAGAGAAGTTGCTCTGTAAATTCTCAGTAAAGTGGCTCAGCAAATGATGCTTTAATGCAGGGAGGTATTATGTTCCCTCAATGCGAAACAAAAAAACATATGGGCATATTTAAAGCACAAAAATTACATTAGCAGAATTTTATTGTAGAAGGTGTTGTCTTCTGTTTCTGCTTTCTAATGGAAAGGCTTTCAGTAGTACTTCCATTACAAACACAAAAAAAATCTGTACTAAGCACTGAAAATAATGCATCAGCACTTTAGAGACAACTTTTGAGTGGCTTTTGTGCTGTCTACATCAAACCTTCAAGGTTGCTCTGAGAATGTACAGCATCTGACTGAAGTACAAATTTTTTTCATAAACTAATCTTAAATTATTTTGCTTTGTTTTGTTGGAAATACACATTTCATGTTAGTCATCAGATGGAGCGTGCTTGTGTTTCTGTCACAGTTGCTCCATGATTGGAAAAGGCAGCCACAAATATATGTTTCAGATGCAGTGTGGGTAAGCAAGGAAGAACTCGAGGTCAAATTAAGGGCAAAGTTATTCTCTTAATCCCTGCTGTGAGTCTCTTATGCACAGTGTAGATCTCTGTTGTGTTTTTTTTTCTTTTTTTTTTTTTTTTCTTTTTTTTTTTTAAAATGAAACCTCAATGGGAATTCTGCATTTGGAACAAGTACAGAATAAGCATTATTTATGCCGTGAAGATCAGAGGGGAGACTTTTCCCCTGAATTTGATCTTTTACCGCTTTTATCGACAGTGCTTTCTGTTTAACTGCAAGTCACAACCATGAGCTTAAATCACACAAAGGAAGGGCTCTGAAGTCTTATTTTGTGACCTAGACTTTCAGCAAGAATGTTGGGGGTCAAAAATGAGATGCATTTACAAAGCTGAGCATTGAAGCTGTCTGGTACTTGCTCGTATTGTGTCTGGCACTAATAAGTGCTATTTAATTCTCTTTTATATATACAAAATCCACACAGAAAATGAAAAAAGCTTTTTTTTAAAAAAAAAAGTAACAGCTAACTAGCCTGCTCGTTTTGTTGATATTGGCAACCAATTATAACATTACATCCGATCTTCTGTGTACAAGAATTATGCATGTAGTCTTGTCTCCTGCTCATATCCATCACCTCATTTTAAAATAAGTACACATTAAATGGTACATAGTGGTATCCTGTCTGCTAAATAACTGGGGTGGGGGAAGGTGGCCATGTGCGTGATAATCTATTGTATCAGTGTTGCTTGTAGTTCTACTTCTTTGCTTTTTATGATTACGAACTACTGACTGCCTCCAGAATTTCAACAGTATTTAAAACAAAATCTTATGAAGCCCAGTTCTGCATTATGGAAAAGAGATGTCAGCACTTAATGTAAACAAAACTGCAGAGGTTTGATTTTCTGCAGTCACTCATTTGCAGTCACTCGTGCAGTCACACATTTTTGATGAAAATATGCCACAGCAAGAAAGCCATAGATATATAGATTTCATCTCATTTTCTGTCTTTTTTATTTTTTTTTAGTGTTTGTCCAAGGTTGTTTTCATGTTGCTTGCTACTCCTTTTATTTATTTTATTGTTGCAAACTTTAGGTTTCTGCTTTGCAGAATATTGTAGGTGGAGAAAGTCACTTCATTGCCATCCTCTGTTTTCAATAATACTGAGACAGTAACATTGTTAACTTGTGTTCTTAAACTCTGTAAGTTACATATGAAATAATTTCACAGTTGGCTACAGGCTTTTAATATACTTTTCCAGTTCTACTTCAGCTGGATGGACCCTCACACTGACCCCCATGTGGTTCTGATTAAGTATAAGAGCACGATTACTCATAAAGTCCCAGTCCTTCAAAGAGCACTAGATGTATAATGTGACAAATGTTTACAGAATTAAACCGTAGATATATTGGATATGCCATATTAATTTTACCATAGTTTCCTGTACTTGGCACACCTAGTATTGTTTAGTTGCTGTGCATTAAACAAACCTATCTAGTCACTAGTATTCAAGATCAAATTGCCATCGATTTTTAAAATGTAATATTACAATATCAGAGAGAAAAAATTCAACTCAGTATTGGAAAACAGACAGAATTACACAAAGAAGAGGAAAAAGCAACATCTTCCATCATGCAGTTTACTGTTTCATACCTTTTTTTGTATCAGTGAGATAAAGGTTGTGAAAACTTGTCCTCAGTCCACAATCCCCTGTAATTAACTCTCTGTTAGGGCAATAATGCTGCTTGGTGGCACAATGCCAGGATCACTTTAGATGCTATGAGATTCAGGATTAGAAATGTGGCTTACAACTCATAAAATCTCCTATTAGAGTAGCACAACAAGAAATGGGGAGGAAAGTCCCAAAAGCATGGGAGTTTGAGTTTCTTTTTAAACTTCTGTCATTCTGAGTTCAGATGTTGCACCATGAAAATGTATCACAAGCTTGAGAAGAGGTAAAGAATTTGCTTCTCTCTTGTGTTTATAGAACCTGGTGAATATAGATTTCTGTCAGTGTCCCTGATTGCCCATCTTAGTTATATAAACTGTGAAACACCTTCCTCTTTCAATGGGAGGCTGTCTTCTAACGTAACACTGCAGATGATTTCAAAAAAGCTTAGTAAAGCTTTGAACAAACTATCTTTCTCTGTTTTCCCTTGCAACTCTTTATTACACAACTTTTAGTATTTCTTCCTTGGGCTGTACATTGTTTTAGACTACTGCCAGAAAATTACTTGGGTGCTCTTGAATTACCACATATTATTAAAAGTACTAAATATTAGTATATAGCCAGATGTATGTAATTTACTGATGAAGTAGTTTCTCAACGAATATTAACAAGGGGGTAGGCTGCAAGATTGCTTTTGTACATTACCATTATTCTTTTAGAACGTAGATTTCTTATATAGGCAGCTTTTCGGCTTTAAGTATACAAGGAAAAGAATACTGCTTTTAGTATGACTAGGAACCACTCATCAGGGTGGCTAGATACTAAATCAGTCAATAGATACTAAATCAGCCATACAGAGCAGTATTTTTTTTTTAATATCTGCTATTATGTTTTCCTGAAATTGAGTTTATGGAATCATAGAATCGTTTGGATTGGAAGGGACTTTTAAAGGTCATCTAGTCCAACCCCCTAGTGAGCAGGGACATCTGCAACTAGATCAGGTTGCTTAGAGCTGTGTCCGATCTGACCTTGATTGTTTCCAGGTGTGGGGCATCTACCACCTCTCTAGGCAACCTGTTCCAACATGTCACCACCTTCACTGTAAAAAATGTCTTCCTTATATTTAGTCTCATTTTGTTTAAAATCATTATGCCTTTTCCTATCAGAACAGGTCCTTGTAAAGATTCTGTTCCTGACTCTTTTAAGCCCACCTTGAGTGCTGAAAAAACACTGTAATTTCTCCTTAGAGTCTGCAAGCTGAACAATCCCAGTTCTCTCAGTCTTTCCTCATTGCAGAGGTGTTCCAGCCCTGTAACCATTTTTGTGGCCCGCTTCTACACTCTCTCCAACAAGTTCTCCAACAAGTCTGTCTTTTGTTTTGTGGTGAGGACTCCAGAGCTGAACACAGTAATCCAAGAATAAAGGGTATGGGCCATCTCACTTGATCTGTTGGCCATGCTTCTTTTAACATAGCCCACGTTATATCTGTGTCGTGAGCACATGTTGCTTGCTCATGCCCAGCATGTCACCCACCAGTACCCGCAAGTACTTTGCCTTCAGTCTCTTCATCCTCTAGCCTGTGCTGGTATGAGGATTGCCTCAACCAAGGTGCACACCATTGCACTTGGCTGTGTTGAACCTCATGAGATTCTTACAAATCTGTCAGCTCTATTCTNAGATCAGGTTGCTTAGAGCTGTGTCCGATCTGACCTTGATTGTTTCCAGGTGTGGGGCATCTACCACCTCTCTAGGCAACCTGTTCCAACATGTCACCACCTTCACTGTAAAAAATGTCTTCCTTATATTTAGTCTCATTTTGTTTAAAATCATTATGCCTTTTCCTATCAGAACAGGTCCTTGTAAAGATTCTGTTCCTGACTCTTTTAAGCCCACCTTGAGTGCTGAAAAAACACTGTAATTTCTCCTTAGAGTCTGCAAGCTGAACAATCCCAGTTCTCTCAGTCTTTCCTCATTGCAGAGGTGTTCCAGCCCTGTAACCATTTTTGTGGCCCGCTTCTACACTCTCTCCAACAAGTTCTCCAACAAGTCTGTCTTTTGTTTTGTGGTGAGGACTCCAGAGCTGAACACAGTAATCCAAGAATAAAGGGTATGGGCCATCTCACTTGATCTGTTGGCCATGCTTCTTTTAACATAGCCCACGTTATATCTGTGTCGTGAGCACATGTTGCTTGCTCATGCCCAGCATGTCACCCACCAGTACCCGCAAGTACTTTGCCTTCAGTCTCTTCATCCTCTAGCCTGTGCTGGTATGAGGATTGCCTCAACCAAGGTGCACACCATTGCACTTGGCTGTGTTGAACCTCATGAGATTCTTACAAATCTGTCAGCTCTATTCTGCCTCCTTGTCCCTAAGAGCAGTTCCCCAGGGGTTTCTGTTGACTAACTCCTTGAAGTTTGGAAGTTTAATTTCCTAAAATTCAGGGCCCTTACTTTACTCTTTGCCTAGCAGGTATCCCTCATAACTCCAGAAAATCATACAAAGCTATCCAAATAGAAATGTTTAGCTTTTAATATTTTTTTCAGTATTTCTTTAATAATTGTTTAATAGAACAAAAGCAGAGTGAAGTTTGTAATTGTACATACCATTATTTTTATATTTCTTTTATAACTGATCTTACATGGTTTGCATACACTGAAATGAGTTGACCCTGAATTCTGTATTAAGATTCCAGAAGTGTTTGAACTTAGGTTGGGAAGAACCAGAAATCTGCATCAGTAATTTTACTCATGTTTTAGATTAAACTAACTACATATAAATGCTGTTTTGAACAACACAGCACAGTCTCACATAAAGCTTTTGTATTTATATAGAAATATTGGTTCTCCAAAAGGCTTACTTTGTCTACCATGAACAACCTTTGCTTCTATGAATCTATACAGAAACATAGGAAAAATGTATCATCTAATTATTTTTCTCATGAAAGTTTGCCACAGTTGCAGTTGTGGCTGCAAATGATGTAAATTCATGCTTGTCTGTTTGAATATATCACTCATTGCACTGCCATAGAATTATATTTCAGTAATTTCAATGGATTGAAAACGCAAAGCCTTTTGCTTAAAGCAGTTTGATAATTACACTTTACTGACCACAAATCAGTCACATTGACTAGGAGATATAAAGTACTGCTGGCCAAAAGTTACTGTGCACTAGAAAGTCAAAGGTAGCAGAAACAATGCAAATGCAAAAAAAAACAAAAACAAAAACAAAAACAAAACTAAGGAAAAATGCATGCCTCAGGAGAAAGAATAGCTGTGTAGACAGTGATGCTGATGAGTAAGACAAAGGCTAGGGTCTTTTTCAGACCACCTGTGCCTCTCTTCACAGGTGTTTTCCCCTGAGGTCTGTCAGGGGACTGCATGTGGCTTCCTGTGACTATCCAAGTGACCATGGGTAGCTTGAACATTTTTAGTAGTTGCAGTGGTTTCGGTTTATTAATCTAGATAACTTTGATGGAACTATGTTTAGAGTAAGCGCATAGACAATTATACTGGCCTTTTTTAGGGACCATTGACCGCTTCTGCTATCTGAGAGCTTTTAATTAGCTTAACTCTTTAATTTAGTCATAGCCAGCAAGTACTGCAGCTAAGGCAAATGAGAGGAGCTTTGGGAAAACATGGACCTGGAGACCTTGACTAATTTAATGAGTCACTTATTCCATAATCCTGAGAAAAACTTGAAGTTGGATTTTTGAAGAATTAGTAACTCCTTTACCAAAGTGGCAGTATGGGGAAGATGGGACTTCTGGACTCATGTACACAGGTCAAATAGTGGTTACTCAGGAGAGTAGAAGCTCTTACGAGGAAGATAAAACTGCAGTTGTAATTATGTGGATTGTGGACATGGGATGCCTATATCCTCTCTTGAAGACAGTGACAGCTCATTTGACTGAAACAGTAGATCTTGCTAATACAAGTTTGCACTGAGGAAGCCAAGTTTTTTTTCAACAATATGAAAAAGATTATAAATTCTGACTGTTGCTGGTATCAGGGTGGACAAACAATAGCAGACAGACTCCTTTTGAAAGTACAGGTTGAACCACGAAGTGGATACACATTATAGCTTTTATATCACTACATCAGGAATTTGTAGAGAAAAGAAGGCAAGACGTCTTCTGAAAAGGAAAGGATTGACTTATTTCTGAAGTATGAGTGTACTGGGAAACACTTGGCTACACAGGGCTAAAGTTCTGTTTATAGTTTTTATGCTGTCTTGGAGCAAAGGAATCTGTTACTACATTACAGATTTTTATTCTCCTTTGCCAGTAAAAGGAAAGAAGGAAACCAGTTAACCTGTTAAAGGATACAGTTTGCAGGATAAACTTTTACAGGAATCATTAGGCACAAAAGCATTCAAACTAAAATGCTCACCAAGAGCAAAATATACAATTTGACAACTCCTTTGAAGTCTATAGTTGATTCCATTGTGATTGTGAAGAGCTCCTCTTTGAAATCACCGAGGGTTATATGTGTATTTTTGGGACTGAATGTGATCTGTAAAGCTAGAGTGTTGCCAAGAGAAGAGATTTCACAACTTTGGGAATCAGGAAGTATGATCAAAAATGGTAGAAAGTTCAAGGATGATGATGCTGGAGAAAGCTGGATCTTGCCAAGAGGAAATTGCTGGTGACCTTATTGAACTACCATGGTGTCTTGCAGACGTATTGCAGAGATTCAGACATGGGAGCAATTAGAAGAAGGCATGTTTTGTCATGTAGCTGGGAAAAAAATAAATCACAAAGTTGGAATAAAATAACTGTTAGTAATTAAACATTTTAAGTGCTCCTTCTTGTCACTCACTTGAATGTAGCCTTGATGTGGCAAAATTAAGAAGGGGAAGAGTATTAGGCACACTGTAAACACTGAATGTTCTTTTGTTTATTTGGAGAAAATAGATTCAGTTTTATCCAGCTTAACATCCTTTTTCTTAGGCTCATCAGAGTGCTATTCATCCAGTTTACCTGTCACCCAGCAAAGATGTTAACAAAATAGCAATCAAAATGTTAGTCGGAAGTACTCATTCAGCAAGTACGTTCTCTGCGACTTTGCCACCTGGAAAACGTAACCCATCACTGAAAAAGAGATTTGTGTAAACTAGTTAAGTACACTGCTTAGATCATTAAAGGGAAAGGAAATTGTTTCTGTAAACTCCTTCATTACCTGTGTTTCTATGCCACTACATTATCTTATTAATCTCTTTAGTCCCATATAAGCCTGATTATATTTAGCAAAAGCTGAGGTAATTGTTGGAAGAGGCTTGAATGTGCCTATACAAGGCTGATGAGTTTTCCACCTTGTCAATGCTTACTGAATAAAGTGACCTGTTTCATTTCAAAGTAATCTCTAGGAGAATGAAGCAGCCTACAGGAAACAGATTAGTTGCAACAGATCACAAATTAATAACACCCTCCACACCCCTCCCAAAGTTTAAGACCAATGTTATAATGAATATTATTTTCTTTTCTTTTTTTTTTTTTTTTTTAATTTTCTTTCCGTGTCTATGGTTTACACAGTTGTTGCATGGAGTTTCAGGTTTTGTGGTTTATGTGCTTGGTGTGAGAGTTAGCTTAGGGACAGATACTTCTTATTACTGCCCTTTTTTCAAGTGTCCAGCATTGCAAGTAATACCTAAAGAGTTTTGTTTCATTTTTATGTCTTTATGCCAGTAGACAAATGTTTCTTTCTGCTAGTGAATTAAGCCAATATATTCTGGGTATAGCTAAGGCCCCAAGTGTTTAAAAACTCGAGCCACTCCTTTCAAAGAAAAGTGATGTGAAAAACAGATGCGAATCTGTCCAACTGCCAGAATCAAGTCAAAGTTTGCACTATGTAAAGCCAATGCGCGTACCTACACTTAATAACAAGAAGAAAAACAGACATCTCACTCACAGTGGATGACATATAAAAGTTGTAGACACACAGAAGGAAGCTGGGTTCCTGCTGGATGACCAAGCCTCAGCTGAAGTGACACTAAGTGGTGGCTGTGCCACTCCTGTAAGGAGCAGACTTTTTTAACTCCCCATGTTGAGGTTTCTGCTGTATCTTCGGATAGTTGTAGCATTTCAGCATTGGGCAGTTTTCTGTGGCTGCAGATGGTGTTGTTGGAAGGTACCCATCTGCACCAGCTTCCTGTGCGCAGGTTCGGCTGAACCATTCACAGCCCTCTTTTTCCTCTCCAGCCTTTCACTCAAAATCTTTCCCAGCTGTATCCTGATGTGCTAAACCACTTAAATTAGCTCCAGATTGCTCTGTTTATTGTGTGCAATAGAAATGAGAGAAGGCAATAGGAACAGTTTCCCCTGGAGTAAACACCAAGGTAGAGGGACTACAGGATATTAGGATGGAAAATGTAGGTTCTGGGTACAGCCCTGAAGCTTTAATGCCTGTATGTTAACTCGCTTCTCTCTGCTGTTTGGATGCAATTCTAACTTTTGGCAACTTTGTATCTCTGGAAGTGGTTGTTTGGTTTTGTTTTTTTCTATTTAAAGGGTAAAAAGAAAGGTGTTAGGTCAAAGTAGTCATTCCTTCCCTCCCTCTCAACAGACAAAAACTGGAGAAAAGTAAAATAATCATCTCATGTTTGGCAGCCTTCCCTGCAGGCCATGCACAGTTTAATGCTTCTGCTGCATCTGAAGTCAGCTTTTCTTGTACACAACTCCGATCACCAATAGATGTACAACAAGTATTCTGCCAAGTCCTGTCCACACAGATGAAACTGGATCTGCTTTTCCTAGCATACTACTGCCACTGAAGTACAAAACCAGGAGGCCTGAGGCCAGGTATTTTCCATACATCTGGAAGTATGGATGCGTTACTTTTGGATGATTGCTGCTTATACAGGGTGTCTGTAAGCACAGTAACAGTGACCTGACTTCCTGCTTTTTTTTTCCTCCAAAAGCTGCTATAAATATGTCGTCTAATTAGATCCATAATGTTATTTGGATAACAGCACTAGGTTTATTCTAAGAGAGTCGCACTGCTTCCAGAAGCAGAGGAAGAAACCCAAATGTATTAAAAATAAACTTCTGAATGCTTTTACTGAATAAAAGCACCTAGATGTAGCTAGTCATTGGGCAGTCTCTGCACTTAGAGAATTTCATACTTGACATTCAGTGCTTCCTGGCAATTTTGTGTTCGTTTGTCAGTCCTATCCTGTCCTTTTTACTGATTGCCCATCTACTACATGAACATGTATCTTCTGTTTGGTAGTGAGAGAGGCAGAATGCACTTGAAAACTGTATGTTCTTCTGAGATATTTACAATATTTACTTATTTAAAGAGAGCATATCGGAGGGACTCCACTGTTCGTTTTAGCAAAGTGAAAACACATCACTTCTATTCTCATCTTCACAAAACTATTAATCTATTAATTAGAAGCAAGAAACTGGAACGAGTACCAGGAATTGTTATTGACCACATTTCCCTACAAACATTTTGTGCATATTCTCCATGTTAGATTACATGCAACTTACGGCTTTATTACAACAACAGTCTTCAGTTTCAGGAGCAGCAGGAGCTTAAAAGGGTCCCTTCTCATTATTTTGAAGATGTTTTAATGGGATAATGAATTTAAATGCACAAATCTACACTATAAAATAAATCAGAGTTGGATTTTTTTTCTGAACTGTACTCACTTTTAAAATACCATGTTGTAACAGAGCTTGGCATGGTTTATGTATCAGACGGATGTGTCCTAGCTCAGCTTACTGCAGGAGCCCATGAAGATAAATTAAAGGGTGATGTGGGTTTGGGAG
>WBNM01044756.1:0-21141 GCA_013399055.1 Ramphastos sulfuratus | reverse complement strand
CTTAGCCTATTGCAGAAAAAAAATCACAGCAAAATGCAGAAGGCCGTAGCAGAAGCCAGGGAACTAAAGCACAAGCCAATGAGCTACCCTCCCATTCCTCCCCATCCCACCACCATCCCAGTGGAAAAGACCAACATGAGTAAATGTGGAAACTGGAACTAGCAACTGGAACAAGAAACCTCTCATGTTACAATCTGAACTTCAAGTCTGATGGAACTTTGCTCCAGCCAGCACTTTCACTCTGAAGCTGGCATGACAGCAGAATGGTTTTGAGTGACAGTAGCAGATCCAACTCAACCCATGACAGCCTCATAGCATCTCATGTGTAGAAAGCACTAGATACCTATGAGTGAAATCCACAAAAGCAATCTGCTGAGTAGCAGAAGGGAATACTGAAGAGATGTGTGACATGCTCTGCCATGTCCAGACATTAGTGCAGTGCAGTGTGACTTTCCTACAAAATACAATGGGCTGGATGTGACTTTATATTTTAAGTCCCTTTCTGAACCACCACTGCTGATGGTTTGAGTAATACCTCTGGGGCTGGACAGCCAGCTTCAAATCTGCTCTGAGAAGGCTTCTACCTGTAAGTCTTAGAATTGTGCTTTGGCACCTAAGCATTCTGGGATGTGCTTCTCTATATCATTCCTGGTAGTTCTGGTCTCTTCCATGACATTCATGAATGTTTGTTGAAGCAAGGCTAAAAGAGCAGTACTCTCAATTCAGGTGAGTGCTCTAACAGACTATGATATCATCTGTCTCATTCTCTTGTATCCAAAGCAACATTTAATTATGCCATGAAAATGGAAATACTGTTCAATAAAATCTGTTCAGCAAGACAGACAGATAATATCTCATTCCAAAGTATCCTACAGCCTGAGCTCATACCATTCTCCAGGGAACACAGATCTCCATGCTTGAGCAGCCTCAGACAAAAGCAGGAACCAAATTAAGTTCACCAAGGGAGATAAATGTTCTAACCATGAGGCTATGTGGAAAACAACATATCAGCCTCTATTCTGTTCTGAAAATAAAGGAGTATCTGTGCAAAACTTGCTGCAAAAGCATATCTGGGTTTGTCTAATAAATCAAGCACCTTAGGTAACAGAAGGGAAGTAATGCCTGAAATAGAATATATGTGCTCCCCTCCCTTGCTTGACAACATCTGAGTGGGCTGTGTATCTCCTAAGGCACAACTAGCATTTCAGGCACTCACTGAAAATGAAGGCTGGAAGCTGAGAACTATGCAACTATGGTGAGGTTAGATGCTGGCCAAAGAAGGCTTTTCAAAATGGCATTTTGGGTTTAAATCCTTACAGCAGGGATTATGTTGGAGGTAAATATTCAAATGTTTCTTTGGTTCTAACCACTGTGGACATCAGATGCCTTCATGGTCAGGTGGTGGTGGATAGTGGAGAATAAAGATGGGAAATGAAGACCTCAGTGGTGCCTATGTTAAATTAAGATGGCAAAAGTGCCAGTTTGAGTCCAATGTCCCTTTGTAAATTTAATTATTGCTCATCTTATGAAGCAAAGGAGGCTGAACAAGAGGACACAGTCTCAAACTGCACCAGGGCAGCTTTAGGCTGGACATTAGCAAGAAGTTGTCCATGGAAAGAGTGATTGCCTGTTGGAATGGGCTGCCTGGGGAGGTGGTGGAGTCACCATTCCTAGAGGTGTTTAAGAGGAGGTTGGATAAGGCACTTAGTGCCATGGGTTAGTTAATTAGAAGGTTTAGATGATGGGCTGGACTGAATCTTAAAGGTCTTTTCCAACCTGGTTAATTTTGTGATTCTGTGACTTTTCTGGGACCTTAAGTAAACACTTTAAAAAACACAAGTAGGTAATTTTTTTTTTAGCCTATAAAGTTTGCTTCACAATCCCCACTTTAAAGGAGTCACTATTGTTCTAATCAGTTTGTGGATTTAGCCTTGACACTCAGCACTGACACTACTGATAGGTTTTTAAGTGTGTGGCATGTCATCTATAGGAAGAAGAGAAAGTTTTTTTTAATACAGAAATATGATTTCTCCCAGGTTGCCCAGGGAGGTTGTGGATGCTCCCTCCCTGGAGGTGTTCAAGGCCAGGTTGGAGGAGGCCTTGAGTGACCTGTGCTAGTGGGAGGTGTCCCTGCCTATGGCAGGGGGTTGGAACTAGATGATCCTTGAGGTCACTTCCAACCACACCATTCTATGATTCTATGATTTTTCTACATGTTTCCTTTAAGCTCATCAAATTCTGTGACACTTTGAGAAGGAACCCTACTTTAGACTTGCTTCTGTCATTTTTAAACTAACAAGGAATGCAAAACATACTGGCAAAGGAGTGCTCCAAGGAACAAGTATTTCAAGCCAGAAGATAGCAGGCTTTGTCAGTGGGTGGCACTGTGAAATAAACATGAGAGCAGTGGAAAGGAAAAGCAAGTGGCACAGTGAGAAGAAGAAAACAGGAGAATAACTGTTGGAAATCAAATACCTCTGACATGTTTACAGGATTTATGGGTTTCCAATATTTATTTACTGCTTTCATTTCACACTATCCAAGTTACATATTGCACTGTAAAACTGCTGTGTACTGCTCTCAGGAAATAAACATTTTGGAACATATGGTTCTTGACCAGCTCTGAATTTCTCTATTTAATCATCCTTTCCATGGCTTAACTGCAGTTGCCTGTTCCTTAGAAGCTGAAATATAAGGGATACCTCTTTCAAATACAAACAACTTGTCATCTTTGCTTTTATTTGCCAGTGACCACAGAATAACAAAGAACTGAAATAACAGTGGGAAAGAAAGGGTGCATTTTTATATGCTTGGTTTACTTTAGTACATCTAAAATATTTCAAACTCCAGATCTTACAAACTCCAGTACTGTGTACAGTTCTGGAGCCCCCAGCACAGGAAGGGCATGGAACTGGTGGAGCGGGTCCAGAGGAGGCCATGAAGATGATCAGAGGGCTGAAGCAGCTCTGCTATGAGGACAGGCTGAGAGAGTTGGGGCTCTGCAGCCTGGAGAAGAGAAGGCTTCAAGGAGATCTTGTAGTAGCCTTCCAGTATCTGAAGGGGGCCTACAGAAAGGCTGGGGAGGGTCTATTGACAAGGTCTTGCAATGACAGGAGAAGGGGCAATGGGTTTGAACTGGCAGAGGGAAGATTTAGACTGGATGTTAGGAGGAAGTTGTTTGCAGTGAGGGTGGTGAGACACTGGCACAGGTTGCCCAGGGAGGTTGTGGCTGCTCCCTCCCTGGAGGTGTTCAAGGTCAGGTTGGATGAGGCCTTGAGTGACCTGTTCTAGTGGGAGGTGTCCCTGCCTATGGCAGGGGGTTGGAACTAGATGATCCTTGAGGTCCCTTCCAACCTTACCATTCTATGATACTATGATCTTATGCTCCAGAACCATTTATATGGTTTTGTAAACCCCTGTCCAGAGTCTTCCTGTGACCTTTGGTGTTGATCAGCATAAGAAACATGTGGTTTACAACCTCTGGAATAGTCATTATATGAGTTACCACAAAACTAGTCAAAGCCATGGGGACACATTTTTTCAACCACTCTTTACTTAGAAATACTGCTCTTTTCTGAGTCCTGCCTTGAAACACTCCTTGGGATAACAGCAGCTATGGTTAACAGGTAATACTATAAAGACTGTCTTTAAACATGGTGAAGATGCAGCTATTTTCTTTGCCCTTTAGGTCAGTTACACCAATACTTTAATCAGCTGACATTTGACAGTGAATTCTTCCCCTCCCAACAGGCTCATACAACCCCTCTGATACATACCTACTCGTAATTTGAAGTCATTGAATGAATGCTTGTTTATCACATCCAGTTTTGCCACCAAGGCAAATGCGAACTCCACCATGGTTCCTATGTGCATGTACTGTCGTTCAGGTTCCTGAATTTAAACAGGCAGAAAAACAAAGAGTAAAATATTTTTCCTTAGCCTTACTTGCTGTGAGGCTGCAATCAAAATATGCTAAAGACCTGAAAGCACTTCAGCCCTTATCCTCCTTATCCTCCTGCCAGCACACAGTACCAGTTAAACTGCCCACTAGACCAGGATGCATTTTACTTGCACAATCAAGGCAGTTTAGAGATGATAGATCCAAAACATGTTTGATTGTCAGATTATTGATTAGCTTCTATCTAATCCCACAGGCACTCAATACCTATGTGTGCCTAGAATATACTCAGTAATCTTCTCCAAGCATTTCTTGTTATGCAGTTTAGTAACAAATAATGCTTGTGGGCAATTCCACAGAGACTCCCTCTTCTCACTGTTGCACAGCTCAGCACCCTAGTTAATTCTTAAAATTCAGTGAAATTCACCAATCTTAAAGAGCTCTTCCACTGATCTTACCTGGTAGATAAGCAAGTACCTCTGAGAACATCTAATAGACATAAAAAATAATAAAATACAAGAGGAAGAGAGGAAGAATGCAATTCATCCTCTGTCCCACAATTTACAAGCTGAGAGCTTATACCATTTACAAAGGCTACAGACTTAATGCCTCCTCATACACCCACAGTGTAGTCTGATTTCTGAATACTGTTTGTGTCCCTGCCCGCTGAGGAGAAAATTGATTTTCAGGCTCCCACAGCCCAGGATAGGACCCTGACAAGAGAATGATTTTATCACATAGACTCACTGATCTTTGTCAGAAATAACTGAATCTTCCTCATTCTCCCAGAAGAGATGGACATATGACAACTTCAGATGATTCACAGAATAGATGCGTCAGCCTAGGTGGGACAGTAGTGCTGCTTGCCAGAGCAGCTGTTTAGATGAATGAAATCTGTTTTTTTGTAGTTCACTCCTAGCTAAGACAGATGGTTTCCTGTTCAGTTGATGTATTCTGACTCCCTCCTGAGGCACCTAGTTTTCCTTGGGTGCTTGGTTTAGGCTGGAGGCAGTTCCCAGCAGTATGCCTAGCAGTCAATGACTGATGCAGAAGATCCTGTGCTATCTGTGCATGTGGATTGCAGACTGATGAGTTCTGGTGGATTTCTTTTGAGAATGTGTACTAAATGAACACTTAAAACTTGCATCTCTTTATTCATAGTTTGTGAAAACAACTCAAATAATAAATTTCTTCCTGTGCACAGACTTATTTTAGTTGTGATTGAGAACTTCTCTATGTCTATGTATACAGTTCTGCCTTTCCTTCACCTTCCTGTATTAAATGTCAGAGATAATTTAAAATCATTCTTTCTTTTGTCCTACAAATTTGGTGTTAATTGCTTCTCTCTAGAGGGATGGAAGTTTGGCAGAAGTACATTAATTCTGAGCAGAGAACATGTTGATTCATACTTGCTGTGTCTCTGTCACTAACCTGTAGTACTCTAAAGATCATGGCAAAACTCAGGTTTTTGCTTAAATGTTATGAATCACTTCTCTGAACTTCATTTATTACTGACTGCAGTTCCCAATCCTACACTGTTAAGTAAACCAGCAACAAAGGAACATGCTCTCAATGCTGAGCCTGAGAGTTCTATGAGTGCATGGTTAGTACAGCTACTCAGCCTTCCCTACTCTGGGAACTCAGTGCAAAATGCTCATTCTTGCAGTCTTTTGTACCTTCCAGAAATCCAGTCTTGCTTCACACAGAAATAAAAGGCTGCATTGTATTTAGAACAGAAGGTCTGTTTTAGATTTAGCAAATACAGAGGTGGCATTTTCAAACTACAATGTGAAGAACAATATTCATGGAGCCTACTAAACAAAAGTATATCCTTATCTAGTACATTACAACCTAAATTAATAAAAAAAAAACAACAAAACAACAGAAAATTACACATAACCTGTAGTTTAATGAACAGAATTTTAGCTTTCATTTGAACTTGTGTCTTATTAAGCAGGAACATATTCCTGTACCTGACACTGTTCTTGGTTGGGTGTAGCACTCAGTCCAGTTGCTGCCATGTAAGTGCTTCCGATGGTCTTTATCTTTTCAACTCCACTGAATTTTGGCTTTGACAATAGCTGTAAAACAAAGATTCAGATCAGTAGCCTTGTTACTCAAACAGCATTCAGAGCATCAGTTGCTGAAACAGTCTCTTAATAGATGAAACAGTCTCTTAATCGACTCAAATGACTTCACAAATATATACAGGATGAAGGACTTAAGGATAGATGAAACAATGGCTACAGCTGCCAAGGAAAGTGAATTTTTGTCTACTAAAATATTTTTGTATTATAAAGGTACTATATTTATAGCATTGAGATTGAATTCCACCTTTTTGTACATACAGCTCTTAAAAGTCAGTAGATTTTGTAATCATTTTGGTTTGGAACTGAGTCACAGTGTGAGCCTATAGTTAAGCTTGAAGTGGCTTTCTGAAAGTAAGCATCTCTCCCATGTCAGTGGGACTGTCATAGAATCATAGAATGGTAAGGTTGGAAGGGACCTCAAGGATCATCTAGTTCCAACCCCCTGCCATAGGCAGGGACACCTCCCCCTAGTACAGGTCACTCAAGGCCTCCTCCAACCTGGCCTTGAACCCCTCCAGGGAGGGAGCAGCCACAACCTCCCTGGGCAACCTGTGCCAGTGTCTCCCCACCCTCACTGCAAACAACTTCCTCCTAACATCCAGTCTAAATCTCCCCTTTGCCAGTTCAAACCCATTGCCCCTTGTCCTGTCATTGCAAGTCCTTCTAAGTAGTCCCTCCCCAGCCTTCCTGTCGGCCCCCTTCAGATATTGGAAGGCTGCTATAAGGCCTCCTGGAAGCCTTCTCTGGACTGAAATACAGGGATTTTAGTTCACATCCCAGATTCTGTTGCATGTTCTGATGCTCACCAAATGGGTTTGCTGCTAAAATATCCTCTATAGCTGCAGATCCTCAAATTCAGATTGTGTTCTCTTGAGTCATGACACAATCCTGACACCTTTTTCTGGTATCTTCATCACTAATAACTTTTCTTCAGGACAAATATTGTTCTCACTGAGACCTTTACAACTGCCTTTTCACAGTCCATCTGTAGTCATACTGTGTACTTGCACATAAGTTTAGAGAATGGAATATTAAAACTTAGGGAATAAATTGAGCTGCTCATGTATCAATGGATCAGTGCTCTGTATAATGAGACCAGCACAGATCAGGTATAACACAAAGCTGTATCATTTTAGGGGACATAGATTTTTGTACCTCACTTTAGACTCTAGTATTTAGAAACTCTAGTTACTACATGGCATGTAATATAACTGCCTTATGAACTGCAGTTGAAGGGCAAAAATCTCTCTGTCAGATATACTCACAGAATCCCTGTTACAGTGAATGAAAAGCAATTGAGTATGATGTCAGATCACTATTTGATTTACCCCAAAGAAATCTTTTTCCTTTAATGCTCCCTGTAAGTAATTTCTGTGTGACAAGGCATACAAAAGTTCTTTTCTGACAGCTCTTCCACTCTCCCTTTCAAGTATGTTTTATTACTGTTCCATACCCTGAGTTACTAAGAATGGAACCATATATTGCTTGTTGTTACAGGTACATACATCATCGAAGTCAGCAATGATCTCATTTAACAGCCTGAGACATTCCAAGCCTTCCTTATTTACATCAGATTCTGTGTAAAATTCCTTGAAGTCCGGAACAGAGGCAAACATGACACAGACACAGTCGTAAGACTGATGATACAGATCCTGTCCAAAAGAAAATATAATAGAGAAAAAAAAAAAAAAAAGTCATTCTCAGCTCTCAGTAAAAATTTCCTTATTAATATGAATTTCCTGGTTCTGGAAAGGGAGACCTTGCAGTGGTTGTGGTGCTTTTAGACAGCAGTTGGATATAATGCCCAAAATAATGAGTTCACTGCCAGATCATTACTGAAGTTCAAAGGAGTTGTGGATCTTGTGTGTCCTCTTCCCAAAAAGATGTTTTCATGAAGAACCTGTGCTGGTTTAAGGCTAATTGGAATATTTTAATAGAGAAAATTATATTATAGGCTGTGAAAAGAAAACAATGGNGGGGGCAGGTAACTCCCAAACCCACATCAGAACCAATATTGTGATAACATTTTCCTCCCATCTATGTTATCCATCTGCATAAACATCTGATTTTCAAATTTAATCCATATGATAATCAAATGGTGGGGAGAGAGAACCCCTCTGGCTGGATGGCATCAACTGAATTTAGTCAATTTAAGCACCTGACTGAAATATTTAGACAGCACAGTCACTGTGTGTGTCCTATATTGTCAGTACAGATGTGCCTATCTGGGAGGTAATTTTAATTGCCAGATGGGCAGAATCACCTCAGATAGTGTTTCTGTCTCTCAGTCAATTATGGAAAAAATTGCTAAAGAGGTACTTTTTCCTAATGTAGGCACTCAGGAGGAGTGCCTGAAATTATACAGGATGACTCTGATCATAATAAATTCAGAAGATCAAGCCCAAAATGACCTCTCTTTGCTCCAGCCTCCCATACTTAAAACCAAGCCCACTCTATAATACTGCAGTGACATGCACTAGCAGCTGTCTTGGGTATGTGTGTGCCTAGACTCAGTGCCAGATATACTGATTATCTTGAAATTAGTTAAATAAAGCAGTAGAAGAAGATCAACAGGCTCACTCTTCAAATATTTCACTTTCTTAGTCTGCATTTTGTTCCTTTGCATTTACCTCAGGTATATGCATCTAAACTGAAGCTACAGTAATATTTGTATCTAAATTTAATCAAAAGGTTAGATCTGATGTGCTGAATACTTTTCATAGGCAAGTTAGCAGAAGAGGTACAAAGATTATGTTCTGTGGTTAATTCATCTTTCCTTCTTTTTCCTCAAGTTACTTTCCACATAATTTGATTTCATCTTTGGGTGAAGGAATTCAGGTCATGCACATGGTGCTGGTGGTTAAAAGAGGACTGCATCACAAATACAGGACCTTGGTAATATGGGAGAGGAAATTCACAGTGTTATATAAAAGCCTGAAGAGAGATACATGAGTATTTATGGCAGAATGTAATTACTATTCAACACATGGATTATTACACACATTTTGGAAATTTGACCTGAAGAAGCAAACAAGCTGTCTACATCTGTGACAAACTGTGTAAAAAAAACCCCAGTTGGTCATATTCCTACCAGTTTGAAAGATCCATTAAGTTAAATCCAGCAAAATTAACAGTGCAGCTATAATGAATATCAATGAATACACAACTGTCCTAGGGAGTCTGCTTACTAGTAAAAGTAAGTTGGTTTAATTTACCACTTAAGCACTAGATAGCATTCATTTTATTTGCTTTATTGAATCCTGCTGGTTTTGCATCCTCAGAATGTAAAATGCACCAGAACTACACTACTGATGAGACACTGCTTGTAAACTTTGTGAAACAGTCAAAACCTAGGCACAGAGGTGATCTGAAGTAGTATATGGAACCCTAATGTAAAGGATTATACAAGAATATGACTTCAAGTCATAAGAATACAGGTCTGCTAGGAGCTACAACTGAACCCTTCTGGGAAAAGGAGACCAACTATGCAGTGCTCCAGGCACATGGCATTTCTGAGTAACACTGAGCAGAGATGGTAGAAGATAGTTTCATTTTACCACCTCCTAATACAGGATTCAGAAGATAAATAGGATATTTAAAAGTATAGAATAAAGAAAAATTTAAAAAAAAAAAGTATAGAATAAAGAAAAAGAATAAAGAAAAAAATATTTTACATAAGAGATTAGTGGGCCATGTAGACTTGTATTAGAAACAACATAGTTAGAAGGTGATAATACCAGAAAACAAGGTAATGGAAGCTGAGTGGAAAGGAAGAGGCAAGATTTGGGTGATAGGTTGGACTTGATGATCTCAAAGGTCTCTTCCAACCTGGTTAACTCTGTGATTCTGTGATACATAAATGGATATTTCATTGTTATTACCCAAAGAGAAAGCCAAGAGCTTAGAAGGTTATGTGAATATTAGGAAAATATGCAATTGGCAAGTGTATAAAAAGCATGTGCAGCAGCAAAATGTGTCCTTATATTTCCAGGTAAAAGCAGAAGGTTTAATAGCACATCAATCTTCTTTTGCTGAAGTATCTAATACAGGGTACTTTGAGGCCCCTGAAGCTGACCTGTCTGCTGGTGAGTGGCAATTCCTGTCTTACTACAATTGCCACTATAAAGATCATTTATTTTACAGACATGAAATGTGGAGCCCTAATTAGCTATTATGAAATGCCTTTACTGTCCTCTCTGAAGCCAGAAGTGTTGCTCAGAATACATCATGGGAACTAGCACAATGCAGAGTCATCAGGAAGAGAAATACAACTGAGCAAAAGACAGGAGCAGAGATTCAAAGTGCTGTTGTAACACAGGGAGATCACTGTGCTTTATGCTGTTGGCTGTCCACTCAGTATAGGGACAGTCATTCTGAAAGAAAGGGTTGCATGCTTGATTGTTACAATGACAGACATCTTTTTCTGCAACCAGAATGACAGTTCCTCTGCTCCACCTCACAAATAAATGAACATACTGTATGTAAACACTTGTCATATGCTGAAGCTCAGTGACAATCAGAATCACAGAATGCATCAGGTTGGAAGGGACACTCAAAAGTCATCTCGTCCAGCTCCCCCACAGTAAGCAGGGACATCCCCAACTAGATCAGGTTGCTCAGGGCCCCATCAAGTTTCACCTTGAATGTCTCCAAGGATGGGGGGTCCACATCTCTGGGGACCTCTTCCAGTATTTCGCTACCCTCACTGTGAAGAAAATCCTCCTTATGTCTAACCTAAATCCACCTTGCTGTAGTTTAAAACCATTGCCTCTCATCCTGTTGCTACAAGCCCTTCTAAATAGTCCTTCCCCAGCCTTCCTGTAGGCCCCATTTGGATACTGAAACACTGCAATAAAGTCTCTGCAGGGCCTTTTCTTCTCCAGGCTGAAAAGCCCCAACTATCAGCCTATCTTTGCAGTAGAGGTGTGCAAGCCTTATGATGATTTTTGTGGCCCTCCTCTGGGCCTGCTCCATCAGGTCCATGTCCTTCTTGTATTGAGTGTCCCAGATGTGGACATAGTTCTCTAGGTGAGGAACAACCAGAGCAGAGCAGAGTGGCAGAAGCACCTCTTTTGATCTGCTGCCCACACAAAGAATTATCCCATTTCTCTTTATTCCTCTCTAATGCCAGGGCAATATCCATCCCCAGTGATGTTCCATAGCATAGTACCAGCATGGAAAGAACAACAAATGGCACTGTTTATAACCAGATGGGTAGTAATTGTGGTTGTCACAATAAATGCCAGAGAATTTTAAGGAGGCATTCCCAGTTAGGTTTTTTGATCATTTGTAATAATAAAGGCTGTGTCAATTGGATGTCTTAATTTCCATATGAATACTTGAGACAGTGCTATCCAAAATGTTTAATCAGAAAATTAAATGCAACACTATTGCAAAAAGGAACAACTTTGCTTCTTCCAACAAAAAAAAAAAGAAATCATCCTGTCTTTTACAATCAGCCCTGGTTTTTTTTTTTTTCTTTCTCATTTTATCCCCTTTGAAAACATCTTAATTTCTTCTGGTTGGCTTTCCTTACTGTCCCCTCTCCTCCTACAGTGTCTGCACAACTCAGGATGGAGGAGGCAAACTGGTCCCATTCTACCTCATGTAAGGGCATGGCAGTCAGCTTCTTTGGGTCAGAAATTCTGCTCTGAGTAGGATACTGGTTCCATTCTGTAGCTAATGAAACAAGATTCCTCTTGCTCAGTAACATGCTAGCCAGTTAGCTTGCAGCACAAAAGCTCCTAAACACTCTTTACTAATAGAAGATCTAGATGCTAACAGCATAAAGGAAATGGCTGCAGAAGCCAGGTGCAGATATATTTAACTCTGGTACGACTCCTGCTTTTCATTTTGTATTTGTTCCTGTCTTACTCAGGCTCAACTGAAAAGTACCCTTTTTGGTACTCAGAATGAAGACTGTAGGCAGAAACCCAGTTCTGGAGGTTCTGGTAAAGCAAACAAACCTTCATTACAGTTTGCTCTGAAGGAACTTTGCTTTTACCATATCAGCATTAATCAATGTGCATCCTGTTATGAAAAGACCTTTGTACAGTCTCACTATTCCCAGCCAGCATTTTTCCCTTTCTTTTTCCCCTTTGCATTCCCATTGCCTGTCCTTCATCAGGACACTTTAGTCTTCCCTTTTCTCCATACAGCTGCATGCATAAAATTCCAAGAGAAGCAGTATTCTGAAACAGACTATTCATCCATTAGGTTAATTCTCATCTCTGTTTTGAACAGAAAAGAATATACACAAAAGCCAAATTAACATGAGTGTTTTCAAACAAGAAACACAGACAAAGTTCACTTCAGTATCATTTGATCTAAATATCCACACAAAGAAAAGAGAGGCTTGATCTGTCTTAACATAATCTTAGGTGTATGAACATACACACATGCAGAATATTCTTTAAGGCTCAACATGTCCTTGCTGAGATTGAAATAAATCTGAAGACACAATGAATGTTTATACTACTGAACATTTGCAGGGATTTGGAAGATTCTTCCCTCTTTGAAAACTGTGTTTAAAGAAAAATAAAACAAGAAATGGATGCCATTAAAATAATTTCAAATAATTTTTACTTCAGCTCACATGATAGATTGGAGATTGCAATTTCATGTTTCGTTACCATTTCTCTTCTTCACTAAATTTACTAAAGCTCATTCTAACATACGAAACTTAAGGGGTGACAATATTAATCCAGTTGCCAATATAAAGGTGAGCAGATGGTGTTGCTGTGCTGTGGAGTTGAGATGCAATAGCACATAAATGAGAAAGCAATCTCCTGAGAGTTTGCTGTGTTTAATGCTTGAACTAAGCAGTGGAGCTGAGCCAGCTTGGCTTCTAGAAAAGTGGATTCAAAGGAACCCCAAAGCAGTTTTCATTCAGCGTTAGCTACCAAATTTGCAGGTAGTACTAAAGTACTGATTAGTACTGCTTAATGCAAACCACAGGCATTGTCCTTTTTGAGTCAAGGAGATAAGAACTGAATCCCTTAAGTTGTCCCCTCCCCTCTTCTGTCAGTTTTGAAACAACTGTTTGCAATGCACAACTAATTAAAAATACTGCATTTAAGATCTCTAGAACTACTACTCTCTATGGTAAAGCAACATTAGGAGCATATCTAATTTCCACCAAAGTGAACAGGGATTTTTTTGGCTGATGTTGCTGGTTCTTGGATTAATTCTGTAAGAAGTGAGTAAATGGGCAATTCAGTATTCAGAACCTCTTTCCAGAGTTAACATCACCACTGTTAACTGTTAACACTGTTAAAGGTTAATTTTCACTCTAATAAGCAAGGTCTCCAGTCACCAGAAGAAAATTCAGAACTTGGATGAAGCTCCACTCTTACCACAAAGGAAAATGTATCTGAATGCATTTGATTTAAACTTAAATCCATGTTGATCCAACCATCCTTTCTTCCTCCTCACCCTTTTTTACCCACCTTCAAAAGGCAAAGTGCATTTCCAGTTAAGAAAATCTCACATTTTTCACTTCAAGATACTAAGATGCATTCAGTGCTGTCAAAAGCAAGCCTTCCACGTAGGTAAGGGGAAATGGAAGCTACTGTAAATCTATAACCTTGCTGTATGGACCTCCTGTTCAAATCAGCATTAAGTGGTATTTGCAGGCTATGCTGCTTTCTTACAGAGCACAGTATATACAGAGATGGCTGACCTCATTCTTCAGGTTTCTTGCCAGGAAGTGTTCAGCTACGTGGGCTGGGAGCACGTTCTCCAGAAGCACTCGATTTAGGTTCTCCATGGTTTCAATCTCCTCCCGCTCTTTTTTGAACTTGTTCTTCCACAGGAAGTCTAACCTACAGTAATATTCATTCTGTTACAAGAGGACACAGAGGTAAAGAAACAATAGGCATCTTGTCCTGCTGGAGCACAGGTTTAAAGAGACAAAATAAGCACAGTATGCTGCCTCTACGAGGACAGTATTGGGGGCCATTATTTGGCCACTTAAGTACAGTTTCAGATCCCACAGAAATCAAACCCCAAGCACACAGTATGTGACATACATTTCATAGAACTTATAAGGCATTCTCCCCTAAAAAGGTCCAGAAAAAGGCCCAGGGAAAAAAAAAAAAAGTTGCAAGGTGCCTTAAACAATGGAAGATTTATACATTTACTGTCAGGCTTTAGTAGAATTTCAATCCAGAAAACAAACCCTGTTGTGGAAATAATTTACAGTTTTGCAAATTAATATAATGTCTTATTTATGTGGTGTAGAATTTCATAGAATCATAGATTAGTAAGGTTGGAAGGGACCTCAAAGATCATCGAGTTCCAATGCCCTGCCATAGGCAGGGACACCTCCCACTAGCACAGGTCACTCAAGGCCTCCTCCAACCTGGCCTTGAGTATCTCCAGGGAGGTTGTGGAGCACAGAATCCCTCAATGTGATCAAAGATCACATTGAGTGATTCTGTGCTCCACTACCTCCCTGGGCAACCTGTTCCAGTGTCTCACTACCCTCACTGCAAAGAACTTCCTCCTCACATCCAGTTTCAGTCTCCTCTCTGCCAGTTCAAACCCCTTGCCCCTTGTCCTGTCATTGCAAGCCCTTGTCAATAGTCCCTCCCCAGGCTTCCTGTAGCCCCCCTTCAGATATTGGAAGGCTACTATTTCACTTGCAATAAGGAACATTTCAAGAAGACCCTGATTTTACCATCTTGAACTTATGTCTTGCAATCAGCCTGTCAAAGTACATGAAATAAACAGTCTATTGATGTAATATGTCTTTGGTTTTCAGGTTATCAAAAGCAGCTGGGCCAACTCAGTTTTGGTTTTGCTTGAGGGCATTCTTTTGGTTTATTGTTTGCTTGTTTTTTCTTTATTTCTATTTTTTTAAACTTGTTTTATAATACTTTATCCTCCTTTTATTTTTGTCCCAGAGCTTTAGTAATAGTTTATTGATATTCCCAACAATAACAATAACTGGAACTATATGGATATGCATAACATTCTTGGAATATCAGCATTTTTGGAGATGCAATTTCATTAAAAAGATGATGAAAATGAATAAAAATGCATTTTTGTTTATTGTCAGTGTTTTGTTGTAAATTCTGTGTCATTATTTCTACAGTAAACCTCCACAGGCCTGACTATGTCATTTGAGCTGATATAAATCAAAAGCTATTTCACTGTAGTCCATTGGTTTAATGCTATCATGTATACTCAGTGAAGACTATGTTATTAACCAGGAAAACATGATTATACAGACAATATTATATAAAACCTTAAAAATGCTAGCCAGCATTGTTAGCAGTCAGGAAGTATTCACAGCAAAATGAGCGTAGTCATAGAATCACAGAATCATAGAATCACAGAATGTCAGGGCTGGAAAGGACCTTGAAAAATCATCTGGTCCAGCTCCCCTGCCAGAGCAGGATCATCTAGAGCAGATCACACTGGAATGCATTCAGATGGTTCTTGAATATCTCCAGAGAGGGAGATTCCATAACATCCCTGGGCATCTGGTTCCAGTGCTCTGTCACCCTCACAGGGAAAAAATTCTTCCTCAGGTTCACATGAAACTTCCTATGCCTCAGCTTCCACTCATTGCCCCTTGTCCTGTCACTGAGCATCACCCAGCAGAGCCTGGCTCCAGCTTCCTGGCACTCACCCCTTACATATTTATAAATATGAATGAGGTCAGCCCTTAGTCTTCTCCTGTCCAAGCAGCACAGCCCCAGCTCCCTCAGGCTCTCCTCATAAGGAAGATGTTCAACTTCCTTAATCATCTTTGTGGCTCTGTGCTGGACTCTCTCAAGCAGCTCCCTGTCCTTCTTGAGCTAGAGGGCCCAGAACTGGGATATAAAATTATTTGCATAATTTGACAAAAGTTAATAGAATGCCTGGCATGAAACTTTAATTAAGTATCCATACACTGTAAAAACTTTGCATTAAAAAGGTGTTGGGTAAGTGGAAGCATTCAAAATAAATTTTTCTTCTTTAAGATAAGAACTAATACTTAATAGATGACAGTTTATTTACTGCTTTATTAGTTATTGAATTGCATTTAGGCTTCCATGGCCTTAAAAAAAGGGCAAAGAGAATTCAGATATCAGAAAAAATAAAACAATGTATTGTACGATTTGCTTTGAAATTAAAAAAGTCAATGTATTGCATTTCAAAAATGCCCATTCAGATCTTTAAAAACAAAAAAGCCCTCTTAAATATAGAGGATTTTTTGTTTGTATGATCTAGCCAATTTTGTATAGATGTCATTAAAGGTCCTGTTCAGTCATTGTGGTGTTGAAGTCATATGAAAACCAGAGGGACCTGGACAGGCTGGAGAGGTGGGCCCAAGCCAACCTCATGAAATTTAACAAGGCCAAGTGGAAGGTCCTGCACCTGGGTAGGCACAATCCCAAGCACAACACCAGGCTGGGTGGGGAATGGCTGAGAGCAGCCCTGAGGAAAAGGACCTGGGGGTCTGGGGTGATGAAAAGCTCAAGATGAGGCTGCAGTGTGAGTGCAGCCCAGACAGCAACTGTGTGCTGGGCTGCAGCAAGAGCAGTGTGGGCAGCAGGGCAAGGGAGGGGATTCTGCCCCTTTGCTCTGCTCTCCTCAGACCCCACCTGCAGTCCTGTGTGCAGTTCTGGAGCCCCCAGCACAGGAAGGACATGGAAGTGTTGGAGTGAGTCCAGAGGAGGGCCACAAAGATGCTCAGAGGGCTGCAGCAGCTCTGCTGTGAGGACAGGCTGAGAGAGTTGGGGCTCTGCAGCGTGGAGAAGAGAAGGCTTCCAGGAGACCTTAGAGTAGCCTTCCAGTATCTGAAGGGGGCCTACAGGAAGGCTGGGGAGGGACTATTGACAAGGTCTTGTTATGACAGGACAAGGGGCAATGGGTTTAAACTGGCAGAGGGAAGATTTAGACTGGATGTTAGGAGGAAGTTCTTTCCAGTGAAGGTGGTGAGGCACTGGCACAGGTTGCCCAGGGAGGTTGTGGCTGCTCCCTCCCTGAAGGTGTTCAAGGCCAGGCTGGACGAGGCCTTGAGTGACCTGTGCTAGTGGGAGGTGTCCCTGCCTATGGCAGGGGGTTGGAACTAGATGACCCTTGAGGTCCCTTCCAACCTTACCATTCTATGATTCTATGATTCCCTATTTTACATGTTATGTCCAGAACCTTTTTAATGCATTAGAATGTAAATATCTCAAAATGTTCCTGTGCACCTAGAGGCACAATATCTTTTAGATACAAGATTTTCCTTCTTCACCCTATGCTGTTTTACTTGACAACACTTTCCAGGGCATAAGCATAGCAGAATGCCAGGGAGGAATGAAGGACACTGCATTCCTCCAAGCACTACAGAGCAATTGGCTGCATCCAGGGAAAAAAAGAGAGCAGCATGCATCTGTGGAAGGCAATGCAATGCAACTCCAGACAGAGGTTCAAATCTGTCATAACTCCTTGAGCAACAGCAGTTAAGTACAAGAACAGAGATGGATTTATCTGTATTTTTAAATTCTAGCAGAACACCCACATGGGTCTATTTTCAACATTTGCCAGAGTCCAGGGATCAAGTGATTCTCCTCACTGAAACAACGTTACATAGAAACTCAAGCAGCTCAAGAGTGTCTGCCTATTCTGTGATGAAAGCAAAATCAAAGAGTGCTGGTAAAGGGCCTTACAGACCAGATGCACATTTTTGAGGATGTCTGTAGCAAACCAGAAAATACCAAACTTTGTAGGAATGTTTGTTTATAGTAGTCAGTTGATAATATGCAAACCTAAATGACAACTACTGCAGAGTGTTTGCAGCTACTAGTTGGAGGAGATCTGTGATATGTAATCTTGTAAGGGCCCAGGCCTGCAGTGACTAAGGAAGCAGGAAGGACATAAAGGAGAAGCAGAGATACCCTGACATCAGCCATAAAGAGGGGCCTGCTGACCAAAGGTGGGAGAAAACCCTGTGAGGAAGACTGTGCTGGCGCTCATCTCAGATAATCATTCGAGACCACCGGGGAGGGTTGGAACTGGGGCAGAGAGTGGGAAAATACCTATGTTAATGAACTACAAGAAATAACTATATGCATGGTCTTGTAACATAAACTGTGGCTTGTGCCAGCATGGGGTGTGCAGGATTGATGGAGCGATCCTGCCTGCACCCAGCACTGTAATAAAATATACCTACTGCATAACTCTGTGTGAGTTTTGGGGTTCACTGCACAAGTCATCTGTGTCTAATGTCAGAGGAGATGTGTGTGATGGTGCACAGCAAAGGAGCAGCAAAGGTAGCACTACAGCTCACTAGAAATTAAACATGGGTTTTCATTCAGATGAAGGAACTAAAGAGATTCCATCTCACAGCCATGACTTGCAGACAGCAAGTCTGAGAAACTGTGTCAACACAGTGTCAGCAAAAGGTGTCTTAGAACATGAGCTGATCAAAGAAAGTCATCACCTCTAATATAACCAAAATGGAAAACTGCTTGTATGAAGTGTGGTGGATAGCCTGATCACTCAAAACAGTGCCAGAGAACTGACAAGTGGGAAGGGTAATGCTAATGCAGATCTTTAGAAAAGGGCTGGGACGACTGTGGGAACAACAGCACAAGGTAACAACAGCACAAGGTAACAACAGCACAAAGTAACAACAGCACAAGGTACTCTGGAAAAAAGTATGCTAAAGAAAGGAGCTATTTTTCTTTACTGTGGGGCTCTCCTGAACGGAGAATCCCAGAAGGGGTCAGGGAAGTGGCAGGCGTGGCAAGACCCATGGCGTATGTGCACGCTCCAGAGAGTGGCGCAGCAGGGGCATGCCGGGCACATGGGTCATGTAAACATGGAGAAGCAGCAGTGGCGCCAAACCCAGTTGGGCAGAGAGCAGCTTCCGCTTCTGCTGCCGAACCCAGTCTGCAGCACTGGCAGAAAGCAACCAGCCAACAACAAAAACACCCCACACCCAACCAAACCCCGTCAGTTCCCCTAAGGAAGTGAGGCATGGTTAAAACTCAGTCAAAGGCTGTTTGTAAAAATTGTGGGTACCCAAACGGAGCCCACCCATAGGCATGCAGGTGTCCAGGCGACTGGCTGCAATGAGTGTTGGAGGCTGGCACTTGAAGTTGAGGGTGGCAGGGACAGTGCCTGCCTTACGTGTGAGCAGATCAATCATCTGCTTAACCTAGTGGCTGAACTGAAGGACAAAGTGGAAAGGCTAAGGGCTATAAGGGAATGTGAAAGGGAGTCAGATTTGTGGCACCAGGCTCTGCAGACCCCCTAAGCAGAGGGAGGTGACCCAAGAAACAAGGGGGAATGGATACAGCTGTCTGTTAGAAGGGGCAAGGGAAACCCCTTCCAGCCCCTTTCACCTCCTCAGTTGGCCTTGCACAACAGATATAGGGCACCAGAGATTGAGGGTGAGGTGGTTTTGGAAGCGGAAGCAGAAGTAACACCATCTGGGGGGTTGACTAAAGTAAATCAGTTGCCCCTTCGCATCAGAACTTGTACCCATAAGAAAAAGAGGAAGGTAATTGTTATTGGTGACTCTCTTCTGAAAGGAACAGAGGGCCCCGTATGGCAGCTGGACCCCTTCCACAGGGCAGGCTCCTGCCTCCCTGGGGCCCGGGTCAGGGATGTTACCAGAAGGCTGCCTAATGTAGTGCAGCCCTCTGATTACTATCCCTTATTTGTTATAGAGGTGGGAAATGATGAGGTCGATACCAGAGGTCTAAAAGCAATCAAAAGAGACTTGAAGGCACTGGGAAAAGTAGTTGAGGGATCGGAGGCTCAGGTAATCTTTTCCTCAATACCCTTAGTTGCAGGTAGGAATGTTGAGAGGAACAGGAAATTATGCCTGATTAGCAAGTGGCTCAGAGGCTGCTGCCACCAACAAAACTTTGGGTTCTTTGATCTTGGGGAACTTTATACAGCCCTGAGTATGCTAGCAACAGATAGGGTACATCTGTCTCAGAGGGGGAGAAAGATCCTGGCACACGAGCTGGCGGAGCTTGTTGGAGTTTAAACTAGGTAGGAAGGGGGAGGGGGTTAAACACAGCAGTACTAGAGATGATCTGAAGGAGGCTAAGGGTGGTAGGCCAGAGGTAGGGGTAAAACCCCCAGCCCAGCTGAAGTGTATGTACACTAATGCAAGCAGTATGGGTAATAAACAAGAGCAGCTGGAAGCCTTGGTACAAGAGGCAAACTACCATGTTGTGGCCATCACAGAAACGTGGTGGGATGGCTCACACAACTGGAGTGCTGTACAGACCCATCAGGAGACACAGGTGAGGGAGAAGGGGTGGAGGAGTGGCCCTGTATATTAGGGATGATCTGGATGTTATGGAAGCAGAGATTAAGGCTGATCAGGCTGAGTCCCTATGGGTAAGAATTAGGGGAAAGGCCAATAAGGCTGACATCCTGGTTGAAGTCTGTTATAGACCACCCAAGCAGGAAGAAGAGGTTGATTTATTATTCTTTAAGCAGCTGGAGGCTACCTCAAGAGCACTTGCCCTTGTCCTTGTGGGCAACTTTAACCTGCCAGACATCTGCTGGGACTCTAACACTGCGAAGAAGGGGCACTCTAGAAGGTTCCTAGAGTGTATGGAGGACAACTTCTTATCTCAGCCTATCAGGGTTGCAGCCCTGCTTGGCCTGCTGTTCACAAATAGAGAAGGGCTGGTGGGAGATGTGGTAGTTAGAGGCTGTGGGGTCCAGTGACCATGAAATTAGAGAGTTTTCAATATATGGTGAAAACGGGAGGGGCAGCAACAAAACCTCCACACTGGACTTCCAAAGGGCAGACTTTGGCTTAGTGAAGGAGCTAACTGTTCTCTGGGAAACAGCCCTTAAAAAACAAAGGGGTCCAGACAGGCTGGACCTACTTCAAGAAAGAACTCTTGAAGGCACAGGAACAGGCTGTGCCAATGTGCTGGAAGGTAAGCTGATGAGAGAGACAGCCAGGCTGGATGGGTAAGGAGCTTCTAAAGGAATTAAGGGGGGAAAAGAGGGGGTATCACCTTTGGAAAAAAGGGGAGGTATCCCAGGAAGAGTTTAAGGACATTGCTAGGTCTTGTAGGAAAAAAAATTTAGAGGCAAAAGCCCATTTAGAACTTAGACTGGCCACCGCTGTTAAGGAGAATAAAAAATGTTTCTATAAATAAATTAATGGCAGAAGAAAGGGCAAGGACAACCTCC
>WBNM01044754.1:0-64959 GCA_013399055.1 Ramphastos sulfuratus | reverse complement strand
AGCAGCACCTCCCCTTTTCCACCCTGTCTCTATCCTACCTGCCTCTTCCCCACCCCACATTTTCCCCTTTTCCCCCCAAACCCAGAGCACCTGGGTGCTGTTGAGTCTCCTCCCACCCCCGGTGTGACCACTTTGCCCTCCCTGCCCACTCTCCTTTATAATCAGCCCAGGAAAGGCAGAAGCTCCAAGCTTGCCCAACTGGGCAGAGGGATCCTCCTGCTGGGATCACTGGTGAGTACCCCTGGTGCACACTGGGTGACTGGTGGAGGTGATCTAAAGGCCGGGGGCCCTGGTGGCCCCCCGGTGTTAGGGAGCCCAAAAACTTGATGATATTAAGACTTGATGCTATAAAGACTTGATGCTCACTGTAACATAACCCACTGGTGCTGGTTGGGCCTCCTTACTTAGGCCGAGCTCCTCTATGTTTAACTGCTTCTTTCACAGAATCATTGAGGCTGGAAAAGACCTCTGAGATCATTGAGTCCAGGCTCTGACCTAACACCATGGCATCAGCTAAACCATGCCACCGAGTGTCACATCCAGTCTTTGCTTAAAGATCTCCAGGGATGGTGACTTCACCACCTCACTGGGCAGTCTGTTCCAGTGTCTGACTAATCTTTCTGTGAGGAAGTGCTTCCTAATATCCAACGTAAACATGCCCTGGTGCAGCTTCAGGCTATGCCTCTTGTGCTGTCACAAGGTGCCTGGGAGAAGAGCCTGACCCCCACCTGACTACAGCTTCCTTTTGTGTAGTTGTAGAGAGTGATGAGGTCTCCTCTAGATCTTCTCCAGGCTGGACACCTCCAGCTCTCTCAGCCTTTCCTCATATGACTTTTCCTCCAGCTGCCTCCCAGTTGCTCTGGCCCTGCTCCAGCACCTCAATATCCTTTTTGAAGTGAGGGGCCCAGAGCTGCACACAGTGCTCCAGGTGAGCCCCCACCCCAGCGCAGGGGCAGAATTGCATCCCTAGCCCTGCTGGGTGCTGCCTTTCAAAGGGAGCTTCCTCCTGGTGCCTTTATTGGAGGTCAGATTGCTGCTTGGCCTCCTCCGGGGCTGCAGAGATTCCTCTGAAGACCCTTTAGATTGCATTTGAATGATCCAGGGGGCTGCACGGCAGGGCCATTTTCATTCCAAGCTACCCCGTGGTTTCTCAGAGGTGATGCTGCCTTAGAATTCCCCTTGCAGGTAAAAAAGAAAACCCTCTTCTGGTAGCCTCCCCCACTAAATATGCCTGAAAAGCCATATCTAATTGATTTGGAGAATCAACTGCTCTCTGTGAGTAGTGTCTGCACAGTGGAAGTCTCTCCCAAATTAGGCATCCAGTGGAATGTGTTCATCAGGAACATCGACCTTTAGTGGCCTGTAACTACAAAACAGTGATTTGGATTTACAGCCTTAAAATGGTTACACTTTTATTTCACAATTCACAGCACAAAACAAGAGTTCTGCTTTTTAGGTGTGCTGCTGGGTGCTAAGAGTGTGTAGTTGCTAAGGTACTAAGATAGAATGGGATGGGTTGAAAATAATGCAGGATTATTCAAATGCTAGAGCTCAGTCTGAGTTTGGCCTCTGTGTAAATACTGTTGGGTCTTTCCCAGGTCCATGAGAAACAAAGTCTCTGGCATTCTTGTGGGAGACCTTGCATCTACTTCTTTCAGAGCTCTGGAGTTTATCCACTATTTCCTGCAGGAAAAACTTTGGTTAAAACTGCCCAGAGAATGTGAGTAAAGGCAACAGCATTTTGGTAAAAAATTCATTGAGAAGCAATCTTCCAGTGACTTAAAAAAAGGCAGCAGGTTACACCTTCATTGATTTTTGCCCTACTTCCTCTACATAAAATAAGGTTTTTTGCTGCCTTTGATGATAAAACATTTACTCTTATTTTTGGTAGAAGTCCTTGGAGTGTGCAACAGTTAGCACAAGAAGGAAAAGTTGTGGGCAGAAAACTGAGGGAAAGATATGAGTAGAGGTCAACCTTTGTTAAGTGTAATTAATATATATGAAAACACAAAATGTTTGTTTTTCAGTTTCCTATCACATTTTCCATCTGTTCTCTGCAAAGGTTTTAAAGTTCCACTTCCTCTGTGCCGTTTTGCAATATTCCCATCCACAGGAAGTAAGAGGAAGAGCTTTATGAAGGATATGTTACAAATAGACTCTGTGTAGGTGTTTGGACAAAATAACTGGGCTCAAATCTCCTCTGGTATAAACGGAAGACTCTGCAGGGGGAAATTCAGCTTGTTTGGGATCTGGTGCTTCATTCTGCAGCACTGCTTTTGGGGCTTGCTGTTGGTACAAATGCTGGGGAGGGGTGTGTTGGGGTTTTTTTGTTTGTTTTTTATCTTGTTGCTTTTAATCTGTGATCTCACAGAATCACAAAAACACCCAGGTTGGCAAAGCCCCTCAGGATCACCAAGTCCAACCTATTACCTTACTCTAAGATTCACCTTAAACCGTATCTGCAAGCACCACATCCAAACCACCCTTAAACACATCCAGGGTGGGTGACTCCACCACCTCCCTGGGCAGCTCATTCCAGTCCCTGATCTCTCACTCTGTGAAAAACTTTTTCCTAATGTCCAATCTAAACGTCCTCAGCCTCAGCTTGAGGCCATTGCCCCTTGTTCTGTCTCCAATTACCCAGCAGCAGCTTCTCCACAATGTCCCTTCAGGTAGCTGTAGACAGTGATGAGGTCTCCCCTCAGCCTCCTCTTTTTCAAACTAACCATTCCCAGCTTCCTCAGTCACTCATAAAATTTACTCTCTAAGCCCTTCACCAGCACCTTGCTGCTTCCACAGCCAGCAGCTGGTAGCAGACCACTGACTTGCTGAGCCAGGTCCCTTTATTCCTGGTTCAACACAGTATCAGTGTGCTGCTTCCCAGCGAAAAATCAGCGTTTCATAAACAGAATGAGCAACAGCAAAGTCTGTTAAAACAAGAGTGAAGTGATCAGTTATAGCTTTGGGTCACAATTGCAGAGATTAGTCATAGGACTCGTGAATGTGGCAGGAACAGAAGGGCACTGGTGGGTTGTATTGCTGTGCTCAGATTTCCCTCAGCAACAATAGGACCCCCAGGTTCCAGTAAGGACAGGCCTGTTGCTCAAATAGTTTGGTAACAGCAACGCTGAGGTTATACAATGTACATGTTACATAGCAAGGCTGTGGAAGCCTACACAGAGCCATTTTTTTTTTTTTTTTTTCCCTTTCATCACTGAAGCCAGCTAGAGCCTTCTAGTGTGAAATTTGAGAGGGGAGCCAAACTTCCTCCCCTCTAAACATTCCAAAAGATTGATGAGCTCAAAATCTGCATCAGGATCAACATCCAAGTTTTGCAAATGGCATCTGTCTTACTAATTAGCTGATCCAAACCTCCAGATCTCAAAATACAAATACAAACATTCCACGACTTTAATCTCTCTCCACTCTAGCTACAGGATACCTATTCTGTTACTCACTTCTTACAAATCTCATTTCTTAATAATTTTACTTTTCAGAAAAGGAAATTAATTGTCATAAAAGCAGAATGGTTGAAGTTATTTCATTTTTTCCTGAGAGCTTGCAAGCATCCATTTGCAAAGCTTTCCTCCCTCTTGTGCCTTCTCCTGCCTCCTCTTTCCCAACCCACAGGTATAACAAAACAGCCTTGCAAGATGAGCCTTACAAAGTCTCTGAACACAAGCTTGTAAACCTGGCACTCAAACAAGCTCTATTATTTTTAACTGCTTTTGTGTAAGACAAGAGGCTATGTAAAGAACAGGATGTTTTGAACATTGAACTCTGGTGCATTACCTAATGCTGCTGCTGCTGCAGATTTGATGTAATTTCTCTGCAGGTGTCAAAGGCATCCTAAAGAGCATGCTACTGGGATGTTAGGCAGTTGGCATAGATAAGCCTGGTGGACTTACTGATAGTTCTTTTATGAACAGAAATGCCAAGTTTGCAGTTGGTGTTATAGACAATTTCAATTACAGCACAGCTCATTCTTGCAGCCTTTCAGATTTTATTTTTAAATGACTGTAGACAGGATATTTAAACTTTTGTTAATCTCCACTTTTTAAGGAGATGCATGAAGGGAGCCACCTTTGTCTTCTTCAGAACATGGGGCTGCTATGGTTTCCTTAAGCACGGAAGGATAATTGCATCCCTATCTACTCCGCAGGATTGCTCTGCAGCCAGGTCCTCAGTTGCTCATCTTGTCCAGTCCCTGAAGGAAATTCACTGATCTAGAAAGTAATCCTTCCAAATAATGCAGGTGTCAGAGGGCTGAGTAAGAGAGAGGCTTGGCAGAGTCTTTCATGGAAACTTACACAACATCTGCCCACACAATGGCTGGACAGTACTGTCCTTCCTTCAGTTGTCAGGTGCACTGGAATGTGTATAGAGGAAAACCCAAAGAAAATAGTAGATCCAAGACCCTAATGCATGATTGTTGTTGGAAACGTGAACCATCATTTCCTTTGCAGGCGATGATTATTGTGCTGTTAGTACCTGCTGTCTTGCAAGAGGGCACATTGTGTTAGCTGAGCCACCAGACAGAAGATGTCACATTTCAGTGAGATTTTCAGTTGATTTTGTCTTTTTCTGAACTTTTGTCCTTTCTGGTCATATTCATGATAAACCTGAGGCTAAGTGGCTGCACTTATGATACACATATAAAAAGGACTTGATTTTATATTGTACAAATATGGCTAAAACTGAAGTGGAAGAGCACAGTTGCTATGAGTTAAGAGTGTAAAACTGAGGTGACCTTCTCTGAATAGGCACTGAACTACTTGCTCTGCTGTTCCTATCTTTCTCACTGATTCATTTTCAACACCCTCTTCATGCTTCACTTATTTTGTGTCCTGGTTTCTAGATACATTCCTCCATGGTCACTTAGCATTGTCTGATATCATCTTACCATCATACAAGGTTCTTTACAGGCAACTATTATCAGGTTTACGCTCACTTATTCTCAAATTAGTGCCATTATTGTGGTGGATGGGCTAAGAACTGTGCTGCTCTTGGTGTCCTCTAAGTATCACAATTCCCCTGGGCCACTCATTCAACGTTGGGTGGGAAAAGTCACATTCCTGGCTAAACTCAGCTACTGTCTAATGAGACCCGTCTGTGTTGCCTTTCTGCATGACAATGCTGGTTGTTGAAAACACCTGTTCAGTCACTCAGTTCGGATTTCTGTCAGTCTAAGAGCAGCACTGGTTGTACATTTGCCACTGCTCAGGCCACCCTATCTTTAAGGAGTCAGTTTTGGAGGTGATTTCCATCCCAGTCTCACTATCCTGATTGGATATGCTTGGTTTGTGTTCGTTTTGCCCTGCTGTAAACTGTACAGGCATAAAGCAATGGTGAGAACCCTCTTTGGGGGCTAGCCGGGGTGTGAGACTGAGATGAGAAGTGGTTGGCACCGAAGCGTTGATGTGACGCGTTCTTAGTGCATGCACTTGGCATCTTTGGCAGGTGCATTCCTGCTTGCTGGGGGCTTACTGAGCTCCTCTATTGCCTGAAATCTAGGGTAATGATCCCAGTGCCCCCAGTGTTTGAAGCACCAGTATGGAATTTATGCATAATAAGAATCATATTTGCTTCCATTGTTTAATCGTATAAAATTACATGTGGACTTTGCAGTCAGTGTCAGAGCACCTTGTAGTTTGCAGGTTCAATTTAGCCTAGAAGGAAGGGAGCTTACTACCCCATCCTGTTGTTGGGGGGCTAAGGCAAATCAAGTCCCACGTACAACTGTTTGTTGTGCTGCCAACTGTTAGGGCTTTACTTGAACTCAAATGATATTTGATGCTTTTTAAGTCTTCATTCCTCGGGATACTGCAAGAATCTGAGCATTATTAAAAAAAACCAAACAAACAACTTTCATACTCCTAGAGCTTGTTCATTAGGTTTGAACACTCACAATTAAGAGGCAAGTAAGGATAAGTAGAGAAGAAGGCTGAGAGGAGATGTTATTAATGTCTATAAATATCTGAGGGGTGGGTGTCAAGATGAAGGTGCCAGGTTCTTTTTGGTGGTGCCCGGTGGTTGGCAAGGAACAATAGGCATCAGCGGAAACCAGTAAGTTCAATGTGAGGAGAGAGTTTACTGTGAGGGTGATGGAGCATTGGAACAGGCTGCTTAGAGAGGCTGTGGAGTCGTCTTCTCTGGAGACTTTCAAAGCCTGCCTGGATGAGTTCCTGTGCCACCTGCCCTTGGTCTGCTTGGGCAGAGCGGTTGGACACGATGCTCTCTGAAGGTATTTTTCAACCCCTAACATTCTATGATTCTTTGATACAAACTTTGGAAAATCTTGTGACTTCTTTCCTTTGGCCTCCTGAGTCTTTTCAGGTCTGATTGACAATTTTTGAAAATTCGGAGCAACTGGCAATGTTTCTGCCTGCTGAGGGTGCTGCCCTTTAGCCCAGATGGTACCTAGAGGATAGCCTGTCTGGCAAAGGGGAGCGTAAGGTGCTGCCATTTAGCCCAGTGGTACCCAGAGGATAGCCTGTCTGGCAAAGGGGAGCGTAAGGCGCTGCCATTTAGCCCAGTGGTACCCAGAGGATAGCCTGTCTGGCAAAGGGGAGCATAAGGTGCTGCCATTTAGCCCAGTGGTACCCAGAGGATAGCCTGTCTGGCAAAGGAGAGCCTTCAAAATGCAGATCTCATTTTTTACAGCACACAGCACAATGGAACAGGGAGCCTTTGCTGACAATTTCAGGCACAACCACAATAAAAATAATAAATAATTGAGGCATTTCATTGTGCCCGGAGATGCTGTATGGAGCTGCACGCTTGCAAATAAAAGCAGCCTAAATTTAACTATGACTCAATTCCACTAAATCCGACCCATTTTGGTTCTGTGTTCCAAGTTAACGCTTATTTACATTCTTAGACTTGGTGCTGTTGGAAGGGGGTGAGGGTGGGGGCAGGCATTTTGGTCCTCGGAATTGCTATTAAAAACTGGTGATTAGGAAAACACAGCTCTAGTCAGCTCATTTGAACCCACTATAAAAGAGAAGATAATTTTCTCATCCTATTACAGCTCAGTTAGCAATGGCTGTGTAGGCGGCAGCAGATCAGAAGCGAGCGTCCAACTTGGAGCCTGTACAGCTGGGGCCGGCTCCAAAGCAAACTGCCTGATTAGCGAGACAATTTGTATTTTACAATGACAGCAAATAGGTAAATCTTGTGAGCGTCAGGAAATCCTGGAGGATTTCAAATGGGAGCACTGGCTGGTGTGCAGGTTGCACTTCAATTAGGAGGCAACTTGGCTTTTTATGTGCTCGTGTTACGGGGACATGAGCAAGAGGGACTCAACTCGCGAAGGGTATTTATGTCTCTGTCCCTCTCTCTTGTTTTTACAATCTATGTGCAGTGACTAATTGGCTGTGTTTTCCCAGCTATTTTATGTTTCTTTTGCCCTGGTTACAAGTCGTACAAAACCAGCACATCCACGGGGACCTGTAGACAGCCCACATCACCGAACGCTACGCAGCGTTCCCCTTTCTCTCCAAATGTAAAACATTTACGAGTAAATTTACAAATGCATTAAGGACATTTCCCCCGTTGGCTGTTAGTGTTTATTTCTTCCCTTTCTCCTCCCGGGAGCGGACACCTTCCAGCCCCTCACCTTTCACACACTGCTCTCCCGTTATTTGCCTCCTTCCCTCCCTGTCCCCCCTCTCCCTCCTCTCCCTCCTCCTCCTCCTCCTTTTCCAGTTCAGCGGCGCAAATTTCTGTTTGTGCCAGTGGGGCGGCCTGGCGAGACCGCAATTGCTCTACCCCACAGATTGACGAGCCCTCAGATGCCGATTTACTGTAGATGGCAGCCACGCTGGAGCCGCGGCACATCTGGAGTGGAGTAAGCTTACTCAGAGCTGGGGGCCAGCTCCAGCCCGAGCCAGCGGAGCCGAGCACGGCGCTGAAAGGCAGCCCTCCTGCCTCCCCTTCCCCTCCTGCCTCCCCGGGTACATTTCCTAATGTAAACAAAGGCCGGGGGGGAAGGACACAGTAACTCTTTGCTGCGTGTTTGTCATTTCGTGTTCTTTATCTGCTTGAGGTCAAACTGGAGCTCTGGAAAAANGGGGGGCGGGGGGAAAGGAGTTTGCTGTTGTGTTTATTTGTTCCACTTTATGGTAATTTGGGGGATAATTTAATTATCTGCAGCCAAACTGAACACAAGCTCTTGTCTTTGCTAATGATACCAGTGCATTATTTTATGTACAGTAGGAGTGGAGTGCTTTAAGCCACAAGTGGAGTGGATTTCTGCTTACGGCTGTGCCAATCTGACTTCCTTCCCCCCCTTTTATTCTCTGGAAACAAAAAAGATTACGGATGGATGCTTTGTTTCCCAAAATGGCCAATACCTTACACGGCCCAGTGCCAACCTTCTGGCCCACAAATGCACTTTAGCTACGTTACTGCAAAGAAAAAGCATGCTCCTTATGGAGGCAGATACACTTCCCTGGATTGATGAATTTTAGTCTCTGTAAAAAAGTGGGAAAGATTTTTTTTTTTTGAGGCACTTACTGACTGTCGGCAATCTGGTTGAGGATGCTGCAATTCTTTACAAGTTTTATGTAGTTTGTAGTTCTTCCTAAATGATAAAGTTTGTAGGTTAGTTGTTCAAATGACATAAAAATTATGAACGTGCTGTTTAAAATGGCTTTCCCACCTCAATATCCCTTGCATCTCAATAGATTTTGCAGGAAATCAAGGAGAGAAAATAAATCTCAGAAGACATGGCTGTTTGGAACATACTAATGCATGCTGTGTTGACTTAAGACTTGAGTAAAACTCTCATTCAGATGCAAGCAGTGGTTTACCCAATATGAGGACTGTCAGGCAATCTATGAATAAACCACTGTAGGTCAGCCCCCAAACCACTTTTGCTTATAGGAGTAGAAAATCTTTGATCACTATACAGTTTTCTAGGAATATTGGTTCAGTGTCTTCCCTCAGTTCAGAAGCCCTTTGGTGGATTAAATTGTGACCTTCCAGATGAGTAGGCGGCTCCCATGACTCTTGATGGAGACTTTCATAGAATCATAGAATGGTAAGGTTGGGAGGGACCTCAAGGATCATCTAGTTCCAACCCCCTGCCATAGGCAGGGACACCTCCCACTAGTACAGGTCACTCAAGGCCTCATCCAACCTGGCCTTGAACACCTCCAGGGAGGAAGTATCCACCACCTCCCTGGGCAACCTGTGCCAGTGTCTCACCACCCTCACTGTAAAGAACTTCCTTCTGACATCTAGTCTAAATCTTCGCTCTTTCCTATCCATTACAGAGGAAGATTCAGCCTGGGCAGCAGGTGTGGTTGGGCAGCAGCTCTTGCAACCCAGATTGCAAAGTTTCAGCAGTACATCCCCTGCCATGGGGCTTTTATGACTGATACATGTTCAAACACTGGAACAGAACTTGAGTTGAATCCTCATCCCTGCAGATGTTTAAAAGATGCAGAGGTGTGGTGATAAGGGACACATTTGAGCACCAGACATGGTAGAGTTAGATAATGGTTGGTCTTAAAGGTCTTTTCCAACCAAAACAGTTCTCTGACTCTGTGTCTCAGTGCCATAATCCTTACACCAGAGACAGCAATATAGGTTGCATGCTTCTGTGTTACTGTTTTTAATGGAGCCTGTTCTAGCTGATTTTAGAAATTTTGTCACAATTAAGTTTTCTCTTACTTTCCTGGCAATTCAGATCCCGGTAGGAAAAGGCCAAAATTCCTCATGAATCACCTTGGCTGGGTGTCAGCCTTCTCACCCAGGGAAACACTGATCATTACCTCTCTGTGGCTGCTTGAAAACCACTCGAGATGAAATTCAGTAAGGAGGGGACTGACTGCGTGGCAGAGGTGTTGGTCAGTGTGGAAAGACTGAACTGCTCATCTGCAATAACCTTTCTGTGTCAGAAACCTGAAGAACCATCACGGGCCCAGGGACAAATCTGAGGATGCTACAACATTTTGCATGTTTTGGGTGATTATTGAGGTAGATGAAATGGTTTGCTTGAGGTGAAATGATTTATTTGGAAACCCCAACATTTCTTTGCAGAAAAGCTGATGGAACCAGTCTCAAAAGTAAAGATGTTTGGCAAACTTCAGAGAGACCTTGGCAGCTAACTTAAATCTAAACCTTTTGCAGGGACAGCTGGATTTTGGCTAAGTTCTTCTGGAAGCCTGCAGGGCTCTGGAGGAATCCTCTCTGGCTGGCAGACCATTGCTCAACCCTCTGACTGCCAGGGTGAGAGGATTGATGGCCTGTCACTGAAGGGTGGCCCACCAAGTAGTCTACCTTTGAACTAGAGACCTCAGGGCTTCCAGGTTTCAAAACTGGGGACAATACTTGTTTTGAAACTTTGTTGATATATTTTGATATGCGTTGGAAATATTTTGATTTCAAAGAATTACCAAATCCTGACCCCAAAAAATGTTCCATAGGCATTTTTTTTGGACAGCTTATTCCAGTCTTAAGTTTAATGACCCTGAGGGAAGAAAAAAAAAAAAGAAAAAGAAAGTTTCTCCATAAATAAAGTAGAAATAAAACAATATCCAGTGAAGGAGTCTGAAGCAGGATTTCTTAGATCCTACTTCCTGGGCAACCCTGTCTGTGACTGATGTTCTTAGACCTCCAGTAGGCTGGTCTGAGCTCACACAGTTTTTGTCTGAGTTTTGAACATGATATCCTGGTAATAATTGTTTAACTATTTGATTTCCCTTGCCTCCCCCCTTTCCACTTAACACACATTTGAAATGAATTCAACTCCTTGTCTTGCCCTCATGCTAGAAGTGTCCATGAAGTCTCCAAATGAACTCTTCTGAGTGGATGACTACGCATCCTGCTGGTGATGCTGTTGTGATTATATTAATAGCATGTTCTCCAACTTCAGCAACGTGCAGGTGCAAAACTCTCCTTCAGCAGTACATAACTCTTTTCATCTGTCATTTCTTGCCAGTAGGTTTCCTGCCCATATGAATGTTTCTTGTGAAATTTCTGGAGAATTGTTGCTGGGGTTTTGCCAGTTGTAAGGAAACAAATAGAAAAACAACCCCCTTCCAAAACTCAACAAGAGGTGAGGGGTGCTAATAGTGGCACCAGAACCTGCCTGTGTATTTGGCTTGCATGAGTGCATCACTTCAAATACGTGCCCATGGCTATCCTTAGTCACTCACTTGAGACTTTTTAAAGAGGTCGTAACTCAATGTTGTTATGTTTTTTGTTTTAAGCAAACACAGCTTTGGGATCTGCATGTATGCTCAAGCTGCAGTGAAACCTGTGGAACCTGCATTCACAAAGTGTTTATTCCAGTAGGTTTTATGCTCTGTGACCAGCATCCAGAAATGAAGACAGAAGAGCACTCTGAGAACCAGAGAAGATTTAAGGGTTTGAAAAGTGTATCAGAAGGTGGCAGCTTGAAAAAACGTGTGGGAAAAGAGCAGTTGAACTAACCCAGTTATTAAGACCATACTTTAAAATGCATCAGATCTCTAACATCTGAATAAATCTGCCTGAATGAAAAGAACAGAATTTTGAGTTTCAAGTGTGTTACTTCTTTCCAGTGTGATTATTATTCACAGCATATCTGTTCTATGTTCTTTGCAAAACATGTTATTGACATTTGAATGGCATTTCAGCACAAGATTATAGGAGATGAGAAACAGTCAAACACCAACATTTGCAACATTTTTTACCCTAGGATAAACTGCTGTACTAAAAAAAAAAAATTAACCTATTGTATTTCCTTTGCCTGCTTCCAGTGTTTTGGTGGTGGTTTTTTTTTTTTGGTTGTTGTTGCAGCAGTGGAGGATTCATTGAACTGCAGCCTGCCATTTGTTATTGGCATTTCTCAGAAGAATAAGAACAGGCTTCAATTACTTATTTCTCCCAAGAAAAACACACACTCAGTATATAAATGTTCAGATTCCACCCCAAATATACACGTATCCTAAAAATAAACCACACTAAATGTTAGACTAAGGAAAAATTAAGAACAGTGAAAGAATGAAGTAGAGGAAAAAAAAAAGTAGAAAGAAAACCGCCAGAGTAAAAATGCAGGCATTAAGTAATATAATGGATGTGAAAAAAAAAGAGCTTAGAGATGAAGTTGAGAGAGAGAGAAGGGAAACTATCCACTGAGTTGTTGCAGAAGCACAATTTATTACCACCAGGCAGGTGAAATTCTCATCACAGTCACTGCAGTCAAGTCAAGTGTCCTGAAACAGCAAGTAAAACCCAAGGGCTTTTACATGCTCAATATTAAAAAGAGATTCCAATGAATTTCAGTGACCATCAAGTGATGATTTCATAATTGTGTCAGGCCAGACTCTTTTTTTTTTTTTCTCTATAAAGTTTAAGTTGAGTTATACAAATAAAAGCTGCAGTTTTCTAAAGAATGATCCTCTTCTCAGATTTTTCTGAAGGAAGAAGTGAGCCTTGGAGGCTCTGTTTTGGAATCACATCTCTGTTTCCAACCTCCATAAAATGATGATGCATTTTGGCTGAGGCTCCAAGCTGGACACATCTCTAATTCTGTTGTCCACCAACTAGGAAAATACAATGGACCTCTTATGCAGAGCATGACCAATGTATATGAGTCTAAATTATTCCTGTAAGTGAGTTTGAACAAACTTGGTGCTCTTTAGTGGATTCAGTGCAACCACAGGGCTTGGCTGTATCTTTAGGTAAACATGCACAGCTCTTGTCAATCTCAAAGGCTTCTACGAGTGCAACGGTGGCCAGTGCTGTACTTGCTAGTTTTCATTTTTTTTTAATGTAGTAAAGCCCAGTTGTAGTGTATGTTCCTTGTTAGTAAGAGCACTACTATATTACTTTTCCGACAACACTTGCAAAATACTGCGTTACTTTTTGGTCCCCTGAACTACTGAACTGCCAGTTCTTAACAGAAAAGGGCTGTAACTGAATCGCTAGTAAAAAGGGGCAGGAAATTAGATAAAAGGGTAACACTGGTTTTACATGGCTAAATGAAAAGGTGTTAGTTTGAAATATGTGGCCTTTTGGTGTATTTTGCAAATCTTCAAAGTCCCTGACTTTCATTATCGCAGCACTGCACTAAATTACCTGTTGGTGCTGTAGGAGCAGGGAGGTCATTCTCCCCCTGTGCTCTGCACTGGTTAGGCCACACCTNTATACTGTGATACCACTCCTAGGGGTTGTGATGGCTTAGTGCCTGTGATCAAAAATCAAGGTGAAAATTCCTTATGTCCTGATATGCATGGTGGTGTCTTGGAAAAATCAAAATCTTAGGGCTTGCTTGATTGCAGCACAGCCACTGGGTAGACAAAGATCTCTGTTCTGATCATTACTTAACAAGGCACTGTTTGGAGGAAGCTAGCAGGTCTTTGCTCGTGCTCCTTGGAAAACTGGTAGCAGCAGCTTTCAAACCCATGCAGTGCATATTGTGGGGAGAAGAAACTTTGGAACCATCACTCCAGGTAGGGAAAAGGAGTTGTAAAAGCAAGAGAACAGGTTAAATTGGGTGGGAATTATCCTACCTCATTTTAGCCGCCTGTGTTGAGTGTGCCTATTTTAGTGTCAATTTACAACCAGCAGGGGCTGAGAGATCTCCAGAAGGTAAATGATCTTTTTGTTCTTTGAGTTGTCAGCTGCTGGATGTCTCTTTTCATGGACTGCTAAGGGCATTTAGGGGTTCTGCAGCCCACAGGTAGCTGCCTGCATTCAGTCCCCTTGTTTAAGTGGGATTAGGCTGGGACTTCCAGTATAAACTATAGATGTAAAATGTGGAATCACCAAGCTATGTAGCAAATGGAGTTATTAGTCCTATCTAGGAAACCTCAAGTTAAACTTTTCTAGGTTAACACCAAGTCTGCTACACTGCTAGGAGGGGAGGAAAGAGAATGCAGCCTGGGTGAAGAAATAGAACATTTTCTCAGATGCTTACTCAATAGTATTGTGCTTCAGGCTCAGGATGTTGCTTCATTGTCAAGTGGCTGATCTTTCCTTGTCATGCCTTCCTATTGTTCTCCATTCCTTAAATAATCCTGGCTTTCAGCTGCGTTTTTCATCCATTTAATTCATTTTCAAACACCCTAAAAAACTAAAGATTAGTTTAGCAGATCAGGGATGAATTGGAAATGTTACTTAATGGACACAGTTGCTGCTTGCCTTTGCGTAGTAATAAAGAGGCAGTTAATAGCTTCCACTTAATTTAGCTGCTAAATTCTGCTTTGTTTCAGAGATCAGCTCCACTGCAATAATGACATTGGTCTTTGCTCATTAATCACTGCTATTTGCTTTCCTTTTGGATTGTTGTGAAGTTTTGGGGCATGGGCAGTCCTCTGGCAGACAGATGAATGTGTTCATCTATTAGATGGCTTAGGCTCTATAATTTAGACAAAGTATCACTATTATAATGGCTTACAGACTTCAGTGGCTCATTTTAGGGCTGCTCTGTGCAGCCAGTGATATCACAGCAGCTCTTAGCTCCATTGGTGTCCTATGTAAGACATACAAGAGCAGCAGTGTTAGTTACTGTATAGTCAGTATTTGTTGGTAGTTTCCAGACCACTACAGAATCACAGAATAACAGAAACATTCTGGTTGGAAAAGCCCCCAGATCATCAAGTCCAACCATTATCCCTGCTCTACAAAGTTCACCCTTAAACCATATCAGGTACCACATCCAAACAACTTTTCAACACATCTAGGGTTGGTGACTCAAGCACCTCCCTGGGCAGCCCATTCCAGTGCCTGACCACTCTTGCTGTGAGAAAATGTTTCCTAATGTCCAGCCTAAACCCACCCAGTTGCAGCTTGAGGCCATTCCCTCTTGTTCCATCACTACTTACCTGTTGGAAGAGACCAGCAGCAGCCTCTCCACAACCTCCTTTCAGTTATACTTGCAGTTAAATCAGAAAATAAGCAGAGGATTGCAATTAATGCCTGAGGTTAAAAGAAATTTATATTCATACTACATATGAATATAATACTATATACTGCAGAATGTTGCCACAAACTTACTCCTTGAACAGAAGTCTTGCTTCATAACAAGGTCTGGCAGTGATCTGCAAATAGTTGTAGGCATACTACAGTGTTCTTTGGCAAAAAAGCAGTGCAGTACAACAGTAGTATGCATATAGATGGAAGTGTTGGAGCAGATTAGTCTATCAACTTAATATTTTTATAGGTATTACAATTCAGAGTGAACAAAGCAACACTTTTTAAAAACTCCCTCACATATTTTTGACACAAGCTTGCAGTTAATACCTCCTTAAACACGCAGGAAAAATCTCCCAAGCAATTCCTTTTGCTCAGTAAATTTGTGTGGAGCAAAAGCTTCATCTAAATTTCTTCAGTGAGGTTTTCTTGCAGTCTGCAATTCACAGTCACCTTTTTTACTAAGTGTCCTGCTACGTCTGCTATTCAGTGTTCATAGTTATAATCTCTACCTGTATCTCTTTAATGTGCTGTTTCTTATGATGGAGCAGCTCCTTCCATTACATGCTCTTCATTTAAGATGCTCTCTGTTTTGGTCAAGTGTATTTGCTGTGTTTGCTCTTTTGCCTTTTGGCTGGCAAGAAGAAAAACAGACAGAAGTGACTTGGTTGAGCTCCTACACAGAAAAGGTAGCAGAAGAATGTCTGTTATTAATTACTCCTGTACTCATTAGTCCTGCATTCTGCACAGTGAAATTGATTACAGCATTTATGCACCTTTCAAAGAACACAGCTTGGGCTAGGTGCCAAACTCATCTCCAGGAGGTGTTGAATGGTTTTCAGACCACCTGGGATGGACTGTGGTGTCCTGCTGAGACCATGTTGTGCCTCTTTGCCCAGAGAATTTGGACTCTGGCTGGGAAAAGTCTAGAAATCTGGTAGGTTAATGCCCAGAGCTGTAGTCTGCTCTTCAGAGTAGTGGCTGTTGGGCATTGTCAAGTGAAGCTAACTTACCCAGTCCAGTTATCTCATATTCTGTGTGTTTATTTGAACTTGTAAGGTGCTTCCTGGAAAAAACCTTTCATGAGGGTTCTGTATATGTTGAACTGTTTGGGAGGCCTTGCAGTGCTGCTTTTTCAGGGCCATATCTTGTGGCTTCTGAACACTTAGGACAAGGCATGTGTGAGGGGACTCTAGCTGCACAAATATGAATTCCAATTCAATTGGAAAAAACAAAACAAAACAAAAAACAACAGGGGAGAAGTTATGAACAATATTTGCATCTTCTCCCATCTCCAGTCACAGCTCTCTGCCTGTGTCATTGTTTAGAGTAGCAGCTCAGAGCAGCATAGTAAATAGCACTCACTGAGGATGGGTTGTCATGTGAACAGTTTGCTTGGTTTTCTCAGCTTTTAGAAATGGTATTTCTCACCTCCTCCACACAAGTCACTTCACTACCCTGCCAGCTTCTTCAAGGGAAAAATAATTTCATTCTGGTTTGAAGTGTTTCAAAACTTATGTGAGGAGAAGCTTAATAGGTTTTTTTGGGTTGTATTTATTATTTCCTCCCACCCCCCCAGGAACATTAGCTGAGGTATGCACCTCACTTCTAAATAAGCTACATTTCAGGAAGCTTTTGTATAATCTCTCTACAGCAGGAATGCTCAGAAACATTCACATTTGAAAATGTTATTGCACCAGTAGATCTCAATAGCTCTGTCTGTGGGAAGAACTGGATCCTTGGTAAAGTCCAAACAGTTGTGGCTGTGCTTGGAGCAGAATTTATTTCAGATTCTGAGGGAAGTTATGTGTGTAGCTACCTTCATTTGCTGAAGTCCTCCTTCAGTGAACAGCATGCAAGTGCACACTGAAGATGGCTCTGGAGATGTCTGACCCTGCTGAGTACAGAAGAAGCACCTGTAATCTAAGCATCTTTCAGGAGATGCTTAACTTTAAGACTTAGGAAATTAGGTGAGGTGAGTCCTTGTGTTTGCATTTACATATAAAGCTTCTGCCATGTGGATTCCCAGAACCTGACCTTTCAAGTTTAACTTGATATCTGAGCCAGTGGCTGAAGCCAGACTCCCTGGCATTGCCCAATGTGCTGCCTGAGTGTGAAACCATGCAAGGAGTGACATCCAGAACAAGAACATCTCCCGTGCTGTGTTCTTATGGACATCAACACAGCAAATCAGTGTTATGTGAACTCACTCTTCTCCTTAAAAGACTCACTTACATCAGTAATTCTTAGGCCTATCTCTTTGGCCTATCTTCAGCTTTCCACCTATTGAAAGCTCTTCTTTGTTGATTTAAAATACAGATGTCATTTGCCTTCTCTGCATAGGGAGCCATAGGCATGGGGCAGTCAGTGAGCAGCTGCTGAAAGAGAAACCAGGACTGCAGATACCTATCCATAGCTCAGCATGAGGTCAACAACTTCACTACAGAAATGTGGAATTCAGTGCACAGTCAACTCCTGAGGCTACTTATTATGGATTAGTGTTGGGTAGTTTAATCCAGCAATAATATAGATATTGCAAACCACCTATGAATCATAGAATCATAGAGCGATAGGGGCTGGAAGGGACCTCTGGAGATCATCTAGTCCAACCCCACTGCTAAAGTGGGGCACCTAGAGCAGATTGCACAGGACAGCATCCAGATGGGTTTTAAATTACTCCAGAGAGGGGGAGCCTACTACCTGTCATCAAGTCCGACCTTCTACCCAACACCTCCATGACCACTAGACCATGTCTAGTGCCACATCTACACCTCTATGGATGGTGATTCCACCACCTCCTTGGGCAGCCTCTTTCAGTGCCCCACATTCTTGACACAGAATTTCTAACAGGACATGAACCTTTTCTTCACTCTCTCTGCTCAGGGAGGAGTCCTTCCTGAAGGTGAAGCTACAGGACAATGATGGTTATTGTCTCAGTATCCATGGAGTGCTTGGACCAGGCCCTCCTAGCTGGGAATCACTTCACAGCAGTGTAGGGTCACACTGTTGCAGGTCTGGAGATCATCAGTAGTATAGGATTCATGACTCTGTGTCCAGGCTGATGTCCTGGACCAGGTTGTGGCCATCTCACACATGCTGATCTCTGAGGTGAACCAAGCAATTGCTGCAGAGCACAGAAGCAGGAAAAGCAGAGCCTAGTGCTTCTGAGCTGTACAAAAGACAGTGCTGTGCCAAAAGCAGTACTGGTAGTGGCATGTGAAAAAAAGGTCAATCTGCAGTCCCAGTACTGCTCCACTAACAACTGGAAGCTTTGTGCATGAGTAGACTTTTGGAAGACATATGAAAATAAGAATTCCCATTTTTGATCAGATGCCTTGGCGAGCATCTTGTCTTCAGAACTTCCTATTCCCTTCCTTTGGTATTCTGCTTTCATCTCAGTTATGTCCAGAATTCCCAGTAAAATCAAGACTCCCCTGCCTAAGCATGCAGTCAAAGACCTTCACTGCCCCAAAGAATTTAGTCTGGAGCTGGGAGAATCTCCAAACTGTTGGAGCTTACCCTATTGCCATAAACCCATCTATCTTACAAGTTCACTCTGGCCAAATACCCTAAACATCTACTTAGAGGTGCTGAGTGACCTCATTTAAACCAATCCTTAGGATTAGGCACAATGTTTGTTTAAAGCATTTTGAGATCCTGAGATATAAGAAGCTTTGGAAGTGCAAAGATTTTTTTATTTGGCTTAATATGTTTTTGTGTTTATTTGTAGATGTAGAACTTAGGCAGTATAAAACTTGACAGTTAAGGCTACTCATGAAATTACTCCAGGAAAATAAAAACCTGTTAACAATTTGCTGACATTCGTAAAAACCCTTAAATACTTCCAAATCTGCTTCCAGGTACTCATATGCAAGAATCTGAAATCTTTTGCATTGCAAATATTAGCAAATGCTTTTTAAATGATGCTTGCTTTTTCACATGCAGTTTATATAAGAGCTTTCTGGGTAGCAGCAAATTGTAGTCCTGTTAGATTTCAGTTCACCTTCATGCTGGCATTTCTTGCAAAATTGGGGTTTTTTTTGGGTGGATTTTACAGACAATCCATGAGTACCTGTCAACCATTAAGGATCTGGGCTGCATCAAGNGATTCTATGATTCTATAAGGTTACAAATAAGAATATATACTATTAATAATGAATGGAGCAAATTCTGTCTGCTTTCCCCATGTGAGCAGTGAGTTTACTTATCACTTTATCTGAACAGAGGAGACTCTGTAGCCCCTTCACTGCCTTTGGGATTTATTCATGCTTCAGGAGAGCAGCAAATAGAAAGCAAATAAACAATTCACTCTAGAGTCTTGTCTTAATTACCAACTTTGGATAACATTCTGTTTAAGGCAGTCGTTGAGATTTAATTAAGAATTTTTAAAGACAGTAGTTTTTCATTTTACAATTCTGACACTTCTCTGTGGGTTAATTTCTAGGATATTCACCCTAGTTTAAATTTAGCCATCTGGAGAGTGTGTAAGCACTGTGGGAAATGCAGAGAAAATGTTACCCCTTTTTCTTTCTCTTGTGTATAGCAAGTTTCTTGAGCCTATCCTGGTGAGTCATGTCCAGCAGCTTTAATAATTTAGTCTCATTATTCATTAATTCACCTGAGCTTATAATGGTTTTTGGTGGTGTACAGTTTGGTTCTTAACGGTTCTGCCGTCGTACCCTAAGGAGTGCAGAACTGGGCCAGGCAGGGAAATAGCAACATTTGCAGTTCAGCAGTATAAGATGAATTAATTTACAAGCCTGGCTGCACCTCCTTATTTCCCCTCATTAGTAACCCTTTCACTCCCTTTCTCTAACCTCTTCCATTGGAAGTTGAGATCCCAGTTGTATGGATCCCTGGGGAATTCAGTAAGGAGAAGGAGCAGCCCTGGCATCCTAATGTTCAGCTGGAATCCCATGCACCTCCTGCATCCCAGTGGTCTCTTTAGGGGCAGAGGAGGTGACAGTTGTGGCCTTCAGAACCGAAATGGACTGTTGCAGATTCCTCCTGCTGTTCACACCTTCCTAAAGTTCTACCACAGCTTGAAGCAGCCTGCCCATTTAAAGGTTAGATTTATTCCTCTGACCCTGATTCTTCCTCTCCCATTTACTCCCAGGATCTGCCTTCTTTTTGGGAATTTCCAAGAGGAATGTGATAGCAGAAGTTGCCTATACGCCACGTAGGTACATGAAGTGTGGCTTTATGTGACCATAGACCTGAAATCAAGGCTGTCCTCTGCTTTAATTTATGCCTCTATCTCCTGGAATGAGGCTTCTAAATTTGCACCTACTGCAGTTTTATGTCACCTGTGGCTGCCTTTTGATCTGCTCTAAACCCAGTCATCAGGGCAATGCACTTGTGGCAAACAGCTCCTCCAAATTCACTGTAAGAGCAAGGAAACAGAAAGAAAACATTTCTGCTGCTGCCTTGTAGAACCTCTTTTTCCTGCCCCCATCATTTCTATAAACAACTTTGGATGAGGAAAGTGGGAATTTGGTGTGGAGAGTGAGAAGCAAACATCAGCTTGGAGGAGGCAAGGGAGACTGGGAGGAAGGGCAGGAGTCTGGGAGGGGGGTGGCAAACTGGAGCCTGGGGGAGCCTCGCTCTGTCTGGAAAAATAGAGCCCAGGGCTCGCTGTGACTGCAGATGTGTCATCACTGCAGTGAGCTTGGTGGCCCAGGCTGCCTTGCCAAAAGCTGAGAGCACACAGTTGCCTAGGGAGCACTGGTAAATCAATCTTATCATTCTCTCTATATGTCCAAGATATGTTGTTTATTCTCTGTTATTTCTTCTCTGAGGGTCTCTTCCATGAGATCTTGAAGGACACCTTAATTAACAGCAGCAGTAGGGCTGGCAGGGAGGTAGCAGCACGTCTCTCCTTTCCTGCCCTGCCATTTCTTCGGTCAAGGAAGTCACTTGCACTTTCTTTCATCATTCCTCCTCCTCCTCCTCTCTCCCTCCCCCGTGTCCCGACTCCCTGCCCTGATTCAAGAGCTTGAAGGTCTGCTGGTGGTAGCCTTGGTGGCTGCAGGGAGGAGGGAATGGAGGGGGGAAGCAGAGGGAGTAAAATAAGTGTCAAGGAATTCATTGTCTGTTCTCCACCTGTTGTTATTCTGGTCCCAATCAACCTGCTAGCCAGGCTGGAGCCAGTGGCCATCTGGAAACACTGCTCTGTTTATAAACTTGGCATGAAGCAGCACTCCCGGGCCCTGACCTCCCACACAAATCTGGAAACAATTAGAGCAAGATGATAGGCAGGGAGAGGAGGGGAGAGAAAGAGAGAGCCTGAGAGAGGAGGCTGCGGAGAAGGGAAAAACCAGACAGGGAGAAGGGGAGCCTGGAGAAGGTGGCAAATGTTTCTGGGATGCAAATATTTATGCCCACCTTAAATGACCGCTGGCTCATTAATTATTTGCCATGCCAAAAGAGCCTTTTTTTTCCCCCCCCATGAAGGCTAAGGCAATGCTTCTCTGCCCCCTCCAGCAACACAGGCTTTCCAGATTATATTTTATGTTTCATGTTGCTGAAAGTTTGGCTTTATGACTGTTAGGAAATTCAGATGGGTCTGTTAGATCCACATGCTCTCAGACCCATACACATTCTGTGCTTGGTGGTACTGAAAACTGGGGTGCAAACACTGCAGCTCCCTGCTGTCTGTACTAGCAGTGGTGTCTTTGCAGCACACCCTAGCATGCTGCTTTCCAGAAAGGACTGGAGCTCCCAGTCTGCAGCTCGCTGGAGTGTGGGAGTCATTTGGGCTCAGTTCTCTCAAGCCTTCTCTTGCCCCACCCTACCCACCCACTCTTATTGCAACTCATCATCATCTTTACTGGGAAGCTGCACTTTTCCTGGTCAAACCAGACCATCAGTCAGTGGGTTACTCCCTAGCTCCTCTTTGGATTTTGGATGCTTTCCCAGTCCTTCTCTTGCTGTGCAGGTAGGCAGCCTGCCCGTCACCAACCTGCCGCTGTAGAGCCTTGAGGGGAGCAAGGAAGAGCCACAGCTCATCACATAACAAAGCCACGCACTTCCCTTTCTGGATACATGGTATGGCAAATCCTGTTCATGCTTTGGGTGGTTGTAACATAGCTAGTACAGATGCCAGAGTGCTAATTTACTCCCCACAACGTGTCCTTTCAGTGTAAGATCTGTGAGAGTGAGTTCTGTATGAGACAAGTCTGACATTCACTTCTGCTGGCCTGCCTAAGGGGAGGATCCCTTTTGGCTCACCTGACAAATCTGTTACTTACACATCCTGAGAAGCCAAGTGTTGTATTTTAGGTGCAATAAAACACAGCTCCATCCTGGTGTGAGGAGGTGTTGATGGTGACACTGATTTTTTCTCTTAGAGTGCATGAAAACAGATCCCAAGTATGGTCCTGGAGAGCCACTTCCTGAGCTGCTGCTGGGCACTGGTGCAGCTGAGAGCGTGGTGTGATGCACGTCTTTGTTGCCTTGATTTTCTTCATCCACCAGCCTTAAGGCTGGACAGTTGTGCCTTGCTCACAAGGTACATTAAAGGTTTATCTTCTCTGTAATTCATCCATAAAAAGATACAGTTCAAAATGCCTGAGGTCAATATTTTCCCTTGGTATAGGCTTCGGTGGACTTACCTCTGGTGTGTTATGTCAGGGCAGCCTTTGGCCCGTTGGCTCTCAGCAGGGTGAGTGGCTTGGCTCAGCTATTTTGTGCTGGCCACAGTACAGGCATGGCCTGAGTTAAGAGCAAGGGAAGTGATGATAAATGTAATACCTGCAGTTGTGCAGAAAAAGAATGATCAGCTGCAGGGTGAGGGCTGTTTGAATTTTACAGCTGCTAAGGGGTGGTGGTGTTGCACAGAGGTAGTTGTGGTTTGATGGGGGAACACTTCTGCATGCTATAGGAGGCACACAGGATCCACTCTGTCGTGGTGTACCTCCATTATCCATGGCTTGTTTTCATCCAAATGATGAGCTGACACCATTGGATGCAGACACAGTATCTGTGGTCTAGCTCTTTGAGGTGCTGGAAATCTGCTGAAAAGCCCTTAAAAGGGAATTCAGTAGTTCAGATTCGTTAATATGAAAAAAAAATCTATTTCTTTTTATCTACATATAATTTCTATCATAATAGTGCTAATTGGCAGCTTTGCAGCCTCATCAGAACCTGTCATTAGTTAGAATGAGGAAGCTATAAATGCATGTCTATTCTATAGATAAATAAAGGACCTTGAGGTCAACTGCTGCTAACCCAGCACTTTTCAGAGCACTGTGCTGATGCACTGCCTCCTTCCCTTACCAGAAGTGTGTTTCACAACAGCTGGTTACTTTTCTCAGATTTGCTGTAAGCATCAAGTTATTACGTCCCTGTCTGGTGTGGCTATTCCTATGCTGACCCACTCAGGAATGCACTTTGTTTTGACACGACCTTGTAAACTTAAAGGAACACAAAATGCACAACATGTAGGCGTGTAAAAATAAATACAGGGAACCCACTAGACATGAATAGCGAGGAGGCTAGAAACAATTCAGCCATAGGGCTAAGAAAAATGGTTTCTTTATGTGGCTCTGGCTGTTCGGTAGCTTTACTTCAGAGCAGTGTAATGGGTTTTAATGTTCATAAAAATGTTCAGTCTGGTAAACCAATTTTTAGACTCTTACACAGTCTTGTTGAAATTGGATTCATTTGAACTGTAATATAAAATATTGTGTTTACTTAACCCTTGTAAACTGATCTCCTTTGTCTTCACAAACTTGCTGGGCAGTTAAGGACCTAACATTCCTTCCACAGTTAATAAAAGTTTGCATTTTTCTCTCTATTCATAAACTTAATTACAGTCAGACCTGGTTAATCAACATCAAACTTTTTAATGCTCATTCTTTTAGATAGCTTTTGGTTGAAAAATAAATATAAGGGTCATATGCTGAAGCTTTGTGTATTATTAAGGTTCTTAAAGCCCGGTTGGATTTTTCCTGTGTGCAGCCCAGCAGATAGTGCAACAGACTGAGCACTGCTTGTACCTGTGATGCAAGCTTTAAATCACGTTAGAGACTTTGCTCTTTATAAAAGGTGATAATCCATTTCTGTCCCCATTTTTGACTTGAAGTTTTGCTGATGGGAATGGCAGTTCAGCAGTCAAAGCTGCTCCTCAGTTCTTCTCCCTACCCGTTTCCTGAATTCTCATCTGTCTCACGCCAGGCCCCTGGAGACATTTCATACAGGCAGTGCTGTGTTACTTGCAAGTGGGCAAGAATAAACTACATTCCATATGGCCATCAGGTAGCTTTTTTGTTACATGTACATTGCATTTCCCAAGGCACTCAGGATTTACAAAAATCCTTCAATGGTGCAGTCGATGTTGATCAAAGAGTTTGCAATTGAAGAATTTATGAAGAAGGATTTTGAGATTTTCTGTCTGAAATTTTGCAGGGAACACAGTGGCTGGAGTAGTGTTTATAAATCCTACAGCTTTTTCTGGAGGTAGCTGATAGGTAGGGCTGAAATCCCTTTACAGCCTTAGAAGATGCTCTAATTTGGCATGCACTTTTGTTAATGAGTTTGACGCTGCATGCCTGCTACTTGGTTTGCTGTGGGTGGATTGTTGAGCTCCGTTTCACCCCACTCTGGGCGTGAAATATTAAAGTGCAAGATTAGAATTTTAAGTAAAAATGAATAGGGAAAGGATGTAGGATGTTTTAACTTCAGATTTTGTCTCAAAACTGATTAATGACCACAAAAGATAAATGTGAAAGGTCAAACCTATCAATTTTAAAGCAAGGAGGAATAACAGAGCTGCCATTTCTTAAGTTCAAGCTTCCTGCTACTTTAAGTCCTGCTTGCAATGGCTTAAACTGAGTGCTTAAGTAAGGCTTATGGTGTCACTTTGCCTAAAGCCAAATTTTATCAAGCTTCTACCCAAAGGCTTCTACCCATATCTAATTCAAAGTTCAATATTTTGATACTACCAAGACTGATGTGAAGCTGTGCAGAATTTTAGCAAAGCAGATACACCAAAATAGGGTGAGAAAGTATGGGACCCTTTTGTGTGGATGCCTCCACGACTGCTACTTAAGGAAGAAATCTTCATCTCTAACAAAGCATCTGTGTTTCATCGGGGTGCTGCTTTTAACCCAGTTTTGTGACACAACTAATCAAAGCACCAGGAGATCAAGTCCCTTCCTCAAGGTCACAGATTGATTGGGTGGCTCTGTCTCGAACCTAGATATCAGCATGGCTCCGACTTTGCGATAAGACAGTGCCTGTGAACTCCGAAACGAAAAGTAATCCAAAAGGCTCTGTATAGGATAACCAGTACAAAGACTTTTGTTGTTCTCTTTTAAAACAATGCATGAAGAGGGACTGGGAAGGGAGTAAGTAAAAGAAAACAATGTTCTGTGTCCACAGAACAGTAGCAGGGACTTGTACAAGCCACGTTCATACCTAGATGGTGAAGATACAGCTTGCATGTTTCCAAGTCTTTTCTACAGAGCACCTTGTAATCACTGCCCTCAGCATCCTGTTTAAGAGAAGCTATTAACTACTTGCAGTATTTTCCTTCTATTTTTCGGTAAGATAATATGAGGCAAAGGCCAAGAGCTAACGTCAGGATCTGTCCAAAGCACTTTATTTTATTTATTTTTTTTTTTAAAGAGGTCTGCTAGTCGATATTTTTGAAGTGGCAGAAAGGAAGCACCGGGGCAGTGTCCTTCCTGACTCTGCACAGCTTCCTGCGCGCTTCCCCGCCGGAGCGTTAGTCAGAGCCCTGCAACAATTCGTGCTCAACCTCCCACGCCATCGCCTGCCTGGCTTTGATTCCTCTGGACTGGTAGGATCGGATGGGCAGTCTGTTCTGGCTTAACGATGAGTGTACAGGTGGCAGAGCAAAGAGCCAGCAGGAGCATCACTGTGACTCAGAGATTGCGACCGATCTCTGCCTGCGCGTCCCTGAATACACCTGCCTTTTAATGCTGCACTAGACAGGGTTGTGTAACGTACCCAGATTAAAGTCTGCAGGGCTCTTGGATAAACTGGTTGTGGTTAAACAAAAAATAAAATTAGAGGTGACTGATTGCTGACTAAACTGTTTTCACGCGCACATTTCTCATATCCCTGGTGATGAACTCTCTCCAAACTTCTTCCCACCTGTTTATGGCTTGGCTCTCTGGGCCAGGTACTGTTCCCATTGGCACAAGTGCAAATCCAGTTACCTGATGTAAATTAAAACCAGTTGGGCTACTCAGGCTTCACATTGTTGTAGTCATTGCGGAGCCACGATTTGTGAATGGAGTGATGTCTAGCGCTGTAATTTCCTGCAAATGGTGAAGAAGATGCTGGTTTTGCCTGTAGCAACAGCTGCTGAGAAAGGGAAGGGAAAAAAGCTTTGCAAGAGCAGGAGGAGATAAGGAAGGCAATGTGCAGGGAGCAAAGGACCCTGATTAACTTTGGTTAAGTGTTTGTTCACTGGAAGAAATGAGGGTTTGCAGGCTTTTTGGTTTTCAGCTTTTTGTTAGTATGCCTTTTATCACATTTCCTTTTTGGTTATATAACCAGCCTTTGTCTTCTCTCTCTTCTAATGGAACAACTCTTAGGAGCTTCATCTTGAGAGCCAGTGTAGTCATGCAGTCCAATCTTTGCTCTCTCTCTTTACTTTTTAAAAGTATTCAACATAGTTTTGTGTTAAAAACAAGGCATCTCCTCAAAGAGAGCACTCTGTTCTGGTTCCTCTTATCACTGCAGTGAGAAACTGGCTTTTACCACCCCACGGCCTAATGCAGCAAGGAAGGCTAATGGAGAGCCTCACAAGAAACTAACATGCTGTGACTTTTCTTTAAGTGGACAGAGGATAAGGGTTTGGGCAAGTTGTACCCTGTGGTAATAGAGCTAATCCTCTGCACACCACCTTACAGCTGTGTCATGAGGGATCATACCTCTCTGCACGCTTGGGGCAGATTGCAAGGCAAATGTTTAGCAAGAAACCAGATATTGAAGCAAGAGAGATGAAATGTTATGAGGACAAAAGGATTCTGCTGTTATCAGAAACACCTGGGTCCTCGGATCAGCCAGGGTCAAAGAAACCACCTACGTTCTTCCTGCCACGTATATATGAAATATCATTTGAATAAAAAGACTCAGCAGCTCATAAGAGATGAGAGCTTTTTGCGCCTTCTCTATTACCCTATTATTAGCTTCCTTGCTGTTTGCTAGTCAGGCTGTGCTTGTGCACTTGAGTGGGAATGCCTTTGTAACAGAGCTTTGGAGATGACTCTTGTAGTTTTCTGAGAATTAACCATTATGTGCCAGGAAACCATTAAGAGAGGGAGTGGATGGCTTGATGTGCTCAGTGATTTTACATATTAACATGTTTGCTGTGCAGCTGTTAAACCAGATCTATTGCTGCCCTTTTTATTTTCTTTTTTGGGTTCAATTCCTCTTTTTTTTCAATGTTAGCTTTGATCCAGCCAGAAAACTGCCCACACTGTTTTTGTACTTGGGATAGTTTATTGTGTGTTTAGTGTATTCCCAATGCAGCCTAAATGTTTGTGTTATTATAGTAGCTCTGCAATGTTCCCAAATAATATTAGCTGAGATTTGATGGGTGACTACTGTTGATGTAATGTAAATGTGACCTATATATAAAAAAGAGTTTCTTCCAGCTCTTTCTGATACTAAGGCTTGTTTCTTCCAGCCCTCTCTGATACTAAGGCTTGTCTGGTGCATCAGCTTACTTTTGTACTGAGCAGCTGCTGTCATGGTATTTGCAGTAAGCCATGAAATGGAATACATCTCAATAAGGTGAAGTGGCTCTCCTCTCTGCTGGCCTGGAGCTGAGCCTCAGGTTTCACATTATGCCCCCCAGATTTTTGCCTTGAGACCTCAGCAGCTCTATTTTGACTTCATCTACCAAAGTGCTTTGCTTTTTTGTAGACTACTGCAGACATATGACTCTGTCAGGCTACATTTGCTGTTGGTTTAGAAGAAATCTGTGAACTTTGTGAAAAAAGCATGGAGAGGAAACTTGTGATGCATGGTGTCTGTTTTACTGCTTTGTTCACGACCACGTTATCTACCTTCAGGTGGTGGATGGAAGCTATCAAGATATCAAAGCTGGGCTTTTATCATCATATATATTCATTTTTCATTATTTCATAATAAAATGCTTCAGTGTACCAAGGTACTGACAGCATCTATAACTTTTAAAGTATTCATTTGTCTTTCATATTACTGTTTCATAACCTTAAGATGTTAACACAAGGTTTCTGGGAATAGTTATTAAAAAATGGCCACTCTGCAGGATGTGTGTGAATGTGTTTAGTGGTGGTAAAGATTTTCCCTGGATCCTGGTGAAGAAAAAGGCTAGAAAAATGGAACTAGAAGGAAATTCATCTGCTTCAGCCCTCTGATCCAAGGCTTCTCATCTTGGGTATTTCTGGCAGATGGCTGTAGAAATCTTTGAGCTGAGTTTCTCACAGTAGGACTGCCTGAATTTTGCAGTTTGTATAACCTGGGAGAGACATCTCTGCTACCTTTTAGATTAAACTGTGCTCTGCTTGTGAAGGGCCTGCTGCAAAGGCTTGTCTCAAGCTGCAGAAAGCCACTGCCTGCCATCGCTGTTCTAAGTGCCACATGGAGTAGAACTTCTCAGGGGCCGTCTGTGTTTTGGTGGCAGAACATGTTTAGGGCATGACACACAAGAATGCCAGTTCTAGAGGAGCTGAGCTGAGGCTGACCATGGCAAGAGGGTCACTCAGACAAAATGTGGGCACTGCACTTTCCTACAGCTTTGCAGAAACAGGAGTGGGTATGCTGGGGAGTTATTTTCAACCACTCTTTCATTTATTGTTCCAAGACAGCAAACTTTTCTTATTTTCATTTGGTGTTTACAGCTTTATGAGATGATGTAAAAGTGGTGTTTTTTACAGAAGGTATGAATAGTTGTCATGCCTGTAAATCAGAATAATAAATCATGAAGCTGTTTTTTAATTTTTTTTTTTTTTGGAGGGCTATTTCTGCCTGAGAGTTGCATTCCCTGTGCACTAGACAGAACATGTTTCCTGACCACTAAACACCTTTTCCGCTTCATGTAAGCTGACACTTGTGTTTGCAGCACCAGGAAAAGTGAAATCCACCAAAAGAAGTCAGATTTTGTTTTTCAAATGGTCTGTAGGGCACAGATAATTTATGCATCATCATCATCAGGTTACATAAGGATTTTGTTTCTTTTAGCACAAACCAATTTCTTGAATGCTGAAATCGAATCCCAAATTCCAGCAATACCCAAGTGTTTCAGTTTTGCTTCTGCTGCCATAGGAGATCCTCCTTTATGGAAAACTGATTGCAGAGGACACCCATTTTCCAAAAGTTTTTGGGTGCCTGGTACTGCTTTTTTTCATGCTTCATAAGCACACATTCTTTTATAGAAGTTTTATTATTGGTTTCTCAGTCTTTACCATAGGTGAAGTTGTGCAGCAGGAATCTCAGGTATAAAAAAGGTTGGAGCTTATGTTTGTTTGTTTGTATTTTAACTCACTGAAATTAGAAGATAACAATACAGTTGTCTGAAGACTGAAAGTTACCTCTTTTGCCATTCCCTATTCACCCTCAGCACTCCTGTTCCTAAGGTTGAAGCCCAAAATTGTAAAATAAGTACCCAGGGATGTAAAACTGGAAGTAGAGAGAAAGAACATTTCAGCAAAAAGTAATTACTTCACCAAAACCATATTTGTGAGTCCTTAAGATATTTATGTTCTGGTCAGAGCTTACTCCTTTGTAATCCAGATTCTCCCCTGGCTTAGTGCTGCAGTGAAATCATACTTCTGTGCTTCTGACATTGCAGGCTGTTGCCAGCATAGAAATGATTGTGATAGCACAAATCCACCAGGGATGGGCAAACTGCTTCCATAAAAATAGCAACTGCCATGAACCTCAGCCCAAATTTTGAACTCTCTCCCCAGTCTCTCTCTCTTTTTTTTTTTTTTTTTTTTTTTGTTTTTTGAGGCTAACATGATTTCAATAAGTACCTCCCTGAAATTAATCATGTGGACTCTGCAGTCTTGGCCGTCTTCGCCGATCCAGCTGCTGTCCTCAAATTTGACAATTTCCAATGCTTCCCTTGGGTTAGAGGGAGTGAGTACATTTTGGGGTATACCTTTGACCTGAGGAATGCATGGGATGGGAAGACATCAGCCAGCTGAGCCCTGAAGAAAACATGCCAGAACAGACTCCCCTGATGAAATACAGCTTGGAGAGTGGAGCTTCGGGAAGCCAGAGGGAAGGAACTGTTTTAGGTGCAGGGGTGGGGGGAGATGAGAAAGGGATAGAAAGACTCTGATTATGTTGGGAAGGATAAATTCAGACTAGAAGAAAGATATTTCAGAAGATTTCCATAAGGCCTGCAGCATCCAGGTTGGGATACAACCAGCTCGTGCCCACCTTGGTGGAGAGTAAGAGCAGAGGAGCAAGAGTCTGTCTCTGTGTGGATGTGTCCTCATGGCTGAAACCCAGCCCCTGCTCCTGCAGTTGCCTGTGAAATCTCAGCTGAGGAGAGGAAATGGTCTTGCAGGAGAAAGCAGCTTGGGTTTGGACACAACTTAGTGCAGTTAATTAGCACCTCTGAGGAGACTGATGATGAGAAGCTGAGGCAAGTGAAGGAAATCTGCAGTTAATGCCAGTGTTCTGGTGAGCTTTCCAGAGCGTGGAAGTTTCTCTTTAAGCCACGTCCATGCTGCAGAGCAGGCGTGTGGGAAAGGTTACAGTGAATTTGCCCTCACATAAGAATCACTTTAGAGCGAATAGCAGTCCCAACATGAGAAAATGATTTTGAGCCATGAGAAGCTGAAACATTGTTCAAGGACTTGTCAGATCTGCTTTCTGCATGGCTTTCTTTCGTATGTTTAGCTTAGGTAGTATTTATGGGTCTAGGTGCTGGGTTTATTTGCCATGGTGTTGGCTTTAATCAGGCTATCACAGGCTGTATGTGCCTTGCTCTGCTCTGCACTGCATGTAATTAAGAGGTGGCTATGCCCTGCTCACCCGGCATGAAATGTGCTGGCCTTTAGGAACTGTGCTTCTTCATGGCTCTGGTGCTTAGCTGCATGCCAAGTGTGAAAATGAATCTGTCCTGTATAAAAACACTGGTATGTATAGAGTGCTGTCCATCTTGCATTTCAAAATATGGTTACAAGCTATAGAGAATAAATCCCGAGCAAGTACTTCTGAATGTTTCTCCTGTGACTAATGGAGGGCTTGCTTGTGCCTGACAGCACAGAGGGGGCTGCCAAGATGGTGGAGGAAGGAGGAGGCAGGAGCCCAGGGCAGTTCCCATGGGTCTGGGGATAAAAGAGGCCTAAACCTCCTTTCCTTTTTAATTTTTTTTTTTTTCCTTTGGCGTCCTCCTGCTTGATGCAGCACCCTCTGTGCTGCCCAGGAAAACTTTGCCTCATCCATTTCGGCTCTCCCTGACTCTTTGCACAGCTCGCAAGGGGCTTCACCATGGCTAACAAGAGCGAGGAAGGAGCAGTGAAGGGAGGCATCAAGGGGGACAAGGGGATGAATGTTTCATTAGCTATACAGCCACCATTCTGCAGGGACGTTTTGGGCTGCCTGCAGCTGGTGCATCTGCTGGGCTTGGCTAGCTGGTGCTGGCCATGTGCAGGGCTGCCTTGTCCCTCTGGGGTCCCTGCAGCACCTCTGTCTCTGCAGACACAGTGTGCTGGGACCGCGGCTGTGTGAAAACCTGGACGTAATGGCTCTTCCCTTCTCCTCCCTCCTTACTGCCAGGCACAGCCATGAGGAGATGGTCACTACACAGAGGCAGTTGTCAGAGAGCCCGGGCAGGTCTCAGAGGCAGATGTGATGAGGACTTGCTAATGCATCTATTTTTCCATTCTGAAGGGTGGCTTTCCCTCAGAGGTGTGTGCTCACAAGACTGTCAGTGCTCCCCGAGCACTGAAAAAGAGAATTAATTTCTGACTGGGAAATGAAAGCCTGAGTAGTTTTAGCCACATTTCCCTTTCTTCCTTCATGCCTTAGCACTCCAAGTAGGGTTCAGGTGCTCAGCAACCATTTTTCAAGAGGTGGAGGGAGGCCAGCACGTTTCAGCGCTTTTAACTGTGCGTGTGAGATTCTTGGATGCTAAGCTGTCAGAAGTCTGCTGTGAGGCCAGTCCTTTGTACCTGCAGAGGAGGAGTTTGGTGTTCCAGCCATAATTTAGCCATTACATCAGGACCTTGGATGTTAGACTGTTATTCTGCTTGGGGTAATTTCAAAATTAGGTCATGGTGGGATCAGTTGTGGACCTCCTTCCCGCAAGCTGCTCTTTTCCACGTTCAAATATCATCTCAGTAAGCCCTTGTGGATGCTAATTGTGGTTGCACAAGTTTGCTCTTACTGCAGATGTGTAAATTGAGGAAGCCAAAGCTCAGGCACCAGTTCCCCCAGTAAGACTATGTGATCAGAGGCACAGTGCAGGCAGCTGAAGCTGGTAACATCTTTAGCCTCTTTGCCAGGCCCATCAAGTTCCTGGCAGAGCCAATTCTTGCCAGTTTTTTGAATGCCACTGCTCTGAGCATTTACCTGGGCACCCTGTATACTTTGAGTAGCACTGTCCTAAATTCAGCATGTTGTCCAGGGAATAGCACAAACAGTTGTATTTGAAGGGTGAAACTAAGAATTGTGAATGATAATCCTACTATATGCATAGCAGATGATTTTTAATGCAGCACTGTGACAGAGAAATTATAGGTAAACCATGATAAACCACAATCCACTACATCTCACCTCATAAAACATTGATCTGGTCAGGAACTCCATAGCTTCCTTAATGTTAAAAATCACACGAAATTTCCCTTCTCCCTAATGCTGATATCTGCACTCAGACATGATCTGTAGGTGACTTGTTCAGCCCTGGGTGTGGAGCTTGACTCTTCTGGGATGTCTGTATGATTACTTCTCTTTCCTCTTTCCCAAAGGTCTGTAATTCATCTGAAAGAAGTTCAGCACTCCAATGCTTGCTGCCTTCCTCATCTTGCTTTTGCTTTTTTCTTTTCTACTAGATTTTCTCTACTGTGTCTTACTGATTTCAGAAGCTAAATGTGCAGATTTTGAAATCATACTTTGTTGTTTGTTTCCGTTAGTGGCATTGAGAGCTTCAGTGCATGTCCAAGATGTGACCAAATTGCTGAGTGTCTTTGGCACCTGAATGTCTTAATAAATCTTGTTTAACAAAGGAATTTCTCAAGAGTAGGGTGGAGGGAGTAGAGTAGTAAGAGATACAAAGGAGATGAATAAATGTGCACAGTGTCAGCTCCCAGGGTCTGGCTGACCTGCTCCTCATGCAGTTTAAAGGGCAGAGGGAAAATTCCCCTCTGAATGTAAGACCCACTGGATGGGTTTCCTCCCCAGGTTCAGTAGAACTCCTTACACAGTTTGGATCAATGTTGGAATACACAGAAAAGTGGGACATCTGGCTAGTGTGGTCTTCCAGGCTGGANCCTAAACCATTCTATGAGTCTGTTGCCCAAAAGAGCAGCAGGCAATCTACATTTGCCCAAGCTTCTCTCATTACTCAGCTCGCTGATTCCAATTGTTTTGCTATCCAAGTATTATTCCATGAAGTAGCATTATCTGAAGAGTAAATTGCTGTGACACTGAGTCAATAAATTGGGCAAAATTCAGCACAGAGTGAGTCAAAATATAAAATGAACACTCAATAGAGTCTGGCTATAAATCCAACCCATGCCTACAATCTCCATTTGGAGCCTTCCCCATCTTTTCTCTCATTTACCAGTGAACCACCATTGCCAGCAATACTATGAAATGTTTGAGAATTGGTACCATTATTTAACTTGCTTATTATGCCACTTGTATAAAATGACATTAGGCTTCCTCCAACCATGCCAAATACCCACTGGGACTTTGGACAATGGCTTAATGTGAAAGCATTTGGTAATACGGTTGAAAACAAAGAAATTGGTACTGTGGACTGTTGAATGATAGAATTGTCCCTTCCTTGGTCAAAGCAAGTGACCCCAGCCTGGCAGCCAGCCTCAAAGACACCTTTTCTGATCTTAAAAGAGTATATTTGCATCATGTGCATGTTTTCCATCCTGGGAGATTACAAATGGGTAAAAGTACAAGCCAAAGGGAACCATTGCTAGAAACTATGCTGGAGATGCCAGTCTTTCAGTTTCCTGGGTTACACCTGCTTTTCACACAGGTGAAGCACCAAATTACCACTGCATCTTTGAAATGAGCTCAAGAGAGAAAAATATGGGCCATTAGAAAGAGAAAACAGATCTTGTGAAGCAGTTGGTGTGGGTTTTGGTACAATGAAGTTCAGAGACGTTTGGCTAAGACTTTTTTTTTTTTCCAAGTGGTTTTTTTTTTTTTGCAAACTGTGGCTGAGGAAATAAATCTTTTCAACAAAATTGCACCCTAAAAATGACAAAATATATTGAGGAAAAGGAAAAAAAAAAACCCAACCAAACTCTTGCATTGATATTTACTCAGCTGACCTTAGCATCAGGAGGGGAAGCATACTGTCATTGTATGTGTTATTAGAAAGTTCAGCAGCAATGAGTAACAGAAAACACAGCAATAGGTGGAGTTTTCACACTTATTCAGGAGAGTAATAGCTGATGAGAGCCACCATCTAGAGTGATTTTCTGACAATTAGGTTTGCTCCACACATATCTTCTGTGGAAACATCTACTGAATATTTAAATTTCTCCCTTATCCTAAAAACATCCTTTTAAGACAGATATAAGAGTGTGGCTCTGTGACCAGAAGTTTCTAGGTCATGTTGAATAGAGTGTGGAAGGGGCTATGCTATTGTCTTCCTTTTATCCTTTCTGATATTCCATAACAATGATTGCAACAGAGTCTATAGAGGGTAAAAGTATGTTTATATACTATGAATCCTAAAATATCCTCATGTTTTTCTGTGGTTTTTAGCATCCAGAGAGTTGTGTAGTCTTCAGTGCCAGAAGGTGACCTGGTTCTGGCAGAGAAGCCAGCGTAGTCAGGTTGAGGATGTGACCCTCTACATGCATTTACTTTAGATTAAATAAACATTTTCTTCTACAAACACAGGATATACCAGCATGTGTGTAAAATATTTATACTATCCTGGGCCTTCCCACTGGCATCAATAGAGGTTCTGTGTATTAATGATGGGGATCTTATTCTTCAGCCAACCTTCAGACTTGTACATGTAGAAGATGCTGTGTTTAGAATCAGATTTGCAGTGGGTGTGAAGCTCCATTGAGTTCCTTCATGTTTTGCTGCTGTACAGCAGCACAATTTTGGTCTCCTTAAGTTCTGTCATTTAGAAGGTGGTAGTAGTGTTTGGCATATGGATCTGACCAGCCAGCTGGTTTGATGAACACACACAAAGTGATCAAGTCTGCTTTTAAGGCATTTGCACCTTGCTGTTCCCTTGAGCAGAAGTATCCTAAGGCTGGAGCATAAGTTTCTCCTTTATTAGAGACCAGAGAGATGAGATGGGAGACATATGAATTCCCTCAGCTTTGAAAATCTTGACCTAGAATCTGTGATGAAGCTCAACTGACCTAGATAGTGTGCTTAGCAATTTTAAAAAGGCCACTAGCTGCTGCCTTCATTTATAAATTGCAGGGGATTTTGCTCCTTTCAGTTATTGAAATAGAAAGCTTGTGTCAGCATCATACCCAGGAGAGTCTGGTATCAGCGTGGTACAAAGATAGTGACCCCAAAAAGAATGGTAGGAGATGAAGAGAGAAGGAGAAACAGTTTCTGAAAGCATGAGGTGAATGTTGAGGGCTTCTAGGAGAGCAGGAAGTCCAAAGGAGGCTTCTGATCCCAGACTGCCAGATGAACCTTCCCTGCTGAGGTGACAGCACACATTCACCATCATAGCAAACAGGCAAAGCTCTTGCCAGTGTCCAATGGATGGTGCCTGATGAGTCCTCCCACAGTCTTTCATCAAGGGACCTTGGCAGTTCCTAAAAGGCAGTAACTTCTGGAATTATCTCCCTTTTGTAACCTGCCATGTGAGAACTCCTGCTCTGCTTTGGGGCAAAGCTGCAGAGGAGAGCATCAATTCCTGCTAGAAGTGCCCCTGCATTGTCCCGAGTCCCTGTGTCAGCTCCTGCAGGATCAGGATGTGCAGGAGTCTTCTGTGAGTGGATTACCTACAGCCTGGGGCAGAGGGACAATCCTGGCTCCTTATCTATAAACAGCTCTACTTTCTTCTCTAAAATAGTTTAGAATTCTATGAATTGTTTTGCCATCTCAATATGTTTCATTAGCTGTTGCTACTGTTTAGAGTCACCGTGCTGTATCCAGGACATGAATCCAGGATTCTGGGGATTCATTGCTTGTCAAAGGAAGAAATTAAAAAATATTTCAAAGCACTGCAACATTTCATTTATAACTATTAGAATTAGTCAGCTTGGAGCTTAAACCTGCATACTGTGCTATTCCACTCAGTGGAAATAGGGCTGGGATCATTTATTTACTAATTAAGTGTTGTCATGGAGGGGACCTTGCCAGCTATACATTGCCACATCACCATCCTTGAAAGTCACACAGAAGGGGAGCATGTGAAAGTGCTCTGTATTAAGAAACACAACAACATTATTTCCAAACCTGCTAAACTGGCATTATATTCCCTACATTATTGTATTTGGCTACTGTTTAGGGATGGAAGAATCAGGAACCTATAATTTAAAACCTTGTAGAATACCATGGTATAAAAACTTTTAGCTCATTTAAAGGTTTTATTCCATTTTGGAAAGTGTTAGACAAAGAGAGAAGTTTTTTGGTTGTTGGTTTTTTTTTTTCCCTATAAAAACTATTTTTGGCCAAAATGATATTTGAATTAAAAGCTTTTTATAGCTTCTGGGACCCCCAAAATTTCTTCTATCTTCCCTTGAGGCTTCATAAACTCTTCTCATTTTCTACGTAGCAGAAACTAATCCCATTGTTGAGGGTGCCTCTTACTGCTGAACAGAAATATGGCTTGGGTGATGTATGCAGTCTTCTTCAGAGACTGAAATTCATCCTCCAGCTAAAAATTATAGGAGTGCATTCAGTGCTTAGTAGGATCAGATAGAAGAGCTGACATCAGCCTTTGGCCATCCCTTACTCAGGGATATTTGTTGCAAATGACAGTTTGATTCTACATAATGCTGCTAACAAGCACTTGAAGGCTCTGCTTTCTAAAAGTACTGAAACTTCTCCCATAGCTGTTCAAAATTGGAGCTAAGCAAATGCTGAGAGCTTTTTGAAAATCTTAATGTGACTGTGCCAACCTCACTCACCAACACCCACACCTCACTCTGAAATGAGTCAAATTATTTTTAGTGGACCTATTTGAAATAATTCTTCCACTCCATCTTTCCTCTTTCAAAGCCTCAGCTGGAGGGTTGTGACCATTTTGGATGCTGTGTGCCAAGACACAGAAAACAGTTAAGAAGGATCCAGACGAGGATGGGAAATCTGAGATATGGGAAAGAATGGAAAAACTGAGTTTGTTTATCTGGAAAATGGGACAGAGGAGTACAACATCAGTATTTAAACACATGAAAGGTATCAAGAAAGGGAGAAGAGTAAACTGTACTCCAAAGTGATGTAAGTAGTACATTCAGAATAACTTCCCAACTGTAAAGATAACCTGGAATGTCTTCAATAAGATATTGAGGAAGGCTGCAGAATTGCTGCACTGGAGATGTTTAAGAATAGGTTGCACACACATCCTACCAGCATTAGGTCAGATGAAATTGATTCCAGCTTGTGTCAAGGAGAAAAGTTTTAGGTTGATTTTTCTTTTTTTCCCCCCTATATCTCTTCAAATAATCATCTGACATTTCTTCCAACCTATTTCTTATCATGCTGGAAGTTTCTTTGTTGAAAGAAGAAAGCACAGCAGAATGGGGTCTTTTGTTTCACGTGAAGAACGATTTCCAGGAATAGTGTTCTTGGTGAATGTGGTATTTGGATAAAAGTTTCACCCTAAAAAGCAAAGGAATTCAATATCTGCTGTGTGCTTTCTAATAGCTCACAGTTGGTTCTTAGTTGCATGCTATAGAGTTGTGCCAGAGCTGAGCTAGGGAGTGGCTGAGCTGGATGCCCCACTTCAGACAAGGAGGCCATGTGAGAGGAACAAAGAAGGGGACAACCTGGAGTGAGGGACTTGTCCATCTCGTTGAAACAGCAGCACTGATGAGAAGGAGAGGGAACCAAATCCAGAGAGGCTGAGGGAATGTTACTAAAAACATGAGATACCAGAGGGTGGAAAACTCTCAAGAGTTCAACTGAGAGTTGAGAAGAGCCTTCAAGGGGTTAGGTGAAGTTTAATAAAAGGTAGGTATGCATTCTCTGTGTGAACCTAATAGGATAGACATTCATATTACATAAGCCTGTCTGGACATCATCCACATCTTTCCCTTCCCAGCAAGACCGCCCTCACTGTTAAGGCACAAGAAACATATTGTCTTGCTTTGTCTTTCTTGCCAGCCCTTGTGTGTTTTGCATGCTGGACTGTCCAGTGTCCCAGCTGCAAAAGGTGTGAAGAACATCATGCTCCAGGGTAGGATACATCCTAGCACCCAGAAACAGGGCAGGCTTCTCAGGTTCGTATACAAGGTGGGCTGTGCTGATGCTGCTTCCAGCTGTGAGTCAAGAGGAATCAGAAGGCTGTCCTGCACACAGCCAGAGGCTGTAGATTCCCAGTGCCAGGAATTGCAGACCAGTTTCCCACAGTTGCTTTTAGCTTGAGGAGAGAGGCAGGCAGAAGTGCTCCCTCTCTCTTTCTTTAACCCATGCTGTCTCCATGGATGTCCCTGCTGATGCCCTGTGAGCCTTGCNATTCTATGATTCTATGCTGCCTGTTTTGCTGCTCATGGTGGGAGGGATGTAAAGCAGCTAACTCAGGCTTGTCAGTACACTGGGTTTAACACTGGCCCCAAAAGTTAGCTATGGCAAAAGGAAGAATCCACCATACTTACACCCATTCCTGGATTTCAGCCCATAAATAGCCAATGGGTTTAATACTGCTTTGGTAATGCAAGGTTTTTTTTTTTTTTGCTGAGTTAGTAAAAAAACCCTCTGTGATATGGACATAATTCCCTTTGCATGATTGTTCCTATTTATGAATGATTACTCATATTCAAAAGTTATTTTCTATCTTTTGTTGTTTTGAACTTTAATTAAATTTTAATAAATGCATTCAGCTTTTTGAAGATGCAAACCAAGCAGCTGACTAGCTCAGCAGTTTGATTCATGTAAGTGTTCCTCATCTCAAATGCAGTGAAGTGTCCTAAGTATTAATAGATAATTAAAATGAACATGGCTGAATTACTCCTCCTCCTCCTTCTGCTCATCCCAGGGATGTATCCTACGTCCTGAGCTATTCTCTGCCTCCCAAAGTAACAAATTACTAACTTGAAACTAATATTGTGTTTTCATGGTAAAAGGAATTATTTTGGGTGGTCCAAGAGAGTATAAGTACTGCACTGGGGCAGAGACATTTCCTAACCGTGAGGGTTATTATTAGAATAATTAGACTCAGTAATTGTGTCTGTAGAGGCAGATCAAACAAAACCCAGTGCGTGTCATTGTGTGCCCTGAAATACACATCTAATAAGGGAATAAAATGCTCTAGAAATCCAATTGGGAACAATCATCATTTGACAGTTTCAGTGAAAACTAACCCCAAAAGTTAGCAACTGATTTATTGAGAATCAGACACGTTGTGAAACCTTCTCAACCCACATCCTGTTCAAGGTACTGTGTGAGATGAAACTTGGAATACACCAAAGCTGTGTGCCTCTGAGAGGTCCCTGGTGTAGCAATATTAATAGGCTTTTTGTTGTGCTCCTTCTGGTTTAATTTGTTTTGGACTTTATTAAACTCCTTTAAAACATAAGCTTTATTAATCTCCATTCGTAACAGACACCCGAGCATGCCAGGCTATTCCTGGAAGACTGAAAGGCAGGGTAAGTAGAAAAAGTAATTTGTTAAAAAAAGAAATAATCATGGGATTTTTTTTTTGGGGGGGGGGGGGGGGGGGGGGGGGGGGGGGGGGAGGTGTTGGTAAGCTTTGAAGGAACAGCAAAATAAAATTTAATTTATAAAGATATATTCCAATGGCATTATTTCATAGAATCATAGAATGGTAAGGTTGGAAGGGACCTCAAGGGTCATCCAGTCCTAACCCCCTGCCATAGGCAGGGACACCTCCCACTAGCACAGGGCACTCAAGGCCTCATCCAACCTGGCCTTGAACACCTCCAGGGTGGGAGCAGCCACAACCTCCCTGGGCAACCTGTGCCAGTGCCTCACCACCCTCACTGCAAACAACTTCCTCCTAACATCCATTTTCAATCTCCCCTCTACCAGTTCAAACCCATTGCCCCTTGTCCTGGCATTGCAAGACCTTGTCAATAGTCCCTCCCCAACCTTCCTGTAGGATGACTTTAAGGTAATATGCTCTTTGTTCTGTAGTCTGGCTTCTAAAAGACTGATGAAAGCAAAGAATATTTCCTCCCTTTACTAACTTCTTGTTTTAAAACCAAGGTGTTTAGACCCATTGAGAGCCTTCAGAACCCTGTGAAGAACCCATTTGAGTCTAAAGAGACAAGGGACCTAGTCCTGCTGTCTTTCATGCTCAAGGTTGTAAAGGGTTAACCCTCCTGGGTGGAGAGAGGGGTCAGAACTTGAGCCCACGTCTGCTCGACCCTAGGTGTAGTGTTTAGCCCACTCCCACTGCTGTCTGGATCCCCTATATAAACAGAGGAACATCCTGTTGCTCTCTCTTTTCGTGGACTGTGTGCCTGACACCATCCTTGTTCCTACTCTCCTATCCTACCACGTGGCCAGTCTCTACCAAACGGTGGACTTCTCTTCAATCCACTACCATCCATCTGGTTGGATATTTATTTTGTATCTTTTCCCTTCCTTATACCTATTTGTAACTCCCCTACCTTAAATACCTTTTATTTGTTGTTAAAGTTTTCTTTTACCTTCCAAATCGTAGCCAGACTGTTCTTTGGGTGGTTTTACCCCTTCTATCTCCTTTCTTTCCCCGTTTCCAAAAGGGGGGGGAGAGGGGAAGGCATCTTACTATTATTGTATTGGTTTCCCCTGAGAAGCTAAACTCAAACCAATACAAAGGTCCAGCATCCAAGGCCTCCCGTTGCAGAGTAGTATCATTGCGTTAATCACAGAATCATTCAGGTTGGACAAGCCCCTCAGGATCACCAAGTGCAACCCATATTCCTACTCTACAAGGTGCACCTTAAACCCTATCCCCAAGCGCCACATCCAAATGACTTTTAAACACATAATGCATCAAAAGGTCTTGCATGACCTTGAGACTGATGAGGTTTCTGAGCAGTGAAAACAAACTCTGCATGGATTTTCAAGCCTCCCGATGCCCATCACTCGTAGCATGTGGAAAGACCTCTCATGTGGAAATAAAATCATGCTTTAATGAGATTACATTCCACCTCACCACTAATGATCTCACTGGGAAAGAGTGGGGCTAGCCTCTGCAAATTGAGTGTTTTGTGCTTTTTTTCCAAAGAAATGGGTTTTTCTGATAAGCAGGCAGCATTAATATCCTAAGAGCCCACGTAACAGAACTGTGCATAGCTTGGTTGCATTTTTATCTCCATCTGATTCAGACTGTGCACCATATGTGAGATTCAGAAAGAAAAATTCCCCTTTCTCCATGAGAAGCCCTGACATGTGGCACTCATTTAGACAAAGAACTCATGCAGAGACATGGAGAGGTCTTTTTGATTTTTCATTTCTCTTATGAAATATGCCATTTTTGTTAAGCAATTTCATGCTTGGAGAACCTCCTCCTTTTTTTGTCTAACTTAGCCTTTTCCAGAGTGAAGGCATCTTTCTCCAGTGTACGTGGAGAAAGGAGACATTCATGTCTGAATGAGGTGTAAGGGACACAGGACAAATGTATTTTATCCAGGGAAGGAATTAAAAAAAAAAAAAAAAGCCTATTCCATTCTGCAAAAATGACCCACCCTATCAGGTATTAAGTGTGAAATTATTTTTCCTCTCTCCCATTTTCTTCACCTCCACCCCCTGAACATTCTAGTTCCAGACCATTAAAAGAGCAGTTCATGCTTCAAGGAAATCCAGAGGAAGAAAAGAAAAAGGAACAAAGGAAATGTTAGGAAGGTCACTAACATAACTCTCTTACCCACACGTACATGAAAGCAAAAGGAAAGTTCTGCTCTATAACCTACACGTTTGTGTCACTCCTTCTTCAGAATGGATGGTGATTTTTTAAAAGCTGCTCACTCTAAATTAGAGAAAGACTTGAAAGCAAATCCTTATTAGACTGGCCTGGTTGCTCAACTCATTAAGAGCTATACCAAAAATAACAGAGGACAACCTCATCACAGGGTAATGAAGTCCAATTGGAGCTGTTACTTTTGGCATTTCGCTTAATCTCTTATGCACACATGTGATGTCAAAGTTTCTGCATTGGAGGAAAATTAGATAGGTTTTTGTTTTACCTTTTTGGGAAGAGCCTCTATGTTCTAACATGTGTGTTTATGCACCGTGGCCTTCAGTCTTTCCGCTGTAATTTTAGGAACAAGCACTCCATGTGGGTTGCTAATCGCGAAAGCACGGAACTGGATTTCGCAATGTTATGGATGGAGGCAAACTATCCTGCAGACTGAAAACCTTCTGATGCTTTTGCTTGGCTCAGCTGAGAGAGAGAAGCCTCTCTTGATGGGCATCCTGGTGTGGGAGGAGAGCATAGGTGCCAGGGGCAGCTGGAGCTGCAGTTGGGGGGCGCACCGCTGCACTTTGCTCCCACTCAGTCTCCACAGGTGGGCTGAATTCAACTGCCAGGTGCTATCTGCTTCTCAGCCAGCAGCTTCCCAGATGGCCAAACCCAAACATGACTTTTTAAGGCAGTGTTTCACAGAGAGAAGTCTTGCTCCTGCCACAGTCTCCCTGCTCATCCTGCTGTGCTCAAGCAGGAGCTGCTGATGTGCAGTGTGGGAAGTGTTTATGCAGTGCCATGCACTGCCCAGGTGGGAAGATGAGATGGGCTTTGGGGTTTTTGTTCCTCTGATTGCTCTGTGTTCAACACCTCTGTATGAGGGGTCCAGTGTGCTGCTTAACTCTTTATATAGTTGCATATCCATATGGGGACAGCAACTGTGGAAACTAACGCTGTGACAATCTTACCCCCTTCTAGTTGCTTATAGAAAAGAAAAGGAGGACACAGCAGGAAAAAAAAAAAAAAGAAAAAAAGACTGTACATAGCTGTGTGTTACCAGAGATTTGAAGTTAATTATGGTGTTAAATCTTATGTTAACCATCCTGCAGAAGAGGCAATACCCAGAAGGGCTATCAGGTGTCTGCTTTCTCACTAAATGGGGGGAGTTAGACACTGAGGTCCCTGGCTTGATCCAGAGTGAATGAAGTCTTGAGATCTTGCAAAACTGTGCTATGTGCATGGTTCTGCTGTGGCTGCTCACTGCCTCCAACAGTTGTCAGCAGTGCTGGGCCAGCTCTGAACAGCACATTTCTGATGCAAACCCCAGGCGCAGCTATAGTCCCAGCAGTTTTGCATGCCTCACGCCACAACAGCTGAGCTGCAATGTGTTTGGCCTCTTTACCTTCTGGATCATGTCAACAGACCTGCACATCACCATGCTGGGATGTGCTGTAGACATATGTAAGTCCAAATCTACGTTGTCCTTTTTTGGGTGGGGGTGTGTGTGCTTCTCTTTTGGCTTTGCAGCAGCATTTCCCCCCACCCCTCTTTGCGTATGGAAGAATGTGATCCTAAACTGAGAACAGACCTTGCAGTGGTCAGACCCAAGGAAACGTTTTAGCTTTCTGCTGCAATAATGAGTTGTCACAGATGAGCTTTGCAGAAATGCAGCATTGTCTCAATGCTGCTAAATGATTAGGTTTTGTGAGGCTGGTTGTTTATGTGTACCCAGCAGAGACTGCATAATCTACAGATTCCTCTTAAAAGGAGATTATGGCTTTAAATACTGCTTTGATCTCAACATTGCAGCTTCACTACCAAGCCTTAAATAAGCCACAGTGTATAGTGATCTTCTGTGTAAAATATGTGATAAGGACTTGTTGTCTTTTCTATCTTGAAGAGGATTACATGACCTGGACCTGCTCCTGTAGTTTCTCATACAGACTTTGGAAATTGCGTAAGTGATAGAAATAGTCCTTATCTAGCATTTTGTTTTAAGATACCAGGCCATGTCTGAGATAGAGAGAGATAGAATCTTCCCAGTTTTCTACTGCTGAGCTACTTTCTAGTGCTATGTTTTTGTGAAGCTGGCAAAAATTCTGATACACTGAAATGCCACCTGAAAATTGCAATTTACCATCTCAGAGCATTGATAAACTTTGATGTAGACGCGACCTTAATCAGCTCTGGTGGCTGCCATTAACAGCAGAACCTGGCAGAGAATTGCCATGAGGAGTTGCTGGTAGCTTGTGTCAATCTGTGCAAGTGCAGCCTGTGCATGGGCTTGCTGAAGGTGGTACAGGGGCTCAAACTCTCATGTGCTTGTGTTTGGGTAGGACCAGTCATCAGTAATTCCTTGGGGATTCTCACATGCTTAGGTACATGCAGGTTGAGGAGCTAATGTGAAATCAGCAGTCTGAAGAGAACAGTGATCTTGGACCTAGATGATCTAACTCAGGAAAGAGGAAGTTTTAGGATTTCTCCTTTGTGTCTCCATCCCTTACAACAGTCAGAACACCCATGTGTGCCAGATGTATAGGGAAGGAAGAATGTTGCCCATCTCAGGGTGGCCACCATCAGAGGAGGGGACTTGATGTATGCTCTCAGGTCTTCCTTCATCCTTTCCAGGTCTCTGGACCAGACTATTTGCTGCCATAGGGAGAGCATCTTGAATGTTGAGTCAGTGTCTACTGAAGAAGCTGATTCCTGAGCATCTTGGATTATGAGCCACATTTGTTTCAGGGCTCAGAGAAGCTATAAGCAAGCAAAGCTTTGTTGGTGTCTGCAGTCCTATACAGATGCAACTGAGTGGTCACAGCATATGTGTACTTTTAATTCATTGAATAGAGACAAAATGTCCAATCCAGGGAATCGGCATGAGGCATCTTTAAAGAGAAGGCACCACAGATATATTGGTGATATGTCACAGGCCTGGTGAATGGATGGTTCTGTTGCACTCATGACCCACATTTGGCTTTGCAGGACCTGTGTAGGACCTGTGCAGGCTTTGCAGGACCACCAGCCTGTGGCCTGACTGCCCACCACCTTCTTCCCCAGGTCCCACAGAGATGGGGCTGGAGGACTAAATTTACTCCTGAGGCAGTATGCCCTTTGCTGGTTTTTGGCATCCTCCAGCCCATCTCCATCAGGTGCACACGGCAGTGTGCATGTGTGCAGGTGTGACCATTCAGGTTGAGTTCTGATCTCATAAGGTGGCCTGCTTCCATGGAACTGCTGCTGTACCCAAGATACCAGCTGGGCACATGCCAGGTGTACATGGTGCCATATATCTGGACATGTGCCTGCCAAGCAGCAGGTGGAGCATGGCACATTGGCAGCAAAATGCACACGTTCCTCCCTGGTGCTGATCACTCCAGAGCTCATACTGACTCGACACCTCCTTTGTGGGTGCACCAGGAGCTGTCATTGCCCATCTGGTTTGCTGTGGCCAAGAACTCAGTGCACTGATGGAAATCCTGGGCAGGTCTTCCTGGGAGTCTATCTGGTAAACACCATTTGCTCAGATGACCATGAGTGAACTGTCTGCACCCTGCTTTTGCCAAAGCAGAGCAAAGCAGTGCAAGAAGATCTTTTGGTTGTTGGTTAATTTCTTCCTCCAGTCCTGGACAGAAAGAGACAAACTCCGTTCCCTTCCTCTTTTTTAGAGGAAACCCACAGCTCATCTTTTTTCTTCTTCATAAGACCAGAAAACTTAGGCCTGATTTTGATTAGGCCTTTAGATGAAAATTTGTGTTGTGTCCTAATTTATTTGCTAGATCTTACATCAGAAGCAGTAAAACGACACAGCAATTCTGGTGACTTATTCAGGAGATATTTGCAGGAAAAAAATCTATGTTTAAATAAAGTGCAGGTTGTGACACAGGCTGAAAAGTCAGGAAATCCACACTTAAGGCTGACACTAATGCTCATGTGGAAAATAAAAGACACAGTGACTCGAGTTCAGCAGGGAATGCCAACCATAACTCTGAATTTCCAGGCTTTGTGTCAGGTTCTGTCAATATAATGTTATTCAAATGGAGTTTTCTGCCTGTGAATTCACTTGTGTTTTATTGGCAGGATTATTTTAAGAGGAATAATAATAGAAAAAAGGGGTTTTTTTAGGAAAAGTTGCTTGAAAAATCTCTGTACTTATACATAGAGTCATTGAGTCATTTGGGTTGGAAAAGACCTTTAAGATCACTGAGTCCAAGCATTATCTAACTCTACCAAGGCTGGTGCTAAACCATGTCCCTCAGCACCACATCTCTGCCTCATTGGAACTCCTCCAGAGATGGAGCTTCAACCAGCTTCCAGGGGAGCTTGTTCCCATGTTTGATAACTCTTTCAGTGGAGAAGTGAGAGGCCAGAGTGGATAATCTTGTACCAAAGCCATACATAGGCAGGAGGCTAGAACTGGCATCAATCCCTGGCCTTGCCAGACATTTTCTGGGTGATCTTTGCCATGTCACTGACCCATGCCCAATTTTCCTCATCTGCAAAATACAGGGATAGCACTGACTTCCTTCCTAACGTGCTTCACGAATCTGCTGAAGTATCCAGCTCAGGCTTTAGCAGAGCAGCGCGGTCGGGGCGTGGGAACAGAACACCTCTCGGCTCCGGCGAGAGGTATTTCATCTATCTCCTTTTGCCACCTGCATCTGCACTGTGCTCCTGCGGCCGCTGAAGGACCCCTGACTTGGGCAGGGATCCCACCTGGAGGTCGGCAGCCAGCTCTGGCTGCAGCATGGGATTCATCACTCGTGCCATCAGCCTGCAGGTCACAGCACCGTGGTCAACCCAGCACCTGCGTGGACTCCTAGGAGAGGACTGAAGGCAGCCAGCACAGCCGTCCAGACACGCTTGGAGCGTTTCTCTCCAGCTATTCTTACAGAAGATCTTCTCTTCTCCTTTCTTTTTCCTTTCTATTTTGTGGTGTCCTCTTTTACACTTCTGCTGAGTCTTGTACGTCTCAGAAGCTGTCTATGAGGCCTGGAGAAATTTTGCCCATTTCAGATAGAATGATGGAGATGGAAGTTTTCTCAGTTGGTAGCAGAAATCACTGCAAGTTCAACTTATGTAAGAATTTAATGTGGAAGAATGAACTTATTTGATGATACCAGCTAAGAAATTGCCCAACTCCTTTTGCTCATGGTGGAGCTTTGTTACTCTTTCTAATGCCAAGGACATTTGATAGGGCACCAAGATCACAGCGTGAGCTGACCAGAGTGGTTTCTAGGAAGATCCACCATAACAGACAACAGGAAATTGGGCACCCTTGAGCCTTTTATGATACAGTATAAAGTGAATGGAGAGGCTCTTGTTGCCAGTGAAAGACAGATCAGAGCAGGCACCAGGTGAAGAAGAAGAGGAAGAGTCTTGACACCACAGCACAAGTAAAAGGAGAAAGCGAATGATGTAGAGGAGCTGCTGATCCCCATTTTGCATACCAGGGCTGCTATGAGGAAAGCACCTGTAAGGATAATGTAACAATGACTCCCACAGGAATAAAAAAGATGGTGAATACCATTTGTTAAGCTGTTGCTTTGGAGGTTTTCACAAGCATTTGCAGAGTAGTTATGAATAAAAGCAGCCAGAATTCAGCAAGACTGACTTTTGTAGCAGTGTGAAGCAGCTGTCCGTAATCGAGTAGTAACACTCTGCTCTCTCTAGCTTGGCAAAGCTTCTACTCGTAAATAAGCTGAGCAAACAGGCTCCTCTTTATGTACTTCTAAGTGCATAAGGACTCTCCCCTAGGAGTTTCTTTGGGGTGATTTGCTTCTCCTAAGCATACTAAAATTAAGGGGGAAGAGGATATAGGAAGGCAGAGGCCAACTGTGAAAACCAAGAGGAACTGGAGGAATTGGTGAGATGGGGAGATGGATTTGGGAATAAGTAAACAATGGGAAAGGTAAATCTGGTTCCTCCATGCTGCTTCTCTGTTGCCTTGATGTCACCTGAAAGATGTTTTTGCCTAAGGAACTGTTTGCTTTTCTCCCTTGTGAAATGCACCTGGGAAACTCATGGGTCCTGGGGAGGGAGTTTGAAAATGAGTCATGGACTCCTGCTGGGATGTGAAATGGGGGAGGTCGAGGCCTGTGTTCGATGGGATAGGATATTGAGTAATGAGGTAGGGAAAGTTCTGTAATGAGAAAGAGCTGTCAAGGAAGCACGGAAAGCAGGGAAATCATTACATGAAGAGGGAGCAATCAGAAAGCTGTTGGACTGAAATGCTGTTATAGCTCTCATTAGAATTTCAAGCTTTGGGGAAATAAGAATATGTTTGGAGGGAATGGTACTATGTCAAGTCATCAAGAATTATAGGGAGATAAATATAAGTTACAGATTCCATCCTTTCAGCTATTAGATTCCCATGAATGTGATACTGAATCCTCTAAGAGCAACTAAAGACAGGAGTATTTGGTTTATATCGAAGACCCAAGCTGGCTTTTGTTGGCATAAATCTTTGCTGGAGTAGCAAATGTCTTGTTGAACCCTGTTCTACAAAATAATCTTGAACAAAACCTCCCTGAGATTTGTCTCTTTTTTTGGGGGTGTGTGTGTGTGTTTGGTTGTTTTAACATTTGTTTTATCTGAACTACTGAGAATCAGAGAAACACAAAGAGACCACTGACAAGAGAAACCCTCTGTAATTTCCATGGCTAAAGTGCTTCAAGTCAGCAGTCTGTGCCCCTTCTGTGCTGCACAACTCCCACTGACATTGAGGCTATGTATATTTGTATACATACACAAAGACTGTGAGTGCATCTAGCTTCTGTGGACTAGATGTTAAAAAAAATTGGTTGCATTGCTTTGACAGTACAGAGGTTTCAACTAACTAAAACCATGGACAATGTTCTTCCTGTTACCTTCCTCTAATTCACAGCAATAGTGATTGTTCAGAGATCTTCTCTGGATTATGCCTGTTACTGTCTAAGGTTGAAAGTGATCTCTGTGTGCTTTCCAGTCCTCCTTATGTGTTCCTCTGCTGTCTAAGGTTGGAAGTGATCTCTGTGTCCTTTCCAGTCCTCCCTATGTGTTCCTCTGTAGATCTATCAATACCTACCCAAGCGTATCAGTGCCACTGATGCCATTGAGACTGTCATGGCCTAAACCAGTCTTTGCCTTTATATGTGGCAATTTGGTTTAAGTATCTAAAAGCTACCAGGTGGTTTTACACTCGGAAGCCTGCTATCTTCAGCCTTTTCCTTGCTCTCTGGCCCCAGATGGGCTCAGCTCCTGCAGTATGCCAGAGCAAGCTTAGTAACACATAAAGTGATGTGACTCGTGAGCCTCACTTAATTACATCAAAATGAAGTTTACAGGGAGTGTGCTGTATATCCTGTCTGCTCAGACTTTTTTTGTAGTCTGTAGGAAGGCATTTTCCCTCCCCTGAGACAAATGGTCCTTGCCAAACAATGCAGAGCAGCCTCTCACCTTCCCCTTCCAGTTGGAGAAAGGAAGCAGGAGGGTTGCCAGCTAGAGTAGGGGAGGATAAACACAGCACATTATTTTGACCTTAATGATTAAAAAAAAAGAAAAAAAAAGACTGTTGCAATATAGTTTGGATTTCATCCCATGGATTTACAAGGCAAGAGTTGATTTCATTGTCAACATACTGAATTCTAAATGCCCATTCAGCCTAAATCTCAGGTGGCTTTTTGAATTTAACTTAAGTTCTAAAAAATAACCTCCAAAATGCAACAATAGGAGACCAGCAGCTTTTGTGATAACAAATCTCCTTAGTCCCTTTTAATGAGTGGAAGGGTTTTTGAAAGGCTGTTAATCTTTGTTCTCTGTTGCTGCTATAAGGCTGTGATAGTGATGAGCATTCCTCTTCTTTCACTGGAGAGATTAATGCAATTGGGAATGTGAAGTTAGTGCTGTCAAAAGAAATAGAACATGGATGAAGAGAGTTAAAGTGGCTTGTAGCCACGTTGTGCCATGTCTGCTACAAGGATGTTCTATGTGTCATTGGAGAATTAAAAATGGCTTATATTAATCCTTGAAATGTTCTGTGTTACTGGATCTGGAGTGTGGATTTTCCCATTCCATCATGTTACAGAGATAGAAGCAAGATGGAATATGGATATGGAACTAGATCCAGACATCCTTCACATTTGGTTTGGGCCAACAGTTAGATCTAAACTTCCTCCAGGTGCATCCTATCCCAAATTAATTTACCTCTTATTTTCCTGAAATAAATACATTTTTGCCCCAGGCTTTTGGCATTAGCAGGATTTTGTGACTATTTATTAGCTACAATTAGAGTGTGCTTGTTTGATAGTTCATTATTTTGTCCCAGTAAAAACCTCTGTTTCCCACTCTAGTATATAAACCAGGCAATCTGTCCCTCTTAAAGCTCACACTGAGGCATTCAATACATCAGTGCAGCAGCAGAATGTGGCAGTGGTATCCCAAAATGGGAGTTTATAGCTCAGTAATGCACATGTATTGGGCAACCAGGTGATTTCTGGTGTTTCTTCATTTCCTCTCCAAACACAGTTGTTTTATTGTCATAATTAGTGGTACAAGGAAATGCTATTGTGTGCTTTGGAAGAGTATTAACTCCATATTAGGAGTTAATCCATTTCTGCTCAGAAACGTTCAGAGGGTTCTGTTTACTTTAGCTGTCTTCAAAAAGTCCAAATCAGTCTCCTGCTCTGCTTTTTTTCTTTTGTTCTCAATATAGGGTCCTTAAATTGAACTCTTAGAAAGGAAGCCCTGACAAAGAAAAGGTCAAGGAAAGTTAAAGGAAACCTCTGTGGCTAATAAAACTGGGGTACTGAAAGGGTTAAATCGTGAGTATGTGAACAAGGTACCCTGGTCCAAGCCATGAGTTATTTTATGTGGAATTTCTCGTAGCTAATTGTAAGCAGGTGCATTCGAACCAGCGGATGCCAACCTGCCAAGACGTGTCATGGCTCTAAGGCTTAGCCAGATCCTAATGCATGGTGAGGTCTGTCTGGTGCTGGTGAGCTGGAGCCTTTCCGAGCTATTGCTCAGAGTCTCTCTGTCAGACCAGGGTAGGTGTTAGAGACACCTGCCACCACTGCCTGCCTCTTGGGGCAGGAACATCCAGGAGTTCTTTGGGTACAGCTGCAGTCTGATAGCCACAAGAGCCACAACACCGTGAGGATTTCTTCTCCATCAGCAGAAATGATTGTTTGCAGTGGTTTTATTCTGCCTGTGACCTTCTACTTCAGCAGTGCTGCTCTAAAGCAGCTGCTGGATGCAGAACAAAAACTGTGTGGAAAAAAAAAAACAACCCTTGTGTTCAAGATCTTCAAGTTAGCCTCACTGTGCCACACAGACCTCTTCAGTGTGCAAAAGCTGTCTGGCAAATCAACTGGGCTACCTGAAAATACACAGCCATAACATTGGCTTGTTTGGTTATAATTGCTTAGAAGCATGAAATGGTTTGTGAGGGCTGAGCTCACTCGGAGCTGTTGGATTGGCTGCACCTCGATGTCACAGCCCTGTGATATGTCCAGTAAATCTGGGGGGCTAACTGGCTCCTTACCCGGTATAAATTCCATTTCATGACAGCAATAATACATTCCAGGCAGTGCATTTCAGGGTGATAATTACACATCTTGGGTGGTTAAAGTGACTCCACCTTAGCAGTGTGAACAAATGAAAAGAAAGGGGGGGAAAAAAAAAAAAGTACCACTGGCAAAAATGGGAGAATTTCCTGCTTTCAAAAAAAGCAAAAGGGAGGAGAAGTTTTTTCCCCCCCTTTTTTCTTTCCCTTCTCTCCATATTTCAGTGAGGTTCTGGCTGAATAAAGGTGGGATGTAAAATGAGTTCAACCTTTGAGGTATGACCTGTACCAGTATCTCCAAGCTTTTTTTTTTTTTTCAGCCAAATGACCACTGCCAAACCTCTTCTTTTTTTGTTTTTTTTCATGGACCACTGCCTGCTGTTGCCATTAAACTTTGTTTGAGAGCTGTGGACTGGTCCATAGGGGGCCAGGGAGTGTGACCTCAGAGCCAAGGAGTTTTCTGTGAACTGTGGTTTCGTAGGATCACAAGAATAAAGAAGATTCAAAATGATGGACAAGGAAAGACAGGATCAGCATATTTGAATTATATCTTACACAGGTCTGAGCACTTTCCAAAGACAGAGCATGATGGAGCAGTCTGCTCATATTTACTCCAGAGCTTCACTGTTCATACTATTAGGGAGCCTTTGCTACTGCTTAATCTAAACCCTTCATTAGTCTAGTCCTGTATACCAACAACACAGAAAAGATGTTCTTTCTCTTGGCAGCTTTCTTTTGTGGACTTAAGTACAGTTATCACATTCTAATCATACTCTTCTTACTAAACAAACTCAGATCTTCCCTGGAGTTCAAGGCCAGGTTGGATGAGGCCTTGAGTGACCTGTTCTAGTGAGAGGTGTCCCTGCCTATGGCAGGGGGTTGGAACTGGATGATCCTTGAGGTCCCTTCCAACCTTACCATTCTATGATTCCACCAAAGTATATTTTCTCATCTTTAAGCCTGTAGTTCTTCTGCAAAGTTTTCAGTGCTCAGTAATTTTACTCAGAGACAGTAGCTGAGGGCTTGCAAGCTCTGAAAGGGGAAGCAGAAGAATCTTGCCTCTTGCATATCTTCTTTTGCAGGCTGCTCCTGTGTGTCACTTGAATTATGGCATCACTCACCCTGTGATCCACTAGACAACCCTCAGTTCTTTCCTACCTAAGTACTTCTGAGGTACCTATTCTCTGCTGTTTAAGCAGCAGTTCATTCCTGTGCAGAGGGTGATGAGTACTCCTCTCCCCTGTGAGCAGTGTCCTGTGGCTTTCTGACAGCTCACACCAATGTAGGAGGGTTATGGTGTCTTTTCTGTCCTCTGGTGCATTAAGAATTTGTCTTGGTGTCATCTTCAGATTTTAGAAGTTGTTATTGATATTTGCAAATGTATTTTGAGATTGTTTTTTTTTTTTGTTTCTCTCCTGAATAATTATGTGAAATAGAGATCTATACTTGATGCAGGAAAGACCCTTTAACCATTGGCTGGTGGCTCCTGAAAAGAGAATTGTAGTTTCTTTTCATCTAGTCCATGCTTCCATAAATTTTCCTGGAGCACATCGTGTCCTACTGTCTGGTACATTTCTTAAGATGAGCTATATCACAACTATGACTCCTTTATCCACAACAAGCCCTGTTATGTAGTTGTAGCAATTGCTTTGGCTTTGCACAGTTTGTTCTGGCAAATGTAAACTGGCTCATGTTTATCACCTTGTTTATTTTCTGGGTATTTACAGATGGTTTGTTGATTATTTGTTCTAGCATTTCTCTGGCAACATGGAGCTGTAGTGTAAAAATTGCCCTTTTCCTCTTCTGCCTTTTTTTTTTTTTTTTTAATTAAAGATGGACACTGTGTTGTCCTTTCCCAGTCTTTTGTCTCACCCAAGGGACATCTCTCCAATCGTATCTGTCAGTGGATCCAAGATTTTATTAGTCAATTTGTGATGCATTGTGCTTGTATTTTAACATGGAAATGATCCAAAACTTTGCTAACCTTTTCTTGTGTAATTTGAAGCCTTAGTAGGAATCAGTAGTCTCATTTTTCTGAGCAGAAAAAAAACCCCAAATCCTGCCTTTGGTTAGCCAGGTAGAATATTTGTGGATTCATATCATATGGCTCCCATGCAAGCCTGTTTCTGTTAGATCTGACCTAGGAGAGAGAGTGCACTGCAAAGAAGCAACCTAGTTGAAAAGTGGAAATTGGTCCAAATTGGTCTCCTAGCATTTTCTGATAAAACTAAGGTAAGAATGGTGTGGATTGGCTGTATTTTGATTTTGTTTACTGTGTGGTCTAAACACTGTAACATAATGAAGCTAGGCCACAAAAGATTCACTTTTTATAACTTTTAACAGAGTGCCTCCTAATCTGAGGTCGTTTTGTCACTGCTGTGCTTCTGAGAAATCCTCTGAGGTCTTGCTGATTGACTGAACAGCACCCCTTGGGTTACAGCAACATTTAGAACATGTGTAATGGACTTTGCAAACCTGTGAAATGAAGAAACTACTGATCCTGAGTCCACTTTGTGAGACCTTTCTGTGTCTAAACACCAAGGGAGCTGTGTGCTACATCCAGGACATGTGCATTGCTACTNGGTCCTGCTGGCCACACTGTCCTTGTTGCTTTGCAGTCTCCTGTTAGTGTAGTTTCGGTTGTGCAAGGTCACAATTCTCTGAATAAAATTCAAGAGCTGTTTCAACTTGGGGCTCCTGTCCAATCTCACAGGGTGAGCGTTGCAGTGACTACAATACTGAAAACTAATGTCCAGAAAAGTGTGTATAAATTTATCTCCTAACAGCTTGACTTCAACATCTGCTGTGATCACCACTAAGTGATCACAGGAGCTATAGATTAAAAAAAAAAACAAACCTCCTCCTGAAGAACTTTTTTAGAATTCAACATCTTCCCAGACCCAAGTTTTTTCTGCTAGGAGTCTCAGGAAGCCATTGCCAAAAAATGTATTTTGTAATCTTTTAGAGCCAGACTGGGATTAAGGAGCAGCCAGGGAATTGAGCATCCAAACAGGAAGCTGGGTCCACGCTGGCAAGGAGAGCACTGCTCTGCTGATTTCAGACAGCCACGTCCTAGGAACACTTTTTCTCTGCTGCCTTCCCCATCGTGTACATCTCTGAATGGAGGTGTTTCAGAAGCAGGAGCAAGACACTGCTGCCTGCCCCAGGCAGTCCCACCTTGCCAAGCACTGCCTTGAAGGCAGGGTTGTATCCACATCCAGCTGGCTTTTACCTTCCCTGCTTGAGCCACACCTAGGTCCCTGTGCTGTAGGGACTTCAGAGAAGTGAAAGTAAATGATGAAGAAAGGTGGAAATCTGTCCTGAAACAAAATTCAAGGAAGGCATGAGAAGGTAGTTTAGAAAGGAATGGGATGGTGTGGAAAGAGAACAGAGCAAGGAAGGCAACGTGAGCCAACAGCACATTATTCCACTCAAGGTTTAATCCTGACATGATGGCATCATGGCACATGATAATAAGGATGGGGAGGGAAGGGCTGTGACTTTCCCAGCTTCTGCAGCTTCCTCAGTAGGCCTGTGCTTGTGGAAGCAAGCAAACAAGTCAGTCCTTGCACAGCAGCAGCAAAGCAAGCAGCAGTAAGGCAGCGGGTACAAAATCCTGCTCTCAGCCCAGGATCCATGGCTGACTTAGAGCAGCTGGGAATCAGGGAACCAGGCCCATCTGCTGAGGCTGTGGGACCTGGCTGATTTTGTTTACAGGAGAATAAAGATTTTCAGAACCTATTTCCATCCAGGCTGAGGCTATAATGAGAGACGTGGCTGATCCCACACTACACATCAGCTAATCTCTCCATCTAGAAGCTAGCTGATTCTTAAATCAGTCCAATCTGCAGACCTGCCTGCATAGTTTTTCTGTCACTCAGGGTCATAATCTGTATTAAAATTCAAATTTTCCCTTATAAAAGAACAATGAGTGGGACAGGTTGTTTAAATTATAGCTTTCCTGGTCATGGGAAAATGAAGGTTCAGAAGTTATAGTGTGCAGGTGGAGCCTTTTCGTTTTTTACCTACAAGCCAGTAATTAGCACCTTTGCTTCGAGTTAGCCTTCAGCATATGGACCTTATTGCTTCATGGAGTGTCTGAGGGCCCAGCTGATTTTCATCAGCTGAACAGCACTATAAGGGGACAAAAAGAAAGCTTTGCTAGCAGCAGTAATCAGTTTTCCTTGCCTAGAACTCACTCCTTGCTTGACTTCTCCAGCAGCCATCTTCTCTTCCTCTCAGTACCCAAAGAAAATGATGTGGATGGCTCCAGTAACTTGTCCATGAATCAAGACTGTTCTGGTGTCACAGGAGAGTAATATATGTTAATAACAGAGTCTACCTCAGCTTCTCCAACTGGATTTGTAACCAGAGGGGAGAGACTCATTTTGAAAGAGTAGTTTTTGAGCTCCTTATCCTACTTTTCTTCAAGGTCTTTGAAGTGATGGTATTCCCTAAGCATCTTCTTAATGCAGAAACTGTCTTTCTTAAGAGCTGGATTGTGTTTGCATCATTTGTTAAACAGAAGCAGACTCTGAGCAGCTAAGACACAGGCACAGCCACTGTGCTGCTTTGTGGAGTCTTCTCTTTGGGGATTCATAGAATCATAGAATGGTAAGGTTGGAAGGGACCTCAAAGCTCATCCAGTTCCAACCCCCTGCCATAGGCAGGGACACCTCCCGCTAGTACAGGTCACTCAAGGCCTCATCCAACGTGGCCTTGAACACCTCCAGGGAGGGAGCAGCCACAACCTCCCTGGGCAACCTGTGCCAGTGTCTCACCACCCTCACTGCAAAGAACTTCCTATCATCCAGTTTCAATCTCCCCTCTGCCAGTTTAAACCCATTGCCCCTTGTCCTGTCATTGCAAGACCTTGTCAATAGTCCCTCCCCAGCCTTCCTGTAGCCTCCTTCAGACACTGGAAGGCTACTCTAAGTTCTCCTGGAAGCCTTCTCTTCTCCAGGCTGCAGAGCCCCAACTCTCTCAGCCTGTCCTCAGCCATTCCAGCCATTACCTATCAATGCCCTCTGTGTTCCTATGCTCACACTGATGCTGGAGATAGCAGCTCTGTCTCCTCACAAGGTTGGGGCTCCTCAGCAGCTGGACCAGGCCCAGTGTATATTCCACATTGGAGAAAAGGATTCTCAGCTGGTTTGAATGCAGTTATAACTTTTTTCTACCCTCCTCTCCTGCTCCACCCCCCCCCCTCCCCCTATCCCCCCTTAGCCTGCTAAGTCAAACACTGAATGTGATTAACGATGACAGAGATTACTGTGAGCACAAAGTTCAAGAGCTGAGCTGTTTATTTGTTTAAGAAAGTTGTTTTCTGAGTGTTTCTCTATATATCTAGCCACATGCTTAGACTGAAATACCCCAGCACAGGCACTGGTTTGTACAAATATTGTTTTGACAGCAAAGAATGCTTGTAAACATCCAGGACTGGGAGAGGAAATGCTCAGTGTCTTAGGACCTGTTCGTTTTTCATGTGGTCTGTTCTCATATCAGTTCTGTGGGAGGAAATGGCTGTAGAACAGTAGCAAGGAGTATGCAAGCACAGTGGCTCAGGTGAGCAGCACCAGGACACAGGCAGGAGTTTAGTGCAGCTTCTGTCCATCATCTTGAGTGACCTGTACTAGTGGGAGGTGTCCCTGCCTATAGCAGGGTGTTGGAACTGGATGATCTTTGAGGTCCCTTCCAACCTTACCATTCTATGATTCTACGATCTTCAGCAAATAAGCAGCAAAGGCAGGCCTGAATTCAGAATGTTCAGTTAGGGGAATCAGATTAGGTTCCCGCAGCCCAAAGCATGAAACAGAGGATGGCTCTATCCCTGCTTTGCCTGGCAACTCTGCCCAATGTCATTGTGGACTTACCTAGCTGGCTGCATGTATTTGTCATCCTGCTTCCCAAAAGAAAATAGGGCTCAGGCTCTCAGGAGTGAGATCTGCTGAAACTTTGCTTCATTAGCACCTAGGACCAAATAGGTTCCTTGCAATTCACCTACAGTTCTCACTGGTGTTTCAATTACAGCTGTATCTGAGCTCAAGGTTTGACTCCTGGACTGTGGAGGCAGAGATTTTCATGTGTCTTGGGCACTGGGAGGGCAAAGCGAGTCTTCCTTCAGTTCATCATTCTCCCTTGACTATGTTTGACTTTTGGGGTTAGCCTAGATGATCTCCAGGGGCCCCTTCCAGCCCCTATCATTCTGTGATTCTGTGACTTGACAACTTAGATTTGCTTGTAACTGAAATACATTTTAGCTGCCAATCAAAAGATATTAACAAAAGGAGGGGAAAAAAAAAAAACCAACAACCCTGTACAAATAATTTTCAGGTGACTCTAACTGCCTTTCTAAACCCTTCTGCACTTGATTATTCTCTTACAAACTTGCAGAAGAGGTTCTGGGCAAGGGCATGGTGGTTAAGAAGCATTGCTTCCTTTTTAAAGTTATCCCCATGACACATGCATTAGGTTTTTATGAGGGCAGTTCCTTTGAAAATGATCTTCTTGTGTTTTCTTTCTCTCAAAATTTATTCTCACTGAGAATAAACTGATTTTTCATCGTGACACACTTCTCTCCAGAGAATTGCATTGTTTTCCTTTTATTATTTTCTAGTTCAGTCCATTTAAGTCATGCTCCTCCTCCACTTCCTTACTGCTCTAAGCAGAATCAGGGGTTAGTTAAGGAAAGTCCTGTCTGAGTTGTATCCAATTTTAAGCTTCTGACTCAAAAAAACCCCAAAACCCCCCCCCCCCCCCGCCTTAAGTCCCCTTGATTTCTTGCTCTTAATGGGTCGATTGCCAGATTATTTCTTTTAAATTATAGCACTTGTTTCCTGTTTTCAAAGGCTAAAATCAGCCACTTAAGCACGACTGAATAAAAAACAACCAAGGTGCCTAAATTAGTCTGCATAGTTCAAGCAATAACAGCTCTGTCAGACTGCAGGTGTCACAATACCCACACACACACACACAGGCAGAAACCTTAAAAACAGGAGGCAGTCTTACTGAACCCAAAGGAATCTTTTTTAGCAGAGTTCATGCTTCTTAGCTCATGAGGTCAGGCTATAGAAAAGCAGCTGACACTATGATATTAAAGGCTCCAGTGGTTTTCCTGCAGGAATAGATGGATGACCTGGTTGTTTTATATTGCTGACTTGGTCCATTAAAACAGCAAAATAAAAACTGGTTTTCCTCATGTGGGTTTCTTCTTAATGAAATTTGTTGCTTGTCATCAAACCTATTTGTATGTTTTTTCCCCTCAGACTCTTTTCTTTCTTTCTTTCTTTTCTTTTTTTTTTTTTTAAATAGTCTCTCAATTTCCTGACTTCCTGATTTTGGTTGTCAGGGTAGAGTTCATCCAAGGCTAAAGTGCTCTGACACAATCCTTGCCAAAAACGAAGGGAAAAGAAACCAATTTATTAGTCTTTATATCTGAGCCTTATCATTTCAGCACGGTGTTTAATTCTTATTAGAGTTGCCCAAATTCAGAAGACTCAGAAATGATCAGAAATATTTTCAGGTGCTAAAATGCAAGCCTGCTCTCCATGCCAGGCTTCAGCTTTAGGCAATGAATTCTGAGGTGTTTTATGGGAGGTTCCACTTAGGTCAATCACCAAAAGTCAATGCAAATATTCTGAGAGAGGAATCACATCTCACATATATTTACAGAGCAGTCTTAATGCAACTCCTCACACATATGCTTTAAACTTCCATAGTGTGGTGGCTTTGGCTTTCTTTTTATAGGCAGCTTTGTCTTCTTGTCCTCAGAATTACAAGGAGGAGAAACAAAGATATTCATCCAACATCCCATAATCTTCTCATTGTTATGATCAGCTCAATCATTCAGACAACTCATCACAAAACCTAAGGATAGCTTCAGCCTACTCTTTCCCTGCTCCTTCTGCAGCCGTGTCACATATGTCATATATGTGCAGACAGAAGAGCTTACTCCTTAAAAACTGCATCCTTGATTTGAGAAAATGAAAGCTCAGAAGGTATAAAGTGCAACAGGAAAGAATATTTTCAGAGAGCTTTTGTTATGTGATTGAAGCTTCTTTGAAAACATCTTTCTGCATTTTTTTATGACCTGTTTACAGCTGCAGAAGAACCGTAGGAGAAAACTGCTGACCAGTGCACTTTCCTCCTGATCCATACCCTGATAAGGGAGAGCAATCAGGACCAGACCCACCAGAGAAGCTGTTTTCTACAGAATCTGAGTTATTTGACGTAGACAATTCCTCTGTGTATTGTGCTTTCTTGCTAAAAGTCTTTTCCCCCACCCCAAACATCTTTTTTTTCCCAGGCTATGTACATACCATAATTCCAAGTCATTTAATTTCTGATTTATTTAATCATTCAAAGAGATAAAACTGCCCAACTGAAATATTTTTAAACAGGGTATAAAGGCAGCTGAAGTAATAAACTCACCTGGCACCCCTCACTAGAATCAGGCTGCATATTTGTATCATTACCTGATTGATTTCCTGTTGTTTTAGAGCTGGACGAGACCTGCCTTTGGTGCTGTTTGAAGCTGGGCTAAAATCTCACAGGAGAGATTATTTCAGTAAAATTCTATTTCAGATTTTAATCCTATTTCATTTTAAATTAACTTTCAGACTGTTCCTTAGTTTGTCTTTTTTTTCCAAACCCGAGCTCCTGGTGTAAACCCAACCTGAAAGCAGCTAAGAACACCCCAGTCTGTGTCCACTAAGAGCTCTGGTGACTGACTCCAGGTAAAATCTTGTGCAGGGAGAGCTGCATTGCTTTGGCTTAGCTACTTTCCAGCAATTTCTCACCTGCAGGCCACATCTGTCTAAGCCATCAACAGAAATGGGCATATCTGTGCCCAGGACCAAACTGCTTTGAGATGCTCATGGAAAAGCTAGGAAATCCCTGTCACTCCCTATTACTATTAAGCAATCACTTTCCCTGGGAACCTGCTTTTGCTGGAGCAGACAAGCTGCCAGCCCTGCAAGTGGTCTCTCTGTTTATGTATCTTTTCTGTTCCTTTGTTTACTTAAAGGGACAGAATTGTCAGCTCTTGTAAAGCTGGGCTGCATAACTGATGGCCTATCCACCTCAGACTTGCATTTTTTCTTTTTACTTTTTTTTTTCTTTTTTTTTTTTTTTTCTTAAGAAGAAGAATCTTATCCAAACACGAGTAAAACGAACAGATTTATGGAAGCAAAGAGGAAAAGGAAGTTTATGTTTTTTTTTTTTTGCAGAGATTCGCTGCTGTGTAAATGCACTGAAAGAATCTCTTGGCTGTTTGGGCTTTTGCATAGCAGCTAGAAACTCTGGGCAATTAGATTTTCTAAGTGTAAGCAAGAGAAGCTGTTTTGTTTATACAGAAAAGTCCCCCAGAAGAGAGGCAGGAGCAGAGACATAAGTAATAAGCACACATGTTTGGAAAGACTATAATGTACTTATAAATATTATAGTGGCGTCGCTATAGTTAAGGGTCTGGCAAGATTTCTGTTGTAAACTCTTCTTGTCAGAGGTTCAGGATGGAGCTGTAAAAATTCCAGGCTGCAGCTTGGCATGTGAGGGCTCTAGGCAGGAGCACAGGTTTCCCTCCTGCCCCCTCCATCAATTGGCACAAACCTAATAGTCCGTAGGGTGATGACATTAGGCAGAGCCCTGGCTTTGCTGTCTGAAAAGCAGATGGTTTGTGTTGCTGCTTGTCAGGAAAGCTGGGACACTGAGAGGGCACTGAGGCATCACTCTGTGCTGCAGAAAGGAATGCCAGCGTGCTGAGGGATGCTGCATGGAAACAAACTCTGCAAAGGAGTGAATGCTTTCATGTTTGGAGCTGGGCTGCATGTCTCTCGACGTTTGGCTTCCAGAGGGACTGTGTCGCTCTTTAGAAAGTCATCTTCATAAGCCAGTGCTGCCAAGGGAATGAAAACCAATTAATGATGTTAGAGCTGATAGTTTCTTGAGTCTGCTTGTGGATCACTGGTTGAGTTTAGCTACTAGTTGAACTCAATGACAAGAGGAAGCACCAGGATCTATTCTTGATCCACTGACTGTAAGGCTGTCCTGCTTTTTGTATATTAACTGGCAAATCTGGCAGCGATAACAAAGGCAAATTTAACTAGGAGTAAAAAAGAATTCATCTGCAATAAATTTAAGCTATCCAGAGAGAGAAAAAATAAAAAAAAAAAACAAACTAGTGTGTATATTGGGTGATGGAGCACTGGGGCAGGCTGCCCAGAGAGGCTGTGGAGTCTCCTTCTCTGCAGACTTTCAAAACCCACCTGGATGCTTTGCTGTGCAAACTACCCTAGGGGATCCTACCTTGGCAGGGAGTTTGGACTCGATCTCTGGAGCTCTCTTCCAACCTCCAACGTTCTGTGATTCTGTGATACTGTATATGCTCTTTAAATTAAACAAAAGAAACCAAAACAAATTAATCAGAAGTCCACTGGGTCGTGCTCAATCAAACACCTTAGGATTCCTGCACGCAGTATCTGAGCTTGGTCTTTGCCACACAGGAGCTGCACATCTGCATGCAAAGGCTCCCAGTGAACACTGAAAGCTTTTATATAGGAGACAGTGGATGCCTATGCACTAAGCATATTGATAGCTGTAATTACACAGGGATTTAGGGACCTAGTTTTGGGGCTAACATTTCCTGAGGACGTCAGCTGATCTGCTCTGCACAGCTTATGTGTGTAGCACTAACTCTTAAATTATCATTGATATCATTACCTTTTGGTAGTGGCTAAAGGGGAACAAATTCTACTCAGATATCAGTTTGACAAGAGCAATGCCACAAGAGACATCTTGGGCTACTAAGGCAAAAGAAAAGATCATCAAGGCAATAAATCAGTGAGCTATGCAGAATGTTTCAGCTCTGCCATAAAAGGCTGTAGACTACAAAACATGTTTGTGCTGTGATGGTTGCAGAGAGGATTTAAGCTGAAAGCAGGAATGTCATTCATTAATTTTACTATAAATGGTTAGTCAGGCAAAAATCTGATTTGTCAAAGGTGCTGTCCCTCCTGCTTCCTTGCTCACAGAGTAAGTTCAGTGCCTGTAGGCCAGCTTTTGTACTGCTGTACATCCCCTGTGACCACACTCAGCTGAGGGCTACAGGCTACAAGGCAGTGCTGGGATTGTCCCCTAGGATTCACTTCAAGGAAATGTCACCTGAGAAGCCACGGTGTCTAGTGAGGTAGTTTCTCTCATTCTGAAGTGAGGAAGTCAGGATAAGTTGCTGTTAGCCTAAATAGCTCATTACTGTGATTTTAGGAGTCTACCTTGCAGATGACACCAAGCTGTGTGGCACAGTCGACTTGCTAGAGGGCAGGGATTCCATCCAGAGGGACCTGGAGAGCTGTGCCCAGGACAACCTCGTGACATTCAACAAGGCCAAATGTAAGGTCCTGCACCTGGGTAGGCACAATCCCAAGCACAACTCCAGAATGGGTGGGGAANTTGGAACTAGATAATCCTTGAGGTCTCCTTCCAACCTTACCATTCTATGATTCTATGATTCTATACCTTGAATGCAGAAATTTGGAGCCAAGACCAAACAGTGGGACACGTGGAAATAAAGTTCCAAGTAAGGCGTAACAATGCTGTTGATTTTAATATAGTTCCTTGTGGATTAGATGCCTTGTTTCTGCCTGTACAAGCAAAATGACTTGAAAGAAGTCTAATGTTTTCACAGTAATTCCAGTGAGTATTTACTACTTCTTCCAGTATAACTGGAAAGGGAAAGCCTTTGAGACTAAAGTAGGAAAGATGTTCCATTTTTTTGGCCTTTTAAAGCAAAGACTTGATCACTAGCTCTAATTACCTACATGGAAAAATGCTTTTTTAATTTTAAAAGATAAAGGAAAAAACAGAGAGCTCCAATGACTGGAAGCTGAATCTGTATTAATACAGAGATGAAATAGGAACATTTTTCTAAAGGTGAGGGTAATTATCCATTGGAAAAAATTACCATGGGGACTTGATGGATTCTCCAGCCCTTGAAATCTTTAAACTGAAACTGAACATCTTTCTAGAACTACGATCAAAGCCTGCTTGGAATTATGGCTGTGCAAGAATTGCTGGGTGAAATTCAAAGGCCGGTCTGATGCAGGAGGTCAGACTAAAGGCTCACAACTGTTTTCTGACCAAAATAATTCCTGTTGCTAGAGGGAAAAGAGGTATTTATGTTCTTGGTCTTGTACCAACAGAGAGAAGGGGCCACAGTCCCATGCCTCAATTTCAGTACTAGAAGATGGACTTTAGGAACAGTAGCTGACTTCACCTTGAAATACTTTTGTGTCACTGTGTGTATCATCTTCATTCACATCACTGAATAAAGTATCAGTGCCCTTCACCATGTCTCTTCCAGGATGTAACAAAGAAAGATGAATAGATGGAATGATGTAATTTATTAAAAAAATTAAAAATAAAAATGAAATAATCTCCTTGGGATTGCCTGTCTTGGCCCTATGCTTTGGTGACAATTATAATTCCAGTGGTAACTACTCATTCCTTTCCCCTAGTTTGCTTTGGAGGGGACATTGACCATATGTAATATTTAAGTTGCAAATAGCTACAGCCTTATAGCTAAACCAGAAATTGCACTCTGAAAAAATATGCATGAAGGTGTGGAAATTAATTTCTCCCTCTAACTAAACTGCAGCCAAACCTTGTCCAACATTACCCTCACCGCTATACAGGAGCACTTTGTGAGTCTGTTTGCGTGCGTGCGCGGGTGCATGAACGTGGGTGATGTGTGATTGCAGTGAAACACTGAGAGAGAAACCATGGAAAATCCAATCCAGTACTACTGAATTCCTGGACAGGTAGTCCATGCATCAATCTCTCCTCACTTCACATTCTCAGGACAGTTCAATGTGTCTGAGGCCTCAGAGGAATTTTGCTCATATGCCTCTAATGTTTTTATAAGACTGCCTTGGCAGGAAATACATATGTTCTTAATAATGATTAAAAAGAATAAATTCACCTTTCAGAATCAAAGTGCAAATGGCATAGCAGGTGTAATTGAGGCAAATGATTATGGTACTTATCTGTCTTTACAGAAAAAGCTCAAGGGAATTCACTATCTCCACAAGGATATAATAGTTTTAGTAGAGCATGGGTATAGGGTTTGCCAAGGAGTGAAGGCTGAGTATAAAATATGCCATTCAAACAGTGAATGTGAGCATTCAGCTGGGGTGAAGAACAAGTTTTAAAGTAAGAAAAACACTAAACGGAGTTTGGAATAACCCAGGTGTAAACTCCACATATGACATCCAACAGGGTGTCTGAAATCATAGAATCATAG
>WBNM01044751.1:2173-46988 GCA_013399055.1 Ramphastos sulfuratus | reverse complement strand
TGGCATTTCTTTCCAGCTTAATGCCTATACTGACAGCACATTCTGTTGTGTTTTTGGCTGTAGCTGAGCTCATTGTGGGGAGGAATAGCTCCTGAGTGCTGTGTAGCAATCACCTGCCTACATCACCTTACCTGTGGCCAACACTGCTTGGTAAGGTTTTCCACTGTGCACCGTTTGTTAGATGAACAGAAAAAGGAAGATGACACCCTTGCCTCTCAACTCTTCTCAGTTGCCTCAAAGAAGAAAGAGGTAAAGATACTGTTAAGAAGGAGAGTATCTTACTTTCATATTCTCTTGCACGGAAGAGCATATTAAAAACCTGTCCAGGTAGCACTCCACTGGGCCAGGATGCCCAAAGTGTGGTACCTTCTGAAGTCTGATTTGTAGGATCCCATGGCTGGCACTGCTGGGCATCTTTTGGCATCATGGGGGCACTGGGGGAAAGATATGGAGAATATGTTTTGCTCTCTGTTTAAAGAATTCTTTTAATCAGAGTGGCAGACAAATTACTTCTTAACCTCAGATTTTGGGCACTTCTCATTACACTAAAATTGTCCTCACCTTCTTTCTGTAGCCACTCCAGTCTTGGCAAAACACTTGATTACAGGCACGTTCAGGTTATGGTTTGCACTGAAGTGATAGCAAAAGCAGCCTTGATGTGAAAAAAAGACAACTTTGTAATTAAAACCCGGAGACAAAACAAGCACCAACATCAATATATTCTCTTGCTTTATTTGAAAGCACATTAAGCTAACAAAGTGTGGAAAATAAAGTCTGCCCATGATGCCATCAGTCTGGTTGTGTGTTTAGAGGAGTAAATATGGCAGAGAAAAATCAAAATAACCAATCTGTTGTTGTACTACAGTGACAGCAAAGTGTTCCCCCATGTTAAATGCAGCCAGTATGTGAGGCTCTTTACTGTTTCATAACACAGTGTTCTATATTAACAACATATTAACTCAGCAAGACTACTTGAGAACTTACACAGTTATTTACAGGTTATGGTTTCACTCCATATATTTTCTCCTACATTGTTGATTGCAGTTCCAGGATGTTGCACTGACACACAACACATGGGAAACTTTTATGGACTTTAACAATTGGGTTTTGCACTGTGAGCTACAGGAACGTAGCAGTTTATGGACTTTCCCACAGCTCTGACCTTTCATATTCATTTATAACCATACACAGATCTTCCATGACACTTTGAGCTCTGGTATACCTAAAAAATGCAGTAATTAGAATTCTGGAATGTTTTGTATTTGTTTCTTACAGATATATGGAGTTTTGAATGTGGCTTGCAACACCAACATGCTGTTATTGACAGTTCAGCTGTGTAGTCCTATAAGGCACTGGGAAAGTTCAGTGCATTTTAAAAAGAATATAATGAAGCAGAACATGGAGGAAGCTGAAATTACTGTGACAGGAGCAATGTGCCCTTCAGCACTTCCTCACTGTTATGGTACTGGTCAAGTTAAATCCTTAGTGCTGTCAGTACCAGCTCTCAGCAAGAGGAACCTCTTAGTTTGTGGTCTTCTTATCTAAGTCAGGACAGGAGAGCTATTTCCTGAAAAGCAGTGAATATATCTGACGTTTCTTGGATCCAGTATGCTCCCATAAAGCTGAAAAGATATTACCTCCTTTTATTTCTATCACAGTTTCAGAGCATGGCCACTTCCCTTATTTCAGTGGGGTTGCTCCTGGTCTGTCTCATTTCTAACTGCCTATTTTCCCTCTTCCCCATGGATCCAGACCCTCTGTTAACAGGAATTATAAACCAGGTGCAACTCCAGCAAGGCTAGTAAGGCTGCTCTGATGGAAAATGTGCAAGATAAAGAGGAAATACAGCACCCTTTTTTTTACAATAGAACCTGGAAATATATGTAGGCCATGAACTACTAAAAAGGTATGTACCTATTTTCAGCAGGAAGGGATCTAATCCACTAAAGAGAGGAGAAAATGAACCAGCATGCCTGTGGTTTCTTGCTCTACAATGCTAAGCACAGGTTGATATCAGGACAGTAAATGCAATCTACTGCCAAGAAACTGAAACAATAAACATGACATACACTACAAACTACACTTGAAATAATTTCTTAATAGGACTCACCTTCAGTAGCAGGAATATCTTTCTATACAATTAAAACACCTACACTTTGAGATGACAATCATATTTTAGTCATTTTGGGTCAGAATCACTAAAAGTCCATTGATATCTTTGTAAAGTTAGCTCTATTAGAAATATAATTCCTAAGAAAGAAAATATAGATCATAAATCACTAATAAATGTTTTTCTAAAAGTAATTTCCTCATGTAATTTCCCTGTGGTTGTCTGGTATATCTTAATTTAATCATGCTATGAATCCAGAATAGCATAACTGAAAAGATTTTATTCCAAGAAATTGTCTATGGCAGAAATTAAAGCACTTCATTTCAGCTTCAACTGAAAGTGTTCCAAAATGATATCTCTCTGAAAATCTCATTTAATAGCTGAGAATGCAAAGCCACTTCTTTTATAACAAAGTTTAATTTGGCATCTCTACGTGCCTCTGCATTGCACCAAATCTGGATTTTGAAACCACTTCATTAGAAGTGAAGTTTTATGGGATATAGGTATTCTGAAGGTGGTTTCAGTGTATACAGTCTAGCCATTAGAACAACGAGGTCAGCACTCATTTCTCCAGCCATACAAAAAGATCTTAAGATGAACTATTACCAACATTTAAACAAGGACATTGTTCAGAAAATCAGCTATCAGGACTAAAAATCTTCATTTAGAAGGATTTCCAGTTACGAATATTTTCTGCTAGTTGATTAGCTAATCTGTTCTTGAATATCTGGTAAATCATGCCCTAATCCCTCCCTTTGAGACCTTTTCCAAAGACTGATGGTTCCTTTAGTTCAGAAAGTCCCATCGCAGCTTCTCCTGACTTAGCTTCCAACTTTCATTCTCATTCTATCGCCTTCTGAGGCTGTGAATAATTCCCCTCCCTCATTTACATTATTATTGCCTAAAAGTTATTTATAGATTGATAAAATTTACTCTCAGACCTTACCTTTCTAGGCTACTCAGCTTAACCCTATTATTTTCTCCTCTTAGCTTCCGTTTCTTGCACATGATCACTTTTTATTTCCTCCCCGTTACAATTTCTCTAAAGATTTTCTTAGCTGCAGATAGAGAGGTAGGTTCTTTATACACCGATTGATATGAGATAATGGTTTGTAATTCAGGATTGAGGATGTGCAGATCTTCAGAGGAAGCAAATAGCATTCACAAATCCAAAACTCTGAGGTAAGACTTTCACAATAGACTCTGACGTTAGGATGCTAAGCCTCTGTGTAACCTCTTTGACAAACCAAAAAGACCTTCACATCTCTATTTTCATATCTATTTTCTACACATGTCTATTTTCTAGGTCATCATTTAAAATATAGACTATACCACACAATGTATCCACCATCTATACTCTTTCAGCAGTCAGGTTTAGATCAGTGCGATGTTTACTTGATATTTCACACATTTCTTTGTCATTTTACATGAGGATTAAGAAATTTGCCACTCAAACTCCCATTAGGTGCTACATCCAAAATACAGACCAGCAGTCCATTGTGTTGACTCAGGCAACCTACTAAATCTTTGCTATTTATTGCTATTTTCATCCAGATATTGCAGTTACTTCATTGGATTTTGAATATCTGTCTTAGAAAAGATCTCTTAAAAAAATTAGGTGACTGTCCCTAGGGTTTTCTTTTTTACCTAATCTTGACATAAAAATACAATCAGTGATAGGCAAAGCTTCATTGTATATAGCTGTGACAAATCCTTGAAGTTCAGAAGTAATGAAAGCATGAAAACCCATAACCAAGCCTTGTATTTCAAAAGATTTTGTTCTGACCTATAGGTCTAAGATCCATTCCAGCAGCTACAAAGTGAAAGGAAGGCATAACTGGAGAAGTGAAGATCATGCTTTGTGATTACAAAACCATCTCTGTCACTGTATGTGTTGTGTGCAAGTAAAGGGGAATACAAGTCATTCTGAAGATCAAAGCATGCAAATAAGAGAAATATCAGTATGGAATGCACAGAGGCTCAAGAACATGCATAAACATGGTGATGATAATAATAAAGGCCTCTTCCGTTCATTGTTCAGCAAAAGCTCCCCTGAAATTCTAGTGGTCTTCCTCGGCGTTGAGAGCTAAAAAGCCTTGAGAAATTTGGAAAGATGTAGATGTGGAGGAAACCAGCCAAACACCCATCTGTCTTGGGGAAACAGGGAGACAAATGGGTGTTGTGGTGAAGGTCATCTCTTAAGAGATTGTTACTCAGGGCAAGCCTGTCAAAGTAGCTTTCCTAAGGGATGAAAGTTCCCTGGCAGGAAAAAGAGGTAGAAACAATCATGATACTAATAATGTAGAGTTATGGAAAAACTAAGTGACTGGTCAGATAAGAGCAACTCAGGTTTATTCTCATGCCCAAGATAGCCTCACATTGGAGATGGGACCTCAAAATAAATTGTCCATACACAGTCAGCCAAGAGAAAATTCCAATAAAGAATAGAATTCACTTGTATTGTGCCTGTCAATTCATTAATCATACTCTCTTCATAGGAAGATGCATCAATTTCCTCTTTCCCTTTGGATACCACAAAGCAAAAAATCTTCTGCCAGCTGTGATCCTGCACTGTAGATGATAAATATTTCTAACAAACCACTTGTTGGGTTGGATTTTTTCGTTATTACTGCAGGTGCAGAAATAAATTTTGTTACAACTGCATTCAGCTGCCTGGACAAATGCTCTCTATTCTCTTTGGAAAGCTCACAACCATAACTTTTCATTTTAGTAATTTTTTTTTTCAGCTTTTTCTGTCATAAAACTTTTCTTAATTCCTCTACTTCAAGTGTCTGTTCAAGAACTGTAAATCTTCATAGTTCTACATTGTCAACAGATTTCCAAGTCTCTATGACTGAGAATGACCAAGTTAAAAGTCTCCACATCCACATACTTTGTATAATTTCACTGTTTATAACCTTGAAATGCAGAGTAGTGGCTTGATCTCACTGCAACAATCTTATTGTCCAGGTCAGCTCATTATCTAAATGGAGTCTTAACCTGTGTCAATTATATCCTTCAAGCTATTGACAGTGAATTCAGGTAGTATTTTGCTTCCTGGCAGCTCAGTCTGAATGTGCACACAAATAGGATACATAAGAAAACATACTCATTTATAGCCGTTATTCTTGGTGGCACTATTTTCATTGAAAATCACTTGGTTTAATGTCAATGTATAAACCTGGAAACTTTCTTAATATAATGAGGAATCTGAAATATTGAAAACGGAATAAAGAAATCTTCCTTCAGAGTCGTGTTCCTTACTTGTTCTTCACACTGAGACAGTTTTTTTGCTGGTGCTTTGATTAGCCTCAGATGGCAAAACAAAGTGCATTTGGAACTTGCAAAATGAATGTCTTTTGATCACCTCAGTCCAAGGTTACAAGTCTCAGTTTCATATAATCATCAGTTATCAGTCTTGACATGAAGAGAGGCCAAAATTCTGTCCTGAGCATCAATGGCAAATGATTACTTTTTGAACCATCACTTTACAGATTTAATTAAATTCATAGCTGGCCTTGGAAATTTGAATCCATAATGGCCCTTATTCCTCTACCACTATGATCCTAAAGAGAGCATGAACTAATTGTGTGATTTGCTTTACACAGGTGAACAAAGAAGGTGCTCCAGCTCCCTTTTATCATTGAATCGAATGAAGTCCACGAGCTCTTTGGTTCAGATTCTGCATTTACAGCATTGCATGCTTGAATGTTTATGTCTTACTCCATTCAGGAAAATATCTTTCACAGGCTCAATATAAACATGTTTATAACTCCTGCTCAAATTGAAGTCATAGTGCTTCTTACAGAGCAAGGTATTGTCCTAGCGGTAAAACTGTGTCTTCAAACAAACATAATTATGGCACTGAATTAAAAAAAAAAAAATATACTCCACAAGTATATATCCATTTCTGGGATGACGCAGCAGTAATTCCAAAGAAAGTACATAGCTTCTTAAAAAAAAGAGAAAAGTTTCTGCAGCTGAAGTTACAGGAAGTGTTCATGCACAAACTGTGAACTGATCTATGCTGTACTACGGCCACACTGGTGGGTAACTCCTACAGTCTTACCAGCAGCTCTGCTACAACTATTCTACATTTTAGGGCCACAGAAGAAAAGAATAAAAGCTGCAGCAAGAGAATATTGTTAATGACTTCATAACCAAACCTGGAATTATTGTCAAAGATGCCTTCTGTACTGGATCAATTCTTGAGTGCAACTTGAAACTAAAGCATGAACTTGTCTTACATTAAAAAGTCTCCAGAAGCAAAAGAAGTCAACTCGGAGGAAAACAAAAAAACCCACAAACCATTGTATAAGTACCATGACAACTTCTGTACCACTCTGAGTTCTTTGAGTATTTGTTCAAGCTCCTTTTGTAAAATTTTGCAGAGGAGGAAACTATATTCTCTTCAGCTCAGGAAATTAAAAAAAAACACCAAAAATCAACTTCTGCTGACTACTGTCTGAATATCATTTGAGGAAACAGCAACTACTTGCACTGCTGAATGGGAGTGCTGGGATGTGCCAACAAACAGATTACTTTAAACCTTTATGACATTATTGTATAAAACAAGATTAACATCATTACAAATCAGTTACAAAAGTCCAGTTCAGTATGGCAGGGAATACATGTTAAACACAATTGTGAAGTAACAGTATGATAAAAGGCATCATTAAATGTTTAACAGGACAACAATGGAAATTCTTTTGTATATGCTTTTCCTTAAAGGAACCATTGAGGAAAGCTCAACATTTTTAGCCTTTTTTTTTTTTTTTCTTTTTTTTTTTCTTTTAACTTATAGCCAGCACAAATCTGTGTGGAAGACTCTTTGATTTGCAGTGATGTTATATAGCATGACATTCTTCCCAAAGAAACCAAACCATTACTTTAAGTATTAAAATCTGCTTATACAGGGCTGCTGATTTTTGGGGCTTAATGATTCCTCTACCTTAAAGTAAATTTGTAAGAGGGTGGGAATAATTATGTCTCAGATCCCATGCAACTATTTCATTTGCCTTATTCTCCTGGACTTTTCAGGTATATTGTTTTTCTCTTGAGCGTATTAGGAACTTACAAACTGAATTTTAGTAAGACTGGTGTCCTCCTAAATCATTCCTAATCCTTATCCTTACAGGACTTAGTGTTTTAAAACTGCATATAACTGTGTTTGAGGAAGACTTCTCTGTTGCCTATGTTGTAGCCTTTTTCATGAGTTATCCAGTTTTGAGAGCGGTTCCTTATTTAGGATTGAGGAAAGATTTGTCATTTTATATTAAATTTTGATCTCATAAAGAATGGTGAAAAGTACAATACAAGGTGAAAAGTTCAACACAAGGTGAAAACAAGTCAGTTATCATTCGAGAAGTCAAACCTGCCTGCTTACTGCCATCATATTTCATTGTAATTTTACCATAGAACCACAGAACTCTTGAGGTCTCATTAAGTTCAACCACTTGGCTAGAACTTGCAATCCCACCACTACTGCTAAGCAGATACCACTAAATCTTGTCTCTAAGTGCCACATTCCAAGTCTTTTAATTACCTCCAGGGATGGTGACTCCACTACCGTGCTCCCTGGGCAGCTCATTCCAATATTTGATAACCTTTTGTATGAATGATTTTTTCCTAATATCCAATGTGAACAATTTTGACCAAACAATAGTAAAATGGTATGCAAACTATTGTTTTGATTGCTTCGGCTCTTATGGGGGCTGATTTCATTTAGATTCTTCTTCTTTTTTATTACAAACTCATTCATGATTCCAAATTGTTTAAATGAAACTAGTATTGGAGCAAGAGATTTTCCCCACTCATTCACCAACAGTGACCATCTGTGGTGTATGCATGGCCTTCTGATCTTGCCTTGACCAAACCCAAAATATTTCTGAATATTGAAGGACTGAAATCTAAGTATCCATGTGAGTTTACAACCCCACACGTTACAATGATATTCATGACAAATAAGCAGTGGGCTACAGTTTCTCCAGTGGGTGATTCAAGAGTCCCAATAAGTGAATCTCTGACTCATATTTGTCCTTTCTCTCATGCTTCAGTTCTCTAGCAGCTGTAGTAGGCATCTAGGGAGAACAGCTTTGCCAAACTAGAACTGGCCTTTGTGAATACTTCCCTTTCTATGAGGAAGCATATTAAAACTATCACTTCTTTCAGTCAGTGATTAAAAAAAAAAATAAAAAGGGATTCTAAAGACTCTGAAATGGGAGTGTACACAAGTTTTTTGTACAAATGAATCTTCTGTGTTTCTTCTTGGTTTGAGTACTTAAAATACTTGCCCATCTCTGCACTGCATTATGTTGGTCAGAACTGAAGGAACTACATTGTACAGAGGACTTGGGAGTAAAATAATACAGGCATCATGCTTTAATTTATTTACAGAAAGAGGAACTTGAGAAAGGATGGCTGTTGGTAATCAGGTTTTCATTTGCTGTATGTGCAATGAGCCTTCATACTTCCAGCTGGGTTTCGTTCATCGCTGTTGAGTCTCTGTGCGCAGATATGCTATACATCCTACAGGGAGGAGAAAGCACACCAATCATTCTGTTCTTACCAAGCTGACAATTAAGTTCCTGATTCTGGAAAGTTATATTTCCAGATCATTTTGCTCACTGCACAGTCCTAGCAAAGTCAGCTTGCATTCAGCATAGGGGACTAAGTGAAACCATCTTGCTCCTTCAGAATGATAATATGGACATTAAACACAGATTAAAGAGTCACTGAAAGATACTTTGTATTTGTCTCCCATTTGCCTAAAAGTACAGAAGGGGTTTTAGTAAACAATAAATTCAGTACCTCAAGTATTTACAACATATATAAACTGTATGTTCTGCAGATAAAATAAACTTCAGTGTAAGATTATGGAATAATCTGGTAAGGGAAGCTGTGGAAGCTCAAGATACCTACTCATCCTCTGAACAATACATTAAAAAGTGCTGGGATAGTTAAGGAAATGATATAATGATGGAACTGGCCTTTATGCCTCTAATAAGTACACACAGAGGCACATATATTCTGAGTTTTTGAAAAAAATTGCTCTACTGGAATTCCATGGATTCACAGTCACAATAGCATTTGTGGCATTTATATCAGTCTGCACTGTCAGCTTAACATCCATCATTATCTAATTCTTGTGCAGTCACAGAAGTTTGATACTTGTCTGGCATACAACAGAACTAAATTAGTTTTTTTTCATCAAGTGCACAATTAGCATGTCCAGAAACACAGATTTTGCCAGAAAGCTGTAAATAAAACAAGGCTTTAGAAGTTCGCTTTGTTTGTTTTGTTTTGTGGTAGTTTCTTTTGTATGAGTGGTGCCTACAAGGTGATCAGTGGATTATTTTCTCTCTCTCTGATAATTTTGTGGCTGAAAGGCATAGTATTAACAGGTTAATTATGTAAGAAATTAAGACAATTCTCTCCCATATACTTTACTGACAGTGGAGGTCATCAACACCTTCTGGAGATAACCCATATGATGATGTGAAATAAAAGGAAGAGGAGGACAGGACTAATCCAAAATCCACTTAAAAAAAAAAAAAAGAGAAAATAAAAGAAAGAAAAAGAAAAAGGATCCTTTCTAAGTATATCAGCAGAGTTGCAGCTGAATCTAAAAGTAAGAACCATCTCCTTTATTCTCTTTCCACCAGTAGAGTTACTTTACAAATGTCCATGAAAAGAAATATCCTGAATAGTTCGTGGTAAAAATGAGGAATGAGATTCAAAAAGCTGTGCCTTGGTAGATCTTAGTTTAGTACTTTTTGGAACATGGTGTATATCCTACTTCTCAAAGAAGAAATTACCTTGATTTCTTCATAGAGCTTTTCTTCTGCAATGTCTTCAATTCTCCTGACCGGCAACAGGCAAACTTACAATCAATGACCTGATAAATAATCGGGTTGTACATGGCTGCTGATTTCGCAAGCAAAGTTGGCACCACTGAAAATTGAACGGGAACAGAATCCGGCTGTCCAAAGGCCGACCATACAGAGACCACGGCATAAGGGATCCAGGCAAGGAGGAACCCTGCACAGATCAACATTGCCACCTTGTGAGAGGAAAACAGAGAAAGAAGTTAATCTGGCAGAGCTGAACACTGACAGCACAGAGCTAGGAACGTGCCCTAGAATGGAAAAGAAAAATTATAACTTGCTTTCAATAAATACGAACATAAGTGATGAGAATTTATCTTGTCTTTCTCTAGTGCTTGTTTTGCTTTCACGTGACACAGAGCTGTTAGTGAGTATTATCCCACACCTTTAAATATGCTGTAAGGTCTGGCTAAACATGAGCAAAGTAAGCGAGCTCTCAGAAAATAGTAACTCTTTTACACCAGATTGGAAGAGAGTCCCTTCAAAATAAACTAACTCACTTTTTAAGGAATATTCATAATGTAAAGCAGTGAACGTCTTTTATAGTCTTAGCAAGATACTTGAAATGGACTCAGCTTGAACTGGAAACATTGCCTACAGGGTTTCTCTTGGGTTTTGATGTTGTGGGTTTGGGTTTGTGTTTGTTTTGTTTTGTTTTTCCTTTTTCTTGCTTATTTGAGGAGCCTTTTAATTTCTATAGCCTCTTTCAACCAAATACTTCTCTGTCAAAAAAAATCCCAGTCCCTTTCCATTACAGAGTAAACGATGCACTGTGAAAATGAAACCAAAAAACATTGTTAAGCACAAATCCTCTAGATTCTTGGGCTTTTAAAATCAGATTCCAAAGGTCATAAAACCAAAGTCTTTGAAGAATTCTCCAGGACTGAATTAGATCCTGATGGTGTGTGGGAGTGGGGAATTCTTGTTTATGAGAGTATATTCCTACACATACTACAGTGTCAGTACCAATAAGTGAGGCAGAAGCAAAGGAAATTAGCAACAGAATTTGCAACAACCTGATCTAACTGTGGGCTTCTTCCTCTCTTCTAGGTTGTGATGATATCCCACTGGAGGGTGTTAAAGCCTAGTGGGACCAATAACCTGCAATAAGGCTGTCCACTGGTAATATAAGGAAGGAGAAGAGTTTTGATAAATGAAATCTACCTTCTGCCTGCACCCAGGAGGGATATGTCACCTATCTTTTATGTCAACCATTTGAATTCCTTTCAAGACAAATACGGGAAAAAAGTGAGCATAAACTTATTCATGAACTACCAAGTCTCTGAATATAGCCACTCCAGCACATTGATTGTATTTACCTGGGTAAGCCAGAAATAAAACTATTTGGAATCTAATTAATAGTGGGAATGTTAGTACAGTGTCTGGTTGTTTTTGTTTTTTTTTCTTCTAACCCACAGAATGGATTTTGTCCTCCATTAGAATCTGCAGATGTTTTAAAAAACAGACTTCTACCAAACATTTAAGTTGCATTCCTAGTAAATTCACAGATTTCATTGGGTTGGAAGGGAACCTCAAATGTCAACTTGTCCAACCACCCTGAACTGAGCAGGGACACCTCCAATTAGATCCACCTGCCAGGGCCAAGGCCACATCAAGTCTGATCCTGAATGTCTGCAGGGACGGGGCCTCAACCACATCCCTGGGCAGCATGTACTGGTATTTTAGCACTCTTCATTGTAACAGGAAGAAATGTAGCCATAGGAATATACAGTAAAAAAATTAAGCAAAATTGTTTGGGGACAAAATGTGTCATTTTTACCTTAACCAGCCTGTCTGCACTCAACCATAGTCTGATACAACTTCAAATGACATACAATGAAGAACCAATGCCATTATACTGCTGCCATTGGCAGACCGTTATTCTGCATCCAAATTGATAGTGGAACACGTGCATTCATTTGAAATAAAGAAAGATTGTAAGCAAAAAACCACCAGAAAGCACAAGTTTTCTGGATGTTGCATGATCTTTTGTGGAGCCTTTGTTTAGACATCTTAAGGGTAACTCTATTTTCAGGGGAAATTCATTGTGCTATTAATTTAATTGGGTTATGATGGAGACTTATTTTCCTTGTTTATATATATCCCAGCAGTATGTTCTCCATTGTAGATTTGAGACAGAGAAGAAAATTGTGTGTCAACTCACATTAAAGTTTTACATAATCCTCACAATAAACCTGCAACCCTGCATCAGATTTTCCCCTTGTTTTTCAGAGGAAAGGTCCTGAATGACTGCAAAACAGTCCTGGACTGAAGAAACCCATATTAAAAGCAAGCACAGTTTTGCCAGCTGTAGTGGCAGCATTGGCCACACAAGTAGCTAGCTGAGGTCTCCATGTCTAGACCTAATGTCACTTGTTGACTTTCAGTTCAACTCCACAAATTTATAAAAATTCAATCACCCAAGTGAGGGCTGCTGCTTGTCTCCCTCTTCACATGGCTTAGGAAGGCTAATGAATTTTTCATAACTAAGGAATCTGATTTTTTTCTGTACAAGTGTTTATTTTGAGAGATCTCCTGGCACAATAACTGGTATCAACAAAGATCGTGGCTGTCACCCTTGCCAAATAAAAAATATGTTCAATCAGGAAAGGAAGATAGCGTATTGTCTGAGATGGAAAACTAATTTTATCACTTGAGTTCATTTTTATCAGCAGCTCATGGCTGAACTTAAATGATAAATTGTTTGTGTAAAAACAATTGCAATATCACAGGAGTGATTTTGGTTTATATCTTCATCAACAGAGGAGCACCATCTGTCTGAAAGTTTTATTTCCCTGCTACAATAATCTGCTTTTCATCTCTTTTTCTGTTATAATTCCTGTGCATCTCAAGCACCTTAAAATAGTTCTTTGCAACTGTTTCTGAAACCAAATGGAGCTTTATGATGGGGAACAGGGACATAGCAGATGACTTGTGTAAGGTCGCACAGGAAAGCTGTGGCAGAGTTTCAGAACGAATCGTGATTTCGGAGACTCGAGTACTCTAATCACAAAATTATGTTTCAGATCCCATGTTTTCCTGTCATCACATTAATGGAAGAGAAAGCTAGAAGAACCATGTTCAGAGCACTGTACTACCTCTCAGCAGAGGAGAGTACGTAAGTGAAATTCTCCAAGCCCCCTTTTATGATTGAGGAGAGCAAATCTTGCTACATACCTTGGTCAGTTTCATTTCAAGTATGTGGCTGTTCTGAATCCTGGTGTCGTAGTGAGCAACTTCTTTGGTGGATGATTTGACCTTCATAATGATTTTGACATAGGAAAATACAATCACAGCAGTTGGGAACAGGAGGCAAAAGAAAAGAATGCTCAGAACAAAAACCTGTCCAGCCACTGAAGCCTGTGCCAGCCACCAGTCCAGAGTGCAGGAGGTCCCAAAAGGCTCAGGAGCATAACTTCCCACACCAGCAAAAGGCACCGTAGCCCAGAATGTAGCATAGGCCCAGATTATTGCCAGACAGATAAATGCATGATGTCTCTTAAGCCAGGTACCTGCGAGATAATGCAAGAGTTACAAGATCAGGTCTGTTTCTCTTGTACAATTGAACATGTCATTCTACACATGCAGTAGGAGTTTGCTTGGCTGTTTGACCACAACTCTGTAGAATGATAAAATTATAGAATCACTTGGGTTGTAAAAGGCCTTTTTAAAAAAACAAATTCAACCATAACTCTAACACTGCTGAACCATGTCACTAAGCACTACACCTACCCATTCTAAAGACCTCCAGGACTAGTGACTCCCCACTTCCCTGGGCAGCCTGTTCCATGTCCATGAAAAATTGCCTGGGATTTGGGTCGAAGCTTTGATTTTTTAAAAAAAATTAAATCCTGCTTAATGGGAATGATATCTTTCAAACTCAGATGAGACAACCTTCCCTGTACTCATATTTAAGGAAAAAGCATAGACATGCCAGTACCTGTGGAAGGAGTACCACAGTTTTTAATTGATAGCACACTCAGCTATTGGACAAATGAACTTGCTTACATTTCCTTGCTGAAAACATTTCTTGTAAATTAACATTGTATGATTGATTATATATATCATCATAATAGAATCTGTTGTATGTTCCACAAGTCACATAAGCAAGATGTTTTTTATATCTAAAGTGACTTTGAATATTCCTTTTTCTATAGTCATTTAATATACATTGTTTTCTTTCTTACCGTAAGACAAGTGGCAGATTTTTAGGTATCTATCCAAGCTGACAGCTGTCATGGTAATAAGGCTCCCACAGCCAAAGAAGAAACCAGCCCATCCATACCAGCGGCAACCCATCCATCCAAACACCCAGCGGTGAGAAAAGAAGGAAATTATACTAAAGGGTTTTCCTACAACTTCAAAAGAAGAAAAAAGAAAAAAGAAAAAAAAAAAAAAGAAAAAAGAAAGTGAGTTGACTGATAAATCCGTCATTGATAAAACCATCCTTTTTCAGAAAAGTAAACCCTTCCCTTTGCCCAAAGCGAGTACTGGTAGAAATGGTCTGTGACATGAAGAAAGGGCTTTGAACACAACAGTTGTGATGACTTGCATGCCCTCCATCCACAGGACTAACCCTAAGACAGCTGTAGCTAGCTATATCCTATAGCATCTATGCTGCGGCAGGGTGAGAATGGCTGGAAACAGGTGCTTTTTTGCTGATCACCTGAACCAGAAGTAAACTCATCTGCAGGCTCTTCCCATTATGAAAACTTCAAAGTACATGTGAAGAGCACATGCAAACAATTGCCAGTCTGTAAACAGCACAAGTGATTGCTGAGTCTGGGTTGGAAACAGGTACAGATCTAGTTAGGCTACATCTCTATAATCAATTGAGTGTCTTCAAACACAAGTTAAGGTTGTTCAACCTGGAGAAGATGCCAGCAAGACCTTACAGCAAGCCTTACAGTACTTAAAGGAGGCCTAAAAGAAAAGATTGGGAGAAGAGACTGACCCCCACCTGGCTACAACCTCCTTTCAGGTAGTTGTAGACAGCAATGAGGTCACTTACCTGTTTTGGAGATTCTGTCCTAGTAGTACCTTTTTAGCTCATTTCTCCATTTGTAAAGCTGGGTGGTGCATTACAGAACCACAGAATTAGCCAGGTTGGAAAAGACCTCTAAGATCATCGAGTCCTATCACCTAACCCTTCTAATTAACTAAACCATGGCACTAAGTGCCTTATCCAGCCTCCTCTTAAACACTTCCAGGGGTGATGACTCCACCATCTCCCCAGGCAGCCTGTGCCAATGGGCAATCTTTCCATGAAGAACTTCTTCCTAAAGTCCAGCCTAAACCTGCCCTGGCACAGCTTGAGGCTGTGTCCTCTTATTCTGTCACTGGGTGCCTGGGAGAAGAAGTGAAGGCAGGGCATATGTTGTTTCATTCTCACCATAAAACAGAATAACATTATTCATAGTCTTTGCAAATATCATGAAAATTAGGAACTTTGGAAACTGTCATTCTATAGTTGGAAATCTCCACTGCCTGATTTATTTTTTTACCTCAGACTGGACAAATGAAAAGTAATCTTCAGAAAACTCTAAATTGTAAGATACTGGAACACCAGCATGTGTTTCAAATTCTTCATTTCTACTTTTCTGACTGATCTGAAATGCTCCAAGGACTGAACAGTTCAACTGCAACATTAAAAATCGAACTCCTCTTTCCTGTCACTGTATTCTTTCCTGCACAGAAATTGTCAGAACACCTCAAGGAACTTAAAGCATCTCACCTGCCGTGGGTTAGTTTTCCAGGCTGAACCACAGTCTGTAATGTCATAGCAGCTCAGTGAACTGATTTATAAAGAAGGCAAGAATGGTGTTGTAAACTGTAATTTCCACAAGGTTACTTATTCAAAGAAGTCAATGAGTAAGTTTACCTTATTTTTTTTTTTAATCTCCTTTTTCCCATCTTCCCCCCACTTTTTTTCTTTTCCTTTTATTGAATGGATCTGCAGAAAAATCTTTTAATCGTCCCTCAAAATAGTTCATTTTGTCAAACTGATGTGAAACTAAATATTCTGTTTTCATCCTTAACAGAAAATTAAAATATGTCTACCAAAACAAAATCTTGCAGAAAATGCCATTTTCTCTATCTTCTATGCCAAAAATATGATTGAAAACCCTTCAAAATGAGATTTAAAAAAAAAAAAAAATCAGGCATCTTAGGATTCTTTTCCTCTCACCTAAGCCTGTAAAGAAAATTCTGCCTGAGCCTGAGGGTTGTGCTCAGGTCAATATATTATGTGCTTTTTGCCAAGTGGAATAAATGTCCTTCAGTTTTTAAATCAAAAGCCCCATGATTAATTTTTCAAGAAAAGTGTGAAACATGGCAAGATCTGGGATATGTGCTGAAAGTCAGCAATTTGCTCATGTAGATTATTGTCAACCCTAAAGGCCAACAAATTGTTTGCACAAAGTCAGCTTTCTCTCCATCAGCACAAGACTGGGGGGTGCCGCATCAACGTAAAATGATTCCTGAGGCAGTTTTGAACAAGTGGCTGGTGCCACCCTGTGGAAATTTGCAGCAAGCAGAGCCATATAAGAACCAGTTTCGAAAAAAGAGCCAAGATAAGTGCATGAAATATGAGGATTCTGGGGAAAATCCCATCTTCACTCTAATTGGTCCAGCAGACAGAACACATCCTATTTCTTGAGTCAACATCTTCCATTAATACCTGTTAACATCCATTAACACCTGGCTGTGAAAATTGCATTTTATATACAAAACTTAAAGATGGAGATAGATTGAGATCCCCTTAGAAGATGAGTTGCCCAGGTGGTATGTGAGTGACATACTTTAACTGGCAGCCTTCAGGCTAGGAGGGCTCCCAAGCAAGCTGTAGTTCGCGTGGTTAGGACATGCAGCTTACATAGTTACATTCCAAATACACTGCTACAGAAGTTCTCCTGACACACTCATTGGTGTCAGACATGAGTCTTCTAGAGTAAGACAGACTCCTAGGACACAAAGGAGATGGGAATAGGTATAAGATAGGTAAAAACAGATCTGGTGGTCATTTTTTCTCTTCAGTTCTAAGTGCTGCAAAATGGAAATAGTGTTTCCATGTCAGGTATACTAAAAAAATTCATGGGAACTTCTTTGTGTGGTAGCAGAGCAGAGATATTTAGAGTAACACCTTTCTTAAGATGAATTCTCATCTCTTTCAGAAAAGGAAAAAACAAACAAACAAAACAAAAACAAACAAACAACACCCCCCCCAAAAAAAAACCCTTGTTTTCAAATCACTAATAAGTATCAAAATTACTGGCAGATGAGGGGGTGAGCAGCTCCTTGGTCATGTACAGTAAAAGCACAATGAGCATCTAGTTTTGAAAACCTGGAGCCATTACTTCATGTTGTTCGATGCTATTTAGGCATTTGGATGAAGGCAAAAACATTTGGCAGAGACAAGGGCAGGAAAAGGTTGCACTGGAACTGAGGGCAGAGGTCCCAATGTATGTAACGCACAGATAACGCACAGATAACACCCAGATGACTTTGGGAGCATGGGAATATATTGTCATTGATACTGCACTGGGGGCATGTCATGGTCAGCTGAGTCACATCAGGTCTTTATATTCATTGGATTATGTGCTCTCCAAAACATCTGTCGTGGTAGGCCTAAACAGGCCAAATTAGGCTTGTACATGCCCTGGCTTGCCCAGGCATGTTTTTCTGCTCTCCCTCCTTCTGTTTTGGGGAGAGCAACCGCGGGAAAAGGGACAAAGGACCTGGTGCCACTAAGTCTGGGGTCTGGGGTCAGCCCAGCAACTGCGGTAAACAGGGTGCACACGGTTGCCTTATGCAAGGCCCATGATCTGCCCAAAAAAGGGTAAAGCGAGCCTATGGTTTCACCCAATATGCCCAAATCTTGGCTAACTGCCATTTGATTGGCTATCTCGTGTCCAAAGGCCCATTGATCTTCGGGCTGTGTTGAATAAAGGAGCAGGGAACACAGGGTGCGTGCCTTTCGCCATTACAAGGTGTGCCTGCTTGCATCCGTGCCTGCTGCGTCCACGCATTCGGCCTGCACAGCCAGCGTGATACCATGCTGAGACTGCACACTGAGACAAGAGATCCTGCCTGCATATGAGAGCCTGCTGCCAAGGGAGCCAGGACCAGGTCAGAGATCGTCTCTCTCCTTTTTCCAGTGCTCAGGAGCCTGGGGAAACTCTAAAGCCTGAAGACAGCTACCAACAGCAACCTCACCACGAGCCTTGGGTACTGTCAGACAATACCTTTTACGAGTAAATACCAAAGCCTCTTGTAATTATTAATTGCCTTCTGCCATAAGCAGAAAGTTGCTCCTTGTGTCCATCTAGTGAGCAAGCGGCGTAACTGGCCGCTAGCAGTATACTGACCGTAAAAACTCTCTCTTCCAGTTTAATTTGAGTTCGGTTAATGTATATATTTGATAGTTATTTCCAGATCCTGTTATAACCTGTATATAGTTTCCATAACATTGCAAAGAGCCTGTTATTATTATTATTAAATGGTGGTCGGGGTGGTGCGAGTTCCGAATATTTAATATTAATAAACTATCTATATTAATATTTTAAAATTATCGTCTCGCAGTAATTAAATACCCCTTCCGCAGCAACATCCTTTTCTAAAGGAAGTCCACTCCTCCCTCTGTATTTGCAAGTAGCCATGAACAGGTGACCGAGACTCAAAAGCCAAAAGAGAATGATCTCCAAAGGTTCTTGACTTTGCAACTTCATGCAAAAGTTTTCAAAGTTCTCTCCTCTAATACCAGGGAATCGAGGATGTGGGGCTTAAATTAAAATACTTCCAATTGGCTGATGTTGCTTTTATTCTAAAAATAGAAACAAATGCCTATTTTCATAACCCAGAGATAAGAGAGGCAGTTACTACAGAGGAAATTCGTACCTTTGATAGGCTGATGGCCACTTGTGTTTTCCAGTTCTTTCCCATCATACTTCTCTCCACTCCCATTTCGGTTAACTATGTATTTTTTAGGCACCTATATCTCTCCTGTTGCACCCTATAGCAAGAAAATTTAATTCTCTTCAACCATAACAACAAGCTGTGTTGTGGTTATTGTGCGAGGATACACATGGGAGCCGTCTTTGAAAGCCTGCTGAGTACTAGGGTAAAAAATTGATAAATTCAACCCTACTTTTTCCTCTGTACTTTTCTCACCAAGTTGCCCAGGAATGTTGTTTACTAACCTTCTCTGTTATTTTATGCAAATTATAGTACAGAAATTTCAGTAACAAAAGCCATTTTGGGCTCCCACAACATCCAGAGGACTGTCTCTTGCTGCTACCAGAAAGAGTGGTGGGATAGTAAAAATGAGTAAAAATAAGACATAAAATTACCTGAAATGCCCAGATCGCACACTGCTAAATTAACAGTCATTATCTCAGCAGGTCTCAGCTTCTTTTTTCGCTTTGAGGACATAAAAATAACATACCCATTTCCCAGAGTTGAAAGAATTCCTATAATAATGAAGGGGAAAAAAATATAAAATAAAAGCAAAGGAATCAAATTAGAAATCTCTTCAAAACCAGCAGTACCCCATCTTTCTTGTGAAATTCTCTGACATTCTCAGCCGGAACCTGGGGTTCCAAGCCTAGAAATTTTCCTCAGAAACATAATCATCTCATCCTTATTACGCAGCTCATAGAGACATCTGCTGCAGGTATCTCCTTCCCACAACAAATGCTACTTTTCCCTCTGCAGCAGAGCGTTGCCTTCAACCTCACACAGTTATTGACTGAATGCCCACAACAGAAGTCTCATCATTCCTCTGATCTGATCAGCCCTATCCACAAGAATGAAATTCAGCTATCTATAATCACGAGGACCCCAGTCTCTGACCAATCTTGATTTTATTAAACACTACAGAGACTGAGAGATATATTTCTTTAAAAATATAAATTAAGATACTAATATCACATCATAAATTTTACAATATAAATTTGTTTTTATCGTAAGAAAAGAATAATAAACTACATCTCGTTTTAACTTCCAGGTAGAATTCAGCTTGTGAGGAGGAATCTTGTTCTCATGTTGGGTGACACATTTTTTGCCATATAACCACCCAAAAACTTGCAAGTCCCAATGCTGCAAGTGATTAATAACATTTTTCACACTAGTACCAAAAACTGCACTGTTTCCAGCTGGTTCTTCACTTACTCATATTTGAAAGAGTTTGAGCCCAAAGTGAATGTTTTACAGTGGAAACACAGGACAAGGCACAGAATTGCCATGAGACCCCATTTGAAGTACTGCATTCAGCTTTGGAGTCCTCAGCATGAGCAAAACATGAATCTGTTGCAGCTGCTCCAGAGGGGGCCACAGAAGTGATCAGAGGGTTGGAGCGCCTCTGCTATGAAGAAAGGCTGAGTTGTTCAGTCTGGAGGAGAGGTGCCTCCCAGGAGACCTTATTGGGACCTTTCAATACTTACAGGAGATTTGTGAGAAAGATGGAGACGTTTTTTTTTTTAGCAGTACCTATTGCTTTAGGAGAAAGGGTAATGGTTGTAAAGTGGATTTAGACTAGATACAAGAGAGACATATTTTACAATGAGGGTGGTGAAACGTAGGCCCAGGTTGCCCAGAAAGGTGTTAGATGATCCATCCCTAGAAACATTCTCTGCTCTAGGTGGTGCTGCTCAAGCAAGAGGTTTGGACTAGATGATCTTTCTAAGTTCCTTCAAACACCTAACATTCTGTGATTCTGTGGACAGGGCTCTGAGTAATCTGATCTAGTTGAAGATATCTCTGCTCACAGCAGGGCGGTTGGACTAGATTACCTTTAAATGTCCCTTCTAACCTGAAACAGTCTATGATTATATGATCCCTTTCAGGAAGCAAGAGTCACTTCCAAAGGTGAACACTGCAAAGAGACTATGGCCCATGGGGCATGGGGGCCTCACACTGGAGGAAAGGAGACAAGTAAGGAGGGAGATGTAGAAGAGTGAGGAGCAAGGAGTGGCAGAGACCCCAGCCTCCTGCACTGCCATCGTCTCACAAAAGGGACCTACAACAGCAATGAGGAAGATGATGTTGGAGTGAAGTTCAGCCTAGAAAAGGAGGAGGAAAAAATGTTTTCTTTAAGTATTTTACGTTTGTCATCTTTAAATCTCACTACCCAAATCAGTAACTAAATATTAAGTTAAATCCCCTACGATGAGTCTGTTTTGCCCACAAGAGTAACTGATTTTCCTGTCTTTAACTCCACCCCATCTTTACCTCCACTGCTTTTGCTCTTCCTGTTTTCTGTCTGTCCCACTGCAGGCACTGTAAGCAAGTGGCTGCCCCTGTGCTTGGCTAGCAGCTGAGGTCAACCCTCCATGCTATTATAAAAAAGTTATAGGTAACTCAATTTTAATCTGTCTGTGAGAGGTCAAATTCACTCTTTGCGATACCTTTCTACACATGGCTTTGGTGGGAAAATGGACACTATCCCATGTTTCCAAAAGACTTCAGCAGTCTCCTACCCACCCAGCAACACCATGATCTCCAAATATTGTGCCTGTAGTTATCAGTCTTCTGGCAGGCCGGATCTCAGGAATTAAAGATCAGGGATTAAACAGATAATTAATTGTTTACTCTGGCCCATCAAAGGAACAATACCGCTGCAAGGATGCTGTGTGCTCACAAACCCAAGAAACTCCGCCTGGGAATATCCACAAGGCAGACACCAAAGTAGTTTCCAGATGCTAAAACAAGACTGTCAAGAAATACGATCAATTGGAGAATCAAAAGTTTATGGAACTCAAGAGTAAAATACTTCAATTTTTAATATTTCAGTGAAAATACAACACTTGTGCAATTGGAAACACTCCTTATTTTGATACTAGCAGTATTGCTTTCTACCTTGTTTTTAAAAGCAAACAGGGCAGAATCTGGCTTATCATTGAATTTTAGGTTTTCTCAGCAAATGTTACTTATCCCTGGTGTATGAATGTTGAAGAGTATCCTATCCTTATGGCTCCAAAAATGTAATCTGAATTAGAAGCCGATATAGGTATTCATATGAATTATTTTCTTCTTTGCAGCTCAGTGAATGAATCTCAATGTTGAGAACTATTTTCATATATCTTAATCCTTTTCTCTGTTAATGCCTTTGTTCTCTACTGGTATCTAGGATATCTAGAATGCTGGAATCCAGTGTGAAATGCCTTTCAAAAGCACCAAACATTTTCCTGGATCTTTTTCAACTGACTGGTATTCTGGAGAGATGTCTTCATCAGAGAAGCCTCTAAAGCAACAGCTCATTATTAATACCAACGTTTCAGAGAGCCCCAGCCCTCCTAAAGCTACAGCTGGAAGAGGTCCAGAGATAATTTCACTTGCCTCTTATCTACACCTGCATATGGCAATTGCTTATCTGAATTCTTTTTTTAGCTCCTTAGTGATAGAAACTTCATCATTTCCTTAGGTAAGCCATCTAATGCTTCATTTTTCATACTATTTAAAATATTTTTCTAATAGCTAGAGAAGTTCTCACTGGTGCAGGCTCCCAGCTCTGGTAGGTGCTGTTAGCCTGTGTGACCGGGTAGAGCCTGGAGTTGGAAAAGACTCCTCAGGCTTTTCTAGGAGCAAGCAATTCAGGGCACAACTGTCTATGACACCATAACATTGTTACATATATACAAACGAAGAGTCAAGGATGCAAAAACTAAAAAAGTGCTGTCTAAGAGGAAGGGCCAAGCTCAGATACACGACCTGCAGTGAAAGGTGCAAATCTGAAGAAATAAGACTTCTTTTTTTTTTTTCATCTGGCACCAGTGTTAAACAACCAGAGGAGGAAAAAAAAAAAAAAAGAGAGAGAGAGAGAAGGTAGTTCAGGATTTTGTATTCAATTAAACTGTTTCATAACATGCTGAGAAAGCGTGCGACAACCGTTTGCAAATCAATAGTTACTTGCCATGGGCTTTCAAGGTGGCTGACAGCCAGCAGGGCTCTGCTCAGTAGTTAGCCACCTTTCCCAGCTGTACAGTAAATCAATCCAGTCAGTGATGGAAAAGCTAGCAGGGGAAGTGACAAAGTGAAGAGAATTGGATTCTTATAACCACGTGTACTGCTTGGCTACTTTTTCCAGACAGTTGAAGAAGTATACATGGAAATGTGCTAGTCAGGACAAATGATCACACATTCTCTGAGCACTTACCACAGATTGGTCACGACCTCTGATTTTCTTCAAAGACAAAAAATGTCTTTTCATATTTTGAAATGGCAATACTTCAGTTGCACAACCATCCGGATGCTAAAAGCTCTGCCAAGTTGGCTGATGGAATTCCAGCCTTGTTCACTCATTGTGCAGATTCTTCCACTTTTTGAAGCAGATTTTAATCTTACTTGCACCTTATATGTCTCAAGCATGAAAATATGCCCAGTAGCAATCCCCACCCCTGGCTTCCCACCATTCCACAGCTGGTCCCTTTCTCTGCTTTTAAGGTGTCCACACAGGACCTTTAATGGTCATTTTCAGCCCAAATCATTGTATGATTAATAAAATGTTGCTACCCATCTAAACACGAATGGGTAATAAAGCATCTGCACAATAATGTGAGCTAATGGTGGCAACCCCAAGGCACTAATCTAGACCAGTACTTTAGTGCAACTCACATGTGAAGCATTAACCCAAATAAAACCTTCTTCTTTTTCTCTTTCCTTTTTTTTTTTTCTTTTTTCCTTTGAGACCTTGCTAAAAAGACTAGCTCCTTCTTTCTTATAGACCTCCTTACATACTGAAAGGACACAATAAGGTCTCCTCAGAGCTTTCTCTTCCTCAGGCTCCAGATAAGAAAACATCTGAGCAAGATACCAGTGATATCTCATGTTATAGATGCAAGTCCAGAAAAGACATAAATATAGCACTTACATACATACGTGAAAAACATACTTTGCTCTAATGAGAGCTACACTAAGGTGTGTAATGACCATAGGGGTAAAGTAACCAACCAAGTAACATGAAGTACAAATGAAATATACCAGGGCAAAATGTAGGCTATGATGTCTAAGCTACACATGTATACAGCAAAGCTACAACTTGAACTTTCCTGGCACTCTTCTGGGTGCAATGTGTCCAGCATAGGCTGTTTGATGTCCAGTCCACAGCATCGGGAAGGTGGGAGTCTTACTAAATGCAATATCAAAATTATTATCAGCCCTTTTTTGAAACTATAATTTCAGACTCTTTGCACTCATATAATTTTGTGTCTTCATGGTTAGCTTTTGTTTTTTCAGTGGAAATTCATTATTTCTGTTCCTTATCTTAATCTGATTTTATCTGTGGTTTTCAAGATGTTTCACATCTGGCAGGGATATTTCTCAAGAACTAGATAAATCTACACTAAACACAGACAATATTAGAGAGTAACAGGGTGTATGTTGGAAGGATTCATTCCAGCTAGTCAGACATATTTTGGAGGATTAAAGTTAAATTTGCTTAATTGAGTGAAAAAAGACTGAAGGGGAGGTTATTTTGGACAGTTCAATGAAGACATCTCTCTGCCTAACAGCAGAAAAAAAATGTATATGTGAAAAGCTAGTGCACATACAAACCAGTGCATGAATAATAAGGACAGCAGAGATACGGCTTCATCTGCTGTCTCTGCTCTTCTTGATCTCTTTTTTAATAAAGACAGAAGCAGAAGACAAACAAGAAATAACTGTTATTCAACCTTTGTGAGAGCTGCACTGCAGAAAAGCTTAGACTGTTTAGATGAGTTGTGGAAAAGGCAGTGAGAAAGAATAGGAAGGAGAGGATGTAAAGCAGTGAATGAAAAACATGAAGATAAGATGTAAAGATCTTTGTATTTTTTGCAGAACTGATAGAACAACAGAATTCATAAAAACCAAAAGAGATGCCAAGGAATGTGCTGTATATGCTGAATTCAGCCTGGTGTCCAGATGACTGACACCCAAAGCCCAGTTTGGTGTAACACAATTATGTGAACTTGGCTCAGCTTTGCCAAGAAAATAGCTGCTGAGCTGTGAGAAACTTCAAGAACTAAAGCCATAAAGCACAAGGAAGGGTATACCAAAAAGAGTAGGGTCAGTGTTGAAGAAAGTATCAACACAAAACATAACCCAGCCCACCTCTTCAAAGCAAAGAAGGTAAATTCCCAAGTGGAAGGACTGGTTTGTCCCTAGAGCAATGGAAACCAATATTTGCTGTTTTAATGGCATGTCCTTGGCATTTGAATATTTAGCACAGAAATCAGTTTCTGTGTGCACTAACCAATAAATAATTGCATTTATTCTATTTGCAAAGTCACTTTGCACATGATAAAAGACTCCAAAGAGGGGAAAAAAAAAAAAAAAAAAAAGGAGGGAAAAGGAGGGGAGAGTGTTAGGCATAAAATGTTATTCAGTGTAACAGAGAACAGCTGATGCCAAGACATAAGCAAAATTCCAACAAGGACATCTGAGGATGGGACATGAGAGAAACTTTGAGAACAGGCCACAAAATCCACATGGCATAAGAGTAAAATCAGGTTCTGTTTGGAAATTATTCAACTGCAAACTAGTAATGTATCAGTAGAAAAAAAATAGTATTCTTTTTTTTGCTGGAAGGTCTGCTGCCAGTCATTTCTAGCTACCTGGAGCAGCATTGTCTGTTGACACAAACTCTTGGATCTGTATTTCTAACACATTCTTTTCTTTCCTTTCCCTCCTGGGTTTTAATTTCTAATATGAAGAAGTATGTAATTATACATCTAATGCACAGCAGCTTCTGCCTTCCTTGTGAGTGCAATGACATAGTTGTATTTCAAAGACAAATTAAAAACTAATTACCAATTACTGTCAAATAAAACCCAGCTATGATGTCAGCCTCTCTAGAAAGCTTTGATGCAAAGGGGTCTTCTTTCTGCAGATAGTTCGGGAGATATTCTTCCTGGGAGGAAGTGTTGTGATCTGATGCCATACCACTCATGTCTGGTTCAGTGTCTGAAAAAAACAAAAAGAACAGATTTTGCAATGGATCATGTCTGCCATCCAAAAAATGCACATATACAAAGATTTTTTTTTAATGTTTCTTTTTTTTTCATTGTCGTGGTAGGCCTAAACAAGCCTCTTGGGCTTGCACATGTCCTGGCTTATGCAGACATGTTTTTCTGCTCTCTCTCCTTCTGTTTTGGGGAGAGCAACCGTGGGAAAGGGGACAAAGGACCTGGCGCCACTAAGTCTGGGGTCTGGGGTCTGTCCATCACCTGCAGTAAACAGGGTGCGCACGGTTGCCTTGTGCAGGGCCCGTGATCTNATTAAATGGTGGTCGGGGTGGTGCGAGTTCCAATTATTAATATTAATAAATTATATATTAATATTTTTATAATATCATCTCGCAGTACCTAATTACCCCTTCCCCAACATTCATACACAACTTGCATCCTCCTGTCTTCATTTCTGCTCTACCACCTTCCAGGACGTTTCAGAGTCCATTCAGAATTGCATAAAACATCCTGCCATGATTTATTTCATGAATTACTTTATCCAGGAAGGCCATTATTCAAATGCCACTCATCACTGTAATCCACCTCTGGAGTCTCCTTCTCTGGAGACTTTCAACCCCGCCTGGATGCATTCCTGTCTGAACTACCCTAGGTGATCCTACCTTGGCAGGGAGGTTGGACTCAATCTCTGGAGGTCTTTTCCACCCTCTCAAGTTCTGTGATTCTGTGATCTGAGCAGTAACTATGTACCAGTGTGTTTGAGCATTCAAACCAGGGCTTCTGAAGCACCTTCCCAGAGTATCATAGAATCATAGAATGGTAAGGTTGGAAGGGACCTCAAAGATCATCTAGTTCCAACCCTCTGCCATAGGCAGGGACACCTTCCGCTAGTACAGGTCCTTCAAGGCCCCGTCCAAGCTGGCCTTGAACACCTCCAGGGAGGGAGCAGCCACAACCTCCCTGGGCAACCTGTTCCAGTGTCTCACTGCTCTCACTGTAAAGAACTTCCTCCTAATATCCACTTTAAATCTCCCCTCTGCCAGTTTAAATCCTTGTCAGACCTCCAGGTGAGGTCTGACAAGGTTCCTATTAAGGAGGTTCATATTTCCAGCTGAGTGTAAGACCCAAGACTGAGAATACAGAAAAATCAAACAGGGCAGTATTTTTGTGTCTGAATAGCTTCATTGCTTATTGTGTTTAATGCATACCACAGTTGTCTTTATTTGTATGCACTTTTCCTGTAATCCCAAGATATCAGGAATTATCAGTAATACAGTCCCAGCAATTTCTTCATATCCTCAGGGACACTATATGAACAGATGGTAGCTCTGCAAAATTTGCAGTTAAATGAAAACTTACATACATAAATTCTCCCTAGAGTTATTTAGGTGGTGGGTTCTAGTGTAAATAGATTTACATGGTTATGATTACACACAGTAATCAGTTATTACAGTTATGAAGAAGAAGTAGCAGGAGTATTAAATAATAGTCCCATCTGAGCGAGCTGGTTGAGTTTTATTTCCATTTACAAATGTGCTATGATCAATACAGTGAATCCTGATAGGGGGAAACTAGAATCTGGCAGACAGCTATGTAGATACTCCTCCAGAAGAAGCAAAGTGAGGAACTCTAGCATAATATAAAAGCATTTCTGCGGCGTTGGAAACTACCCACTCAAGATCTGTTTAGGACATTCAGTCTTGCCAGTTCTTGCTAATCCTTGGAATGGCAGGAGTGGCACACAAGGATTTAGCACCTGAGTCCCAGGTTTCCATGCTTTTTTCCATGAGGCCAGCAATAATTTGCATAGCTCTGAATTTTACCCTTTAAAAGTTCAAACTTGTAGGGAGACTAAGCAAGGAGAAAAAATGTTTCATTATTTTACCCATTTGTTATCTCTTCTGCATCTTGAAGACAGAGATGCCTGTATGGCCAGAAACGTAGCAGATTACACCAACCTACATGTATAAAAGAGACTTCATTTAACGGAATCAAGCCATGAATGCACCACTACCACTCTAAGCATGGGAGAAAGCAAAAGGTGTCCTATGCATATGGCTCCAAATAGGACTAAGTCTTTAAAATTCAGCAGTTTTATTGCTTTTTGTTTGTTCATTTTGTTTTGTTTATTTGTCTGGTTTTCCAATAAAGGAGAATATAAGGAAAGGCAGCACAGCAGACACAGAAGTTTGGATTAGGAGCCATGGTACAGCAGCCTGGATACATAACAATGGACTAAGGCATGAGCCCAGGAAACAAAATAATCAGACTGATTATCCTCTTCATCCAATCATAGCCACAGGCCTTGATCTAAATTGCATCAGGTTATTAAAAGGATCCAGACACTTTTCTGTCCCGCAGCTTGCATGCCCCTCTCAATGATTACATGGCTGTAGTACTTGAACTATGGGTGGTTAGAGCAATGCAAAAGAAAAAGCACATCTGGAATCTACCTTTCCTAAAAATAAGTATCAAAATGTTTAGCTGCAAGTGCCTCCCTAATACAGACTAAATTCTCCCACTTAAGTCAACATGAAGCTCACAAGGACAATAATGTCCAATTTACAAGACTGAGGGGGTTTAAAAAAAAAAAAAAAAGGCGCTTTAAAGAGGACATTTTGACTTCTGTATACATTAAGTCTAGCAAGAAGCCCAGTCACTGGAATTTTTAATCTGCTTTAGAGAGAAATATGCAGGTTTCTCAAGCAAATCACAGCCTTGGAGCAGGAGGAAGCCTTCTCTGATCAGACTGGATTGATAGAACATGGCAGATTTTGCTGCTTCATTCAAGTTGTTTACGTGCCTGGCTGCTGAGAAGGATGCAACTTACCTTGGCTTTAAGAGAAGAAAGCACATTATTTCTTGAAAAAGAAAAGGGGGGTGAATGTCTAACTTCCGAAACAACATGTAAACTTTCCTTACTGTTTAAAATCATATCTGGCAAATTAAGAATAAGTTTTAGATTAAAAAAAAAATTTAAAAAAGAACTTTTCCTGACTTACACAAAAGGTGTTACAGTGACATATAAAACATGATTTTCATGCTAGATTGTGGCTTTAAAGCATTTTCATTATTCTATTAGACAGAAATAAATTGTGGTCACCAAAAGCTCTGTTCAAGAACCAAATCTCACTTTTAGAGTATAAAAATAAAAGAGGAACTAATTAACAAGGTAAAATAATTATTCTTCTCATAATCCCAAGTCCAAAAAGAGAGAGAGGGGTAACTTTTAAACTATTAAGCAAAGTCTAGAAATACAAGAGATGTGCATTGTCCCAGGTGAATTATTCCTGGTACCAACTCTCGAACTTCTAACTCTGTTGGGTTTTGTGCTTTTTAAGATATCACAGTATTACATGACTGATAAAAGCCATAGAGGTCCTGATCTACAGCCCCTAAAAGTTAATATCAGGGGCAAGGACTCTAAAATGTTACTTTATTGTAGACTTCAGTGATCCGTTTTGATCCATTTTTTTGATCCAGGGATTGTGACTCTACCACTGTCCTGGGCAGAAAATTCCAATGTTCAAGAACCTTCTCTGTGAAGAAATATTTCCTAATATCCAGCCTAAACCTCCCCTGACACAGCCTGTAACCATTTCCTCTAGTCCTGTTGCTTGACACCAAGGAGAAGAGCCTGGTTCCCTCCTTGCTCCAGCCTCCCTTCATGTAGTTGCAAAGAACAATGAAGTCTCCCCTTAGCCTCCTCTTCTCTAGACTGAACAGTCCTAACTCCCTCAGACATTCCTCATAGGCCATGTGCTCCAAGTCCCTCATGAGCCTCGCCCCTCTCTGGACATGCTCCATCATCTTCATGTCCTTCTTGTAGCGAGGAGCCCAGAAGTGAACACAATACTCGAGCTCTAGCCTCACCAGTGTTGAGTGCAAGGAGATGATCATCTCCCTGTTCCTGCTGGCTACTGTTTATTATAGAAGTCAACATGTCATAGAATCATAGAATGGTAAGGTTGGAAGGAGACCTCAAGGATCATCTAGTTCCAACCCCCTGCCATAGTCATTGGCCTTCTTACCCACGTGGGCATGCTGCTGGCTCATATTCATATATGAGTCATATTGACAGATAACAGTAAAATCTGAGGTACTTAATCTAAATTAGCAACATCTAAATTAGTGTCAACATGCTGGAAATGGAGTGCATTCATTTCATGTATGACCTCAAGTTGCACCAAGGGAGGTTAAGATTTAGAAAAAAACTTCTTCACTGAAAGGGTTATCAAAGACAGGAAGAGGTTCCACAGGGAGGTGTTTGAATCCCCATTCATGGAGAGGTTTAAAAGATGAATAGAAGTGCTAAGGGACATGATTTAGCACCAGCCTTGGTAGAGTTAGTTAACTGTTGGACTCAATGATCTTAAAGGTCTTTTCCAACCACTGTGATTCTGTGATTCTATGTAGAACAGCCAAACTGGTATGAAGTGGAGAAAGTGTTATTATTTATTATTAATACCAACTATTAAAAAAAAAAAAAATCTGAAAAAAAAAGCCTATTGTAGCATAGAGGCAAAAGTTAGTGTGAGAATGGCAGTATGTGGCATGAGCCATAGGAATGGCAGAACTGAACTACCATTAGATGCTGCAGAGATTCCTCTGTGAAGGTTACTGTGGCAGTGATGCTTTAATGTGCTTGACAAGAGTGCACAAGGCATGAAATATTATATTCACAGTCATGGACCACATATAATTGCTGCAATTATTTGTAGATTTGGATGAATTTACCAAGGGTTAAATGGTAGAGCTAATAAAAAGATGTCTCTGGACCCAGCGCCACCTCAAAAAGAATTAGTAGGACTAATTTTAAAAGAATTAACACAGCTAAAGTGATAACACTATCAATTTTGTTAATTAAGAAAATAATTTTCTGCCCTTTAATGATATGTTAAAAACAATAAAGCTGTGAATAATTTTATCTGAGTCAGAAAAAGACAAAAGCTAAAAGGATCCATTAGTGCCAGAGCGTATTCTTATCTTTCTAAGAGGAAAAAAAGAGAATTATCTTTTTCTACAATTTGTCTGATGACATCTCTTTCTCAGAGCCTCCACGGAAAAGCAAACCAGTGTCTCAGTGCAGAATCACAATTTGTATTGTCAAGTGTCATTTCTACTCTAAACTTTCTCTGTGTATTTTACAAAGCCTGTCTTACAATCTCGGGCAAAGGTCTCTGGTGAACATTGCCTTGTCCTCCGACACCCATCACAGCTGCTATGCTGACAACCAAGACCCAATACACCCAGTGACAAACACTGCTTCACCCTTTAAGTACCTGCTTCTCAGTATTTGTTTTTCTTCAGTACAATGATGACTGTCAAAACTCATTTCTATGACACATGCTTAATCAAGCATTTTACAGAATCAGAAAATCGTTTTGGTTGCAAGAGACCTTTAAATTCATCAAATCCAACCTTCAGCCTAGCAATTCCAGGTCATCATCAAACCATGTCCCTCAGCACCATATCTGCAGATCTTCTAAATTCCTCCAAATATAGTGACTCACAACTTTCCTGGGCAGCCTGTTCTAGGGCTTGACAATTCTTTAGGCAAATAAATTTTTTGTGATATCCATCCTCCCCTAGTGATCACCTAGTAGAGGATATTAAACCTCCCCTAGTGCAACTTGAGGTCATTTCCTCCTGTACTATCACTTGTTAATTGGGAGAAGAGACTGACTCCCACCTCACTCAAATAATCACCAGACTACTGGCTAATCTTAGATTTCCTTAGACTTGTAGAAGAGGAATTGTCACTTTGAAGTCGCTAAGTTAAAAGTTTAAACTAACATTTCCTTCATGTCAGGTGCACGCTGTGCTTCATCAGATCAGATTGCTACTTTTCTGCTAATAATGACAGAAATCAGTAAAATTGCAACATTTCATATTTCTCCTATAATAGAGAAGCACAGAGTTTGGAACATCAATTTTTGGGATGTTGACACTAGGAATTTATGCCAACCTATCACAGAAGATCTGCCCAACCAACCTAGCACAACATCACCGGGCAAGACTGGAAGGGCTTGGGTAAGAGAAACACTACACGCAAATGTATGTGGTCACCATCTCAGGCTAAACAGTCAGCTGAGAGATGAAACCCAAACTTGTAATTAAAGCCCTGGTTAGGTTCTCTGTTTCCTTTCAATCCTAAAAATATGCAGTATGAGTTGCTACTGAGTTTTGAAACAATGCAATCATTTTTTAATATGGGACAGCAGTAAATCCACGAGTGACTGCATGTGATGGTTTGGGAGTTCCCCCCCCCCCCACACTTTATAAAATCACCCAGACTAGACTCAGCTGGCTGGAAGTTAAGGACTGAAGCTCTATTTACAGCTTAGCACAATATACAAGCAGAAATCTACACAATATACAGGAATATTTACAGAAAAATACAAGTTAAAGGTAATACAGAAACACAACACCCCTCCCAGAAATCAGAGTCTCCAGGAGGGCCTCCCAACCACCCTTCCACCTCCTTTCCAGCCCTCTACCTTACACCAGGGTTTGCCTTACGTGCAAGGTGAGTTTGGAGGATCGGCCAGGGGGATTGGAAGTAGAGTGGTTAGTTAGGTTAGCAGAAAGGCCAAGACCAAACCAGATAGAGAGCCCGAGACTCTCCGTGAGAGAGTGTCTTATCTGTGTTTGTGTTCTTATTCTTATACATCTCAGCAAGCCTATAAGTGAAGTGGACATCACCATTGTTTTCTTTTCACAGCCTATAATTTTTTCATTAAAATATTCCAATGAGCCTCAAACCAGCACATTGCATGTCTGTCTGCAGCTACTTTTACATTGGCAAGCAGTGCGGATCTACAGCAGTGGATCCATAGAGAGAAAAAAATGGCTTTTCAGGGCCTCCATTGTACTAAAGCTGTACACTTTTTGAGCACTAGTGCTCAAGACAAAAAAAAAAAGGGGGGGGGGGAAGTTAAATATAGGAAAATAACAAAAAAGTGAATGATAAGACAAGCCTGCTCTTTACCTGGGTCCTTGATCTCAAAAGATGTTTTGCCACATGAGTGATTCATTCAACATAGTAGGCACACTCAGGCGAGCACTGGAAAATGATCAAACAATCAAGGACTGGCTTCTTGTGTCCTCACAAGACCAAAGCATTCCACTTTGCAGTTGGTCTTCAATGACTGAAGCATGGGAAAAGAGCACTACACCACAGCCTGCTATCTAGCTCATCCACAGATCATCTTTCCAGCACATTTCATGTTGAAAGGACCTCAGTGCCTGTGAAAGCAGATTTTAAACCATAAGACAAGAAAGCAATTTGCTGCTTCATATTAGAAATGGACTTTCGCTTATTCCTGTGCTGCAGACACTCATATTTAATTAATACAAACAATTGTCCTTTAGGATAATATTTTCTTTAAAATGGAACTATTGTACTATAGCAAGCCTCAGGAGATACAAACTTCTGATTCAAACAATAATAAATAGCAATAATCAAGCCTCAAAACTTCTGAGACTCAAAATAAAAGCAGTTTGAGGGTTTTTGCTTGGTTTAATCAATACCATTTTGCCACTCCTAGATCGTTTTTGCTCCCCATTTTCTCCTCATCTCTTGCTGGCTTGTTTCAGCACATCCTTTGTGGGCTGACCAGGCTCTTCTTACTCTGACGAAGACAAGGATGTGCCATCCCCACCTCTTTCAGGAAAGAAGACTGAAGAATAGTGGCGACCTTCTTGGTCCCTTCCTCCAATAGGAAGGGCACTGAAGGATGAGTGAGAAAAATCCCATTTGTTCCTGCAGAGCACTGACAATGTGGTGTTTTCCCTAGAGTGACAAATTCAGGGCATTTTCACCTGGGGCTGTCAAAAGCAGGACATTTTGCAGGAGATGAGTAACAGCAACTGGAATGGACCTGACCATTACTTGTCATTTATCAGGCACTGACATTTGGATTCAGGGTTTTGTACACTTCTCAGTGACTGGCACATTGCAGACACAGTGTGAGACTTTCCATGCTCCAGGCAAACTCTATCTTGTGAGCTTAAGATCACATCTGTCTCTAAAACATCATCTGCAGAAGACAGGAACTTCATGGTAACAACTACCTCAGCAGCTGCAACCCACTAATGCAGTCTATCCAGACTCTGTCTTTATCCATTTATATTTATATTCATCACACACTATGACTTTGCCAATGCCCATCTTTTCCACCTTAGTCCAGCTGTTTTCCCATCTTCTGCAGGAGATTCTTACAGTATTCTACCCTCCTGAGGGTGCAAAGAAGTCTGGGGGACCAAGCACAGCACAAGCCCCATGGTCCTGCAAAGTCTCATCCCTTCTATTTGATGAGCAATTTTTAGTAAATTGATAATCTTTTTCCCCAGAGGAAAATGAGTGAATTTGTATCTACAGCAGAGGAGAGCCAATGGACTAATGTGTGGCTGTCTAATGGCTCTCAGGGTGGTGACATGAGCAAGAATAGTGTGTTCTGTTTTGGAAAATAATTACAAACCACAAACTGTCCAAACAGATGTAAAGGCACACAACGCTTTTATGAAGTAAGAATGAAATTATTAGCTCCAGTAACAGCAACTAATTTTGCAGGTGATGTCATACTCAGAGACCTGAAGCTAATATTTTTCCCCAGTGTAACATCTTTGGATAACAACCAATAAGGGGACCAAGACTGAATAAGGAGACCTCACTATGATAAGGAGACCAAAACTGAAATTTCAGATTGATCTCAGCAGCCTCTTATGTTGATGTGAAAAAAATCACAAGTGTTATGTTTTCAAAGCACTGTGTTTATACAGTCCCCAATATCCAAAGGGTACATAACAACACCCATAAGCCTGAAGTCATATGAATTTTACAATTTATTTAGGGGTTTGTTTTCCTGTAGCTCAACAAAACAACAAATAATGCTCCCTGAAGTGCATTTCCTATTAATATCTTCAACAAGAGCCAGATACATATTTGTTTTCAGGAGCAGAATCTAAAGGTGCTGGGACATGCAAATTGTGGAAAATTTCCTTCTGCAAACAGCAGTATATTTGAGCAAGATGGATAGAGAAGCAGCTTTCACAACAGCCCCCTCTGATTAGGAAGATAAATCTCTTATCTGCTCACTCTGGCTGATAATAAAACCCTCTGCATGTGGTTTCCAAGAGGGCAAAAGCATGATGCTCAATGACAATTCTGGAAGATCAGGTGGTATTCCCAACAGAGCAAATGAGTTGTGATTGGGGCTTTACACCCTACAGAAGGCAGACACTGAGAAATGAAACTGTGCCATACAATCCCTACAACCTTTAAGACTGCAAAAGAGGCTGGAGAGGACATCAAATGAGCATGTGCTCATTCGATTTCATAGCAGGATAAATTCCAGCTATGTTGTTACAGGTGTTAACAAATTTCACAATCTTCCTAGGTGTTTTCTTCCTGAGTTAATACAACAAACAAACAAAACCAACCAAACACATGCACACACACACACAAAAAAAATAATTAGCAACCCTTCTTAACTCACTTTGTTAGATCAGAGACGCTAATTTTCTTCCTAAATCCGCATATGATACAGCATATGATCCTTTTGGGGAGGCATAGTATTAATTGCTGACTAATATTAAATACAGGAATCAATTACTAATTAATTTCAGTCTTTCAGGAGTATGATTAGTGTAGATTCAATAATCTGCTGAATTCAGCCTTGATGAAAGACTTGTTATTATAAAATGATTTGTGAGCTGGCTTGTGCACAAGGAAGGGCAATTCAAGTGCCTCAAACAGATAACACGCCTATGGAGAAGTACCTTTGTATGCTGACTAGTGTCACTGCTTTGAGAAGAACTGGGCATCAACAGTGTTTCTTAGGGACTGAAAATAATTGGAAGTCATCATGATGTTATGCCACAAGATACACACAAATTGCAAGAGATCTGGATGCAGGAAGGTGAGAGGTAAGCAATCAGATAAATTCAGAACACCCTGAATTCAAACTCAAGCGGTATTTTATTTGGAGGATATTTAAGAAGCACTGAAAGAAAGTCCATTTGGGAACAAAAAGCAAAACAGGGAGTCACATAAATGTTTGAGAAACAACAGCAGAGACTTCCTTCTGCTTGGATTTTAGTTCCTGAAATCAACCTAACTGCAGGGCATTGTGCACACCAACACTGCAACAACATGCTATGCAGCACCTGGCACCTGCGCCAGTCCCCACAGCAGAGGACATTTTCAGTGTCTTTGCTGAGGGGCACAGGAAGGCAGCACCCAAAGTGCATTCACATGTTGCCCATGTAGAAGAACACATTGTACTAGTGGACCTGCTTAAGCTAAAAATTTAATTTCCAAACTGAAACCCTCACTGAAAAGTTCCTCAACTTCAAGAGTCAGCTTATGAGGAGGAAAAGATCTATATCCTTACTGTATCCTCAGGGAGGCCTCTGGGACACTAGAATTTCCTTGTGTCCATGCCTGAGTTCACCCTGCCTACAAATTTCAGGGCAAATATTCCTGCTCTTGTCTGAAGCACACAGGACTATATTTTCTTGCAATATTTTTTCTGAGACTTCTGGTAGCAAGTAGATCTTCAGCTGTGTGAACCTTCACCACAGAAGTAACATCAGCTTACTCATGCCCTTTTCCTGATCTTGCAGAGGGCATTTGAATGTCTTGAATCAAAACAAACCAAAAGAAAACCAGAGATTCCACAGTAGCTGAAGAAACTGTAAAGGTTTCATGGAATATTTCTACGGCACCTACAACACAGCAGCAATAATGTAGGTTACACACTCCTGCACACTTCTGCTTTCCTGAGGTTGATTCATGAAAAAAGCATGTGCCACCAAAATACAGGAGCTACATAGCCAGCAAAGACTGTCTAGGAAAAAAAACAAACAAACAAACAAACAAACAAACAAAAAAACCTCATAGTTACAGTCCAGAGAAGATAAAAACAGAGCTAAGTGACCCATCAAGTACGTTTTTAACCAAGAAAACAGTACCCTGGTAGAATCACGACCTAAATAAGGTTGGAAAAGACCTCCAAGATAATCAATCAGTAGTAGCACCATAGGCGAACAAGCAACAAGGAAAAGCTACAAACCACCAACAATACCAACCCACAAGATACAGCATCTGCAATTTTGGTTTTGGCTTTTGGAACGCTTTTAGGTGGAGATTTCCTAGTGCAGAGGAAATCCTACTCCTCTGCTTTGACATTGCTGTTTGTCCCTTAAACAAGTGTCCTGGAGACACACGAAAGCCTGATCCTGTCCCAAGGAGAAACAAATGACTTCCTGGCAGACCAGCACATGAAATCTCATCTCTTCCTTTCTCATGTAAAACAATAAAGCCTGGAGTAAACACATGCATCATTATTTTCCAGCTCATAAACTTAATTAGACTGGCTTAGTAATTTACGTGTGATCTTCTAGTGAGTCAGAGACTAGGAATGTAGCTTGGAAATGCTGACTCCCGCTCCCTTACTCCCTTTGCTGGACCTCCCTGCTCCTATAATAAACTGATAATAAACTTGTCCTTTTGCTGCCTCTTTACTACTGACACAGAAGCTGAGCACTGCAAACTTCAATGCAACCAGGCACACCAACAGGGGGTCTGCATGCAGCTCTGCAAAGAAACATTCTCCAACTGCATGCAAATACTTGGATTTGCTGATGCCTGACTCTTAGATGACTTCTTCAGTGCTATTTGGTAATTAAATATAGTTTAGATTTTTGCTAAAAACAAAGAGCTGATTTTTCTGTGATGTAAAGTGCCATCAGGACACTGTGCTGGTAGTTTTACACCTCCAGGCAACTGTTCTCTCTGTATACACTGTAAGGAAGGGACATGAACAGAGTTCGTAAAGTATTTTCTCTCTTGCTGTAAGAGAGGCTTTGGGGAACATTTATAATAATAATCATTATGAAATCAAATCAGTCGATATTCTAGGCTCCTAGCCTTTCCAAAGATACAAATTATCAATTCTCTTCCAAAGTCATTGTGCAATAAAGGTAATGACAGATCTTCAGATCCTTCTAAAAAAGGCTACAGGAAAGACCAGTTCAAAAAAGGACAGTATTTATTAAAATATCATGACACTACCCAGGCATTACATCACAAAGTTATCCTTGGTTATATCACACATGCCTAGATACCCTAATGCCATCAAAAGAGGTGAAGGAAAGAGAGAAATAAAGGATACTGGGTTGTCACTAATTATCTAAACTTTCATAAAATTAAGGCTACGCCCTAAAACCTTTATTCCTGTGATTAAACACTTTCTTCTACAGGAGTGAGGAGAAGCATGGAATGACAATCAGGAAGATTCTAAGTGAAATTAAGTATCAGTGAAGCTGATATGAATATATATCTAATTTAAGCATACATTGAAAATACACAGCACAAGCACCTAGATGTGCAAATATAGATGCAATTTTGCACCTGCATTTTTTTAATGTACAGACCTATACTTTCAGCATCATATGAGAAGAGGAGGAGAAACAGGACATACCTTATTCATGAACTCTGTATAGAGTATACTCCCTAAAGGTCCACAGCTGCTTTTAATTCAATGTTCAGAGTGAAGCAACCTGTAAAAGATAAATCCACAGTGCTCTTGATGTTTCAAGTTTTAGAATTGAAGAGAGAGAAGGGAAAATCACACTGTTCCTCAGTAAAAGGTGATCTCTCTCTTCCCTCTCCTTCTCTACTCAGACTCCCAGCCTCTGAATGCCGTCGTATTCCTCCCTCTCTTCCTCTTCCCAAAGGTGCTGCAGTTGACCATCCACTTTACCCCATGAAAATCACTCTCCAGGGCATCCTGCCCCCATGTCCATGCTGATCATCTTTCCAAAGAAGCAGTAGCACCTTGAAGAGAGTCTCTGGGTGCATACCACTGGCACAAGAAGGGGCATAAGCCAGACCCAGCCAAATTCTGTCAAACCACATGTCACATGCTGCTGGATCCCTCCTGCCAGCACAGCTGTAATCCTGTTTATCACTCACACCACAAAATGGAGAATGCTTTTAAACTTAAAGGTTTACATGCTTTTCTTCTCATCGAGTGATTCTTACTTTCTGGTAAGAGAGAGGAAATATGTGCAGTCCTAACAGGTACTTTCAGAGTTAATAAAAGCATCTTTTAGTATTGCATCTCACTCATCTTCACCAGCACCACCAGTCACAAACAGAACTGGGCTGGGTAGTAAGAAAACGTCTGAAAATCTTCATCATTACTCTGAACTCAGTAATTTTTTACATTAGCTGGAGACCTGACTTTCTTTTCCTACTGCAGTAAAATAAAATTTAAAGCCTGTAAAAGTTTAGAGAGATGAAATACCGGAATCAGTCCACATTTTTAGTTTAACAAGGCAGGTTTCTGAGGCTGTATAGCTCTGCCCCATACAATCAGTTTGCTTTCATCAACTGTCTGGTCAAAAGCACTTTCCTGGGTAGTGAAGCAAAATGAATCCCATCCTGAATATAGAAAGAATGCTGCAGGGAACACTTGTTGTTGCTTTGTAACTGGAGAGTGACACTGTCACCTTTTTGCCAGGGGCTAGGTATTAAAAAGCTGCAGAAGTCACTGAAAGATTTAATAAATAACAACTTCGCATGACATTTTAAGACCAAAGATCAATGCAGACTATGACACTTTTTTGCTCCATTTGAAAAAAGATCATAATGAATTTCATTGATGTCTCTCTGTGCTTGCTAAGAGGTGAAAGGGTTGTATTCTACATATGAAAGAGAAACAAGGATCCTATTCTACAATGGTAGCAAAAGATAAGAGGAAACATATGGTTTTCAGAATTATGGAGATTCTTCTGAGCCAGGGCAGAGTCTTACACTAAGGCTGGATATCACACTGATGGTTACATAGAAAAGAAAATGAGCATGCTTTCACTTTTCCCAATGAAGGGATTTGTAATAGCACAGGTTTTTGGTTACTGATCAGCCCCAGTTATTTCACCTAGACTGGAGCCTTCCTTGGCATGCACACAGATCCTTCATCCCAGAAGCACAGCATATAAATGGAAGAATTGTGAAACTCCATAAAGTAACTTTCTAACTGACCTAAAATCCAGGCTACACCACCAAAAACCTTGCATGGCAAGTGACTTCAGGACAGGTCACTACAGAATTAACAGGAACACTGTGCTTTATGCTCAATTGACTTGAAGCTGCTCTGCAGAAAATGCTCATCGTTAATGCCATGTTTTATTTACAGGGTGAAGAATCAGGGCAGAGAAAGATGAAAAGCACACAGTTTTGCTAACAGAAAATTCACTCCAGGTAAGATTTTCAGTCTTCCAAACTGTGAGTGTGTGCCAAAACAGTTGTCAATATCGGGAAACCTCTTGACATGCCAAAACAATATTCCTGCACTTCTACCCTGCAAAGTCCACTCTAACCTACCCTTCCCTCAAGGAGAGACCAAGGTAAGTAACTTCTCTGTAGATAGTAAGTCCCTAAACCAGATACTACATGATGTTTCTCTCCTGATCTTCACTGTTTGCTTCAAGGTGGAGAACAATGATACACAGCAGCACTCAGCAACAGTTCAAGAGAGCGATATTACCTGCAAGGGTCAGGTGCAAGATTCCTTTCCATGCAAAGCAGTAACCAAAGAACCAGAATTTCACAGCTCACACTGATATGTCTGACCTACAATATCATTTTTTAAGGAAGATTTATATATTTCCTATGGAGTTAAACACCAGCAAATGTAAAGTATAAATTGAAGTCCCTCTGGGGCATGTCACATGTCCAGGAAAGAGTTTGTTTTCCCAAGTGGCAGAAATCATGGCAAACAACTCATGAAAGGCAGCACTAGAAGAAAATGGAGTTTATCCCTCTGTTGTGGAAAATACATGTCCTAGCTTACCCAGGCATGATCCCATTCTCTCCTTCCCTCTGCTGGGGTGGGGGGGAAGCAGAGTGCAGGGAGAAGACAAAAGGCTTGGAGACACCCACTTTGAGGGGCCAAGACTTACCCAGACTTGTTCTTCCCAAAGACGGGAAAGCAAGCTCCTGACTTCGCCTAATATGGTCAGGTTTGGCAAAGTGCCATTCTGATTGGTGAATCTCTGTGGTCAAAGGCGCCATTACGTTCAGGCAATCAATAATTAGGCTCTTGCCATTTGGCTTTTGCTTTTGCCTGCTCTGCCCTGCCACATCATTGTCTGCTTTGCCTGCAACGACTTTCAAGACACTGACAGAACTCTCTTCAAGTGTTTGGGTACTGTCTGATCCTATTTTGTGAGTAAATATTCAGAGCCTCTCTGTAAGAAATTCTCTAGAGATTCAGTTGTGCCTTTCTGACTTAGGAGCAGAAAGGAGCCTCTCAAGTGCCCTAGTGGGCAAGTGGTACAATTGAAACTAAGAACATCTTTCCAGTTTTGAGCTTAATGTCTGCATTTGCTGGTTATTTCTTAAAGGGTTCTAAGTTGCCTATTCCCTGTGTGTGTAAGTATCCCAACCGTGCATTTTGAGCATTGTAATTAAGTTTTCTGGTGAGATTTTCATAGTTATTAACAGTCTTCACCTGGATATCAAAATTAATATCAATTATTAATTTTGCATCATTTGTAACACCCTCAGTTTATTGCAGGTAGTGTTGATGATATGACATGATTGAGATCAGTGATCTGTAACCAACAAGTACTCCTCTTAGCCCTCAGCTTAACTGGTCTTGACTTGCTTTGCTTGCCCTAGTAATGAAGTAGTCAGGTAACTAACATTTTAGCAGCTAAATCGGATGGCAATTTTTTTAACCACAGTCCTTGTTCAGTAACTTTAAACCTCGGACTGGACCGTATTTAGTAATGTTTAGTCATATCATAAATTCTCCATTGGCTGAAGAGAACCAAGAAGCTGCTAGTATTCCCAAGCCTAGATGAATTCAGGTGATATGCCTTTTTCATGTCAAGATCATCGTAAACAGAGAAATGAAAGACAATGGTGAATATGTTTGCAAAAAAACCAAAACCAAATATTTGATCAAGGTCTTTTTTAGAAAAAGTACAAAATAAAAATACATTTTTTTTAAAAAAGAAAAATTAAAAAAACCCATTCAGTGATTTTTTTTCTATTTGTAAAGCAACATCTATCAGATTATTGATTTACTGCATGAGACAAACAAAAAACAAATCCAACACATCAGACTGTGAGTACTTAAGTATTATTTCAATAAACAACATGAAGCACAATGGAGCCTCATGTTACCTGCATCATTTGCACACAGTATTCTTACCACAGGAGGTAGAACATTGGTCCACAGTAAATATAGTCATGATCCAACTGTACATGTACATGATCCAACTGTTCAACATGTTCATTCACATGGTTCTAGAAAAGAATTGTGGCTTAATGTCATACTCATCGACTGAGATGAAAGTTAAGTGATTCTTTGGTTATGCAGTTTCAGATTGCCAACGCACAATGGCTTGAAAGAGGGGAATCCAAGTGTAAGATCATCAGGATGTGTCCCCCCGAATTACTCCTATGACACTTGCAGTCTCTCATTAAGAAATAGATGACAGGACCCATCAAAGTTGTGTGAAACTGCCTTGTCATGTGACAAAACAAATTGATACAATGCTACAGCAGAGCTTAAGGCATAGACTTCAGTGATGGTGGGTGCCGTACTCTCCTGGGACTTCACATTCTAGCTGCCAAAGCATGTTGACTGGGTCATTGGCTATGCTAAATCTACTAGCAACATTTTAGATGGTATTTTCACTATTACTGCTGGGACAGACTTTGTCAAATGGAGCAGTTGTGCACATGCTCTTTCCTGTTGATGTTTTGTTAATTAGTCACCTGTAAGTTCCCGACATTCCAAGGCAGCTGGAAGCATAAAAAGTCCAGAGTGTTTTGTTCATTAAAACATAGCTGTCTCCATCTGTGCAATGTAAGTAGCTGCCTGCAGTACCATTCCTTTTGGACAGATAACTTGAGTCAAGTAGAAAGGTAAAATATTTCCCTTTTCTTCTGCCCCTTCAAGAAAAAAAAAATCTCATTCTTCTCAGCACGTAATCTTCAAAAGAAACAGAATCTTTTTTAAGTGAAAAGAAATCCATGTATGGTTGTCTTGGGTTTGCAAAGCAAGGCTTTGGTAGCAAGGGAGCTAAATTTGTGGCTTCTGTGAGGAGCTGCTGGAAGGTTCCCTTATGTCAAATAGAACCAATGCCAGCCAGCTTCAAGACAGATCCACCACTGCTCAAGGCCAAGCCCATCAACAACTATGGTAGCAGCTCTGTAATAACATATTTAACCCCAAGCTGAGTCTAGTTTTCCTTTAATTACTGAATGTTCCCTCCCTTATGTTGACCCATGAGACTTTCAATATATTTTTTCTCCTCTGTCCAGTTGAGGAGGAGTGATAGACCAGTTTTGGTCAGCACTTGGCATTCAGCCAGAGTCAGCATTTCACATGTATGAGAGTTTCTCTTACTTTGTGTAAAGCAGCTGTCTCCACTGCTCCACCAGCAACTAGATCTTCAGGGCTGCATATTCCACCACATCTAGCCATAGAGAATTCCTCTCTTTTCTTGTTTTCTGCTTTGTTCTCTACCTACTACAGATAACTTTTCAACCTTTTCTCTTGCTTTAAGCCCTTTCCAATTTCTTGACTCCTCATTCCTTTCTCCCTCGCCCCTAGAATGACATTTCTCACATATGTTATCCAAAAATCTCTCAGCCACTTTGAGATACCATATGACTGGATACATCTACATTAAGCTGGTATCAGTTACTGCAGAGAAACAGGCCATTTCACCATGCATAAAAGGCAGATCTGAGAGAAGTCAGGTGAATTGCTCTCTGAAAATGCCAAGTTTTCTAGAGAACCAGATCTAAAACTAGTCTTAATTCTTACTTGTCCAATACACATCCATCCAAAACAACTTTCACCAACCTCTACTGCAAACATAAGCAATGTCTCCTTTAACATGCACGCAGGAATATTTTTATCTTACTAAGTCATTCAGAAACTTTGTGACCAATCAAGCCAATAATTTTTTCCTGTGGGTCTGTGGAACTTGCCAAAACCAAGCTTAAAGTAGGCCACCTGCTAACAGTTCACTCAGGCCAGCTGGGTATATCTCACTTCAAAATAATGCTTGTCTCTGCAAAGACAACACCTTGGGATCTTCTGGTTCCAGTCAGTGGTCTCCCATCTTCAGAAGAGGAGGAACATGAGATACAGAGCAAAGAGACAGCCAAATAAGATGTAACAGCCCATCCTGTATGGGTGAGCAGACTTAGTTCTATGAAATATGAATATAATTGTGCATGCAGGTAAGATGCATCTGACCTAACATTAGCTGATGAATCACTTTCCCATGCATCTTTAGCTGGAGAAATATACTTGTGTTTGTCCTTGCCATTATTTCAGCTATGAAGTTCCCAGTTTATTTGTTAACTAATTTATGCCAGTGGATTCAGTAAGATTCCACCCACACATTTCTTCTAATTGTAATTGGGAGAAATAAATCTCTCTTTGTGCAACTATCACCTCTCCAATGTCATTGTTTAGAGATAATTATTTAACTTCGTGGTTCTTATATCAGCTCTTGTATGTTTAGTTTTTTAACACACTGGCAGTCTGCTAGCTGGTGTGTGTTTGCCTACATGTATGTCCACAGCCATTTGAGTAAATAGGATTGACAAGAAGTTGAAGTTATTGATGGAGCCACATATGCTTGAAGTAAAGCTGTTGTGTCTTCGCTCATGGGTCCAGACTTTCTCAGCTCCATGCTCCTGGGAGAAAAAAGTGAAAGAGTCAGTAAGATTATTTTTTTAATCCACTTCATATCCCTTATCATAGAGCCCTACAAGCAGTTGTGTGATACAAATGATAGAACAGAGCAAGAGTATTTGTTGCTGATTAAAAAAAAAA
>WBNM01044750.1:18554-30524 GCA_013399055.1 Ramphastos sulfuratus | reverse complement strand
GCTGGAAGTTAAGGAATAAAGCTATATTTACAGCTTAGCACAATGTACAAGCAGATATATACACTATATACAGGAATATTTACAGAAATATACAAGTTAAAGGTAATACAGAAACACAACACCCCTCCTAGAAATCAAAGTCCCCAAGAGGGGCTCCCAACCACCCTTCCACCTTCTCCCCACCCCTCTACCTTACCCCCAGGGTTTGGCTTATGCACAAGGTGAGTTTAGAGGATTGGCCAGGGGGGGGAGAAGGAAAGTAGTTAGTAAGGTTACTTGGCAGAGAGGAGAAGGCAAGAAGCTCCCAGAGAAAGACTGAGAGACCAACTGTCTTATCTATGTTTCTGTTCTTAGTCTTATACATCTCAGCAAGCCTGTGAGTGAATCACCATTGTTTTCTTTTCACAACCTGTAATATAATTTTCTCCATTAAAATATTACAATTAGTCTCATGCCAGCACAGCATACACACACGCATACATGCACACAAAGTACTTGCACATACAATATAAATTTTATATCCATACATGGCTTTTTTTCCTGCCTCACACTGTGCAAAAAGTATATTCACATGGAATATGCACACAGTCTTACAGATACAGGGATATACTATATCAAAGTGTTTGGTTGGTTGGTTTTTATAGCCTCTTTGTGTTACCTACTTTCTATTGCTTTGGCAGTCATGTTTTGTTGGTTGTAAGACAGATGTATTGTTCAATTTATATCAAGTAGACAATGTCAGTTAGGTTTTGCACTACAGATCTCCCTAGCCTGTCGGTAGATTGCATTAGTCCAAGAAGAAGAGTTTTCTAGGATTTACAGATTTGTCATCACTATGTAAATCATGTAATTGTGATGAAAAAAACATAATCTCTGTTCCTCCAGAGGATACGTTTGTCAGCCCAGAGCCTGTTGTCCTCTATGCAGAGTGTGTCTAAAATGTGGTGTATCTCTGAAGTTACTTCCGTTTTCAGTTCAGTGTAGAAAGGGGCATGAACAGAGGCAGAAATTAATTCTTCATAACCCACTTGTAAATTCATGGACCAAACCTATGGTCAAAGTCATGTCAACCACTAATTGCAAAAGGGTCAGCAGGACACCATCCCCAGTAACTAACTGTAACAGCACAAGGGAAAAAGTTAGTAGCATAATGGTTCTCCTTTGCTGGCATGGCACAGCTATGAGCTATACAGAAATGGTCAGTATTCAACTGATTAAATCGTAAGCATCTATCAAAAGCCACTATTCTTGCTTTGTCATTTTTATTACTGTAGGTAGCCAGTCAGAAAAACTCCAACAAAAGCAATTTTACTGCTTCAATGACATAACTGAACACATGTAGACAAAAGTAACTTATAATACTTCTTTTAAATATTTACTTTACACTACAAGTCCTTGACTGGGAAGAATATTTTGCAGCTATAATGTATTGATTGTATGGTTGTCAAAGAACCCACATAGCAGGAGTGAGATTTTACAAGTGCCACAATAATGTCCAAACTGTTAAACATCAAGCACAGATTTTTTTCTTTTTCTTTTCCCCCTGCCTTTTTTTTTTTTTTTTTTTCCCTCGTTCTTATTGAGATTTCACCAGGAAGAAGGCACACTGAGTTTGTGGATTATACTTTAAGTGATTAACATTGATGCATAATATCTGCTAACACTGTGAATGCATATGGAACTAGCATAAGAAAAAAGAGGCCATTTCCTTTGTTTACAAATATAGAGTGAACCAGCCCAAAAGACTAACACGTGTGAAGCCAAACCTAAGATAATCTTCCCGAGAGTAAGTCTTTACTTAACTGTTGTACTGTGTACATGCACTGCTCCAAGTGTACCATGTTTCAAGCTTCTACACATAGCCCAACTTATCTTCTTCCTTCCTATAGATCATAGCATGTTTTAGGAAATATTATCTGGACATTTTATTCACCACACTGGCACCTGCAGCTATTAGTGGTGAGCTCAGGAATGTGAAGACCAAGCAACAGGTTAACTCAACCTATATCCACACTTGTGCAACATAGACCCCATGTCATCTGTTGCTGCTGTTTCCTCTCATAGCATCACACAAGCAAATCAGGTATGGAGATCCCTGTTTCAAGAGATGGAGGTAAGAACCTTACTCAGTCCTAGTCCAGAAATTAAAATGAATAAGCTAGGAAGAATATGTCAAAACTGTGTCATCTGCTTCATATACTGTCCCTTAACAAAGATGTCTTCTATCTAGATTTAACTAAGGCCTTGTCGTGGTAGGCCTAAATAGGCCAAATTAGGCTTGTACATGTCCTGGTTTACCCAGGCATGTGTTTCTGCTCTCCCTCCTTCCATTTTGGGGAGAGCAACTGTGGGAAAAGGGACAAAGAACCTGGCGCCACTAAGTCTGGGGTCTGTGGCCTGCTGAGCAACTGCGGTAAACANTGCGAGTTCTGAATATTTAATATTAATAAACTATATATTAATATTTTAAAAATATCGTCTCGCAGTAATTAATTACCCCTTCTGTAACAGGCCTTTGCCACAACATTCTTGCTGTTAAACTGGAGAGATATGGCTTCGAGAAAAGAACTGTTAGATGGATAAGAAATTGGCTGGATGACTGCATCCAGAGTTAGGGTCAATGGCTCTTCTCTGGTGAGACCTTATCTGGAGTACTGTGTTCAGCTTTGGAGTCATCAGAATAGGAAGGACATGGACCTGTTGAAGAAGGTCCAGAAAAGGACCACAAAATTAGTCAGAGGTATGGAACACCCCTTCTATAAAGAAAGACTGAGAGTGTTCACCTTGAAAGACTGAGAGCATTCATCTTCTTCAGTCTGGAGAAAAGAAGACTCCAGTGAGACCATATTGTAAAATTTTAATATCTAACAGGAAATTATGAAACAGAGGAAGATATTTTACTAAGGCCTATAATGACAGGACAAGGAATCATGTCTTTTAAACTGAAAGAGTGTAGGTTTAGACTGGACAAATGAAGACTTTTTTTCATGCCGATGGTGGTGAGACACTGGAACAAGTTTTCAGAAGAACTTGTATATACTCTGTAACTAGAAGTCTTCAAACTCAGGCTGGCTTTGATCAACCCTATTTAGTGAAAGATGCCTCTGCACCTGGCAGGTTAGTTGGACTAGACAGTCTTCAGTGGTGGATTTCGACCCAAATCGTTCTGTGATTCTTTGTTTCCATATTATTTATTATGAGTAATACTGCTGGGACTGAAATTCTCATCACTGAATGCAGTGAGCTGCAGTGCCAGGGAAAGGAAATACAGGAAATACAGGGCAGAAAAATTGGGATTGAAAAAGTCTCCTTGGTTCATTGAGTCATGCCTGAGCCTTCTGAGCTTTAGTGTTGCTCAGGTTTTTCAGTGTATGCTGTGTCGCTCATTTTTCTTGTGGGAAGTATATATATGTGCAGAGGAAGATGTTTATTGTAGAGGCAGTTTTTATCAAGCAGTAGTTTTCTAAGCATTAGCTCAAAAATCAGTAAAACTATTTTAATACTGTGAAACAACCTGCAAAGCAATTGCAGTCACCTTGTCTGAGAAAGTAAATAGGGGGATGGAGCTAAGAGTAGTTAAATAGGACTGAAGCAAAATCACATATATGGTGTGGAGTTTCTGGAGATTTTTTTCTAGCTCTGAATACTACATCACTTTCCATCTAGTGTCACTTGGGTAGCCATGCTCTAGTCAATGTATGTTTGAGTTTTATCCCTTCCCTATTTATTACGCTGTGTAATGGAGCAGTTCTGTAAGAAAACATCCAGTGGGGTGTTTCCATGCCATGTCTTCTTGCTTTGCAACTTGAGTGTTGAAACCTGGACCGGCAACAATTGCGTGAAAGAGAGAGACAGTGATTGTTTGAAAGGACAATCTGATAGACACATCATATTCACAGGCTAAGAACAAGTTTGCTCTTTTAGCAAACAACGGTGATGATCCTTTTCAGGCTGTGGAAGGGGTAAAACTCCTTCTTTTGATTTTTTTTTTTTCTGAGTCTTTTTGTATTAAATATTCTGTCTATTTGTGTTTGAATGGCACAGAGTAAAAAAAAATTTAATGTGGAAAAATGTCTTTCTCATCTTCCCAACCACCTGACTATTCCTAAACCTCATTCTCCCTTGACTGCAATCCAGGCTTCATTCCAAACTTTTATACCTAATGTATATTCTGTATTAAGTAAAAAACCAGACATCAGCAGCCTCCAGTTTCTTTTCTCCTTCTAACATACCAGTTGATTTCTGGTAGTTAAAGTATTACTACTGCCACTTGACCTCTCCTTTTATTTGTATGATTATTTCACAGATGATAAATCACAAATTACTAATTCCTTGGTACTGATAGTGCAATGTACTTTCCTGGATCTTCGGCATGAGAAATGAGATACAAACACATAGATCTGGTCCTGGTCTGGTTGTGCTTCTCTTTAGCAAGCAGCCTTGCTGGCTGAGGGGCAAAACGGTGGCAGAAAGCCATTCGAAAGCCTCCCTAAATATGTTGCTTATCTTTTTATTTAGTATCACTTTACATTTAAAGGCATATACCTTTAAAAGTATGGCAGGTATGGAATCCCTGTATTTTAAATATGATGCAGCCCTTGAGGAGGTGAATTGCTGAGCCTTTACCCTCAGATCAATCAACTCTCTGACAGATCATTCCAGAACAAGTGAATGAGATACTTACTGTGCCCTGGAAAGTCCTTCTCCAGCTCTCTGAAATCACAAACACGGCAACATTCCCGCTTTGCTTGTTTTCAAGAGAAAGAAAAAGAGAATTCCTTGTACAAGTAGTTTCCCCAGAGAAAGTCTAATTACAGTTCATGGCAACAATAGTTTGGTGTGCAGCAGAGAAAGGTTTAATTAAAGAGAAGCAGAATGTCTGACTATTTTAAATATGGCTGTGGATGAATAGAAAATAGTTCAAGGAGTTTTTTTTGTTTTCTACCAGGCATTTAAAAACAGACTTTGAATCAGAAAACTAATTCTTCTGGTTCAGCCAGAGTGACATTTGCATGACAATCATAGAGTGATAAATACAATGGTTCAAAAGGCAAAGCTAAGCAATTGTTAGTAGTAGGTCTTTAAGATGGATGAAAGCTTGAAGGGAGCTTCCTCAAAGAAAGACAATAACAGAAACTTCCTAGTACTGTGGCACATGATTTTCCAGTTGACTTTTCTTATTTTCAGTGCAAAACAGCCAAACATCACCTTTTGCAAATTAAAGGACCAGCATAGTGCTATTTTGGTTCACAGCAGTGGTCAAATTTGCATTGCACTCCACAAATTCACTTAAATTCCATTTAATGAGTTTTCCCTCAAAATGAAGGGCCTAAAAAGCAATGTGCAATTTCATCCATGCTCTTTCAAGAGAAATTGCTCTATTCTCATTTCAAGATGTGTACAGGAAAACTTCAAGGACCAACAAGTTAAAATGTATCCTCTCAAATACATAGTCTTAAGAGGGTCTAAAACTCTGATGAAAGTGGTTGGTTATGTAGACCTAAGTGTAGAATGCTCAAATAAAAAAAAAAAAGCATTTATGTAGGAAAAAAAAATAGTACAGTAAATGTTTTTCTAACTGAAGTATTTAGAACTGTGATTGTGATAATGAGATGTCAGAGGACTAACAAAATACACAAGTGACAATGTGGCAATTAAATAGGCACACTGGCTGCTATGGTAATTTTTAAAGTTGGTTTAAAATCCTTTAGAGTGTTTTATAGATTTTATGGCTTGAGCCTGTGACAGCTGATACTCTTTACATTTAATGTGAATTGGACAGGGCACACAATGAATTTAAAGTATAAGAGGTAATGGAGAGTCTCTAGTCTGTTGCCTTCAATGAGCTTTACTCTCATAAGTAATTTTGCACATTGGACACTTGAAAACACTAGCCAGTGGCCCTCTTTCTGCTTTGTCAACTGAAAGTACGAATTACTTGGAATCAGGAATGTGAGTTTTTATGTACAACACTTCACCCAATAATGTGAAGTGATCTGTGTAGATTCTGGGGCCTCTAATGTGGCAGTAACACACGAAATTTGAAAAGCCATACTTCTATGATACTAAATACAAAAACGTGTGGGCATCAGGAGAAGAAAGGAAATGCATCAGGATATCACTTGTAATTTAATTATAATCAGAAACCCTGCCCTGTTAGGAATTTCTGGGTAAAGCAAAAATATTTACACCACAAACTTAACCTGCATTTCACACCATGGCAAATTTTTGATACCTCAGAAAAAGGAATGACACCAAAATTATAATAAGTATGCAAAGGCTCAACTACTGAACTTTTTAAAGTGATGCTGTGCCACTAAGATTAATGTCTAAAAAAAATCCACTAATAAACAGAACTTCATATTCATGAGAGATGCCAGCTCAGGGGAGGAGGAGGGGATGCTCCACTTTGCATGTGTTGCTGGGTTTCCACTCTCTAGAAGCTGCTATGCAATACTGCTCTGGTCCTCTGATCTGCCACAGAGACAGAGCAGCTCTGGAGGCTGAAATTGCAGATACAGACCCAGAAAACTCCTGTTGAACTAATTCACATCTTAATAAAAGGTGCATAAAATAAAAAATCATGATATTACAGATGAAAGCAACTGCTTCCTCTTCAAGGCTGGTGGCCTGGTTTGCTCTAGAAGTTCTGATCAGGAACGCTGGTGTGGTAACAAAGGAATATAATAGGTCCTCTGTGAGGCAGACCTCAAATATTTCTCTAAAAAGCTCATCTCACCATAGCCATAACCACCTAATCATCTTAACACACATGACTTTGAGAATGTAGACACTTCATGATACACTTGTTTCAGCAAACACTACCTTTGACAGAGCTTTTTTGTGACCAGATACCCAAATGAGAAAGAGGTACTTATGCACAACTGTGTGGTACATAGTTTTCTAATGTAAGTTTTTTGGGGTTTGGGGTTTTGGTTTTTTTTTTTCCCATTTAAAACTGTTTTAAGTAGGAAAAAGGTTACATGAATAGGTAGAAAAGAGGTGACTCAGTGGGAGAGTTGAAACAGTTTTGATGTTTAAGTTGTTTTTCAGGTCTAGATTATTTTCCGCAATATCATTTTGATTTTTTTTTTCCAAGAGCACATTAAAAGAACAACAATTTTGTGGTCAGAGTATAAAACCATGAACAAATTCTCAATGGGAATCTGTGAATAGACTTGAAGTTGACGAAAAGAAACATTTATACCCTGGTACAAACAGGTGTAATCCCCAAAGGCACACAGCAGTGCTATTCGATATTCGATATTCTTGTACATACACACTGTGTACACACTGCACAGAAGAGTTTACATAATGACTTCATACACGTATAGAGGATACCATATAGTGCATATGTACACAAGAGATTGAGTAGCAACTGTGTGCTTCAGTGTGCTCTGTAAGTAGCTAAGTATAGATTATCTAAGCATAAATCTCTATGGATATTAAAAGATTTGATTTTGTTTACTCTTATTAACCTGAAAATGGCAAGCCAAGTTCACGTACAAATCAGAGGATACCAACAAGGGTGTAGCTCTACCTTCTGACTCCTGATATTACATAAATTAACAACATTTTGAACTCTGTGACAAAGCAATCCTCACAAACTTCTATCACATCAGATTCCCTCCTTTAACTAACTCATTTCACTCTTTAAAGGTTCACAAGGATCATCAATAATAATTGAGTCAATGAGTGGCGAAAAGAAATGACATGCTTTTTTCTGCTTTTCTTTTTTTTTGCTTCTCCTTTTTAACCCACATCAGCCACCACTCCATCAAGACCTGTGATCACCCTGGCAACAATGTTGTCACCAACATGCAGATGGAGAACAACCATGTGTGAGTAAAGCATGACATAGATTACCCGCCTACTCCTCTTATTTCACAGTCTAGGAGCTCAAGTACTCCTGCTGCATCCCAGGTCCTGCCTCTTTCCCATGCCCTGCTGGCCCTGTCGTTGCCACATTAGCATTCCTCCATTCTTGGTCATCTTCATAAGGTTGCTCCGCTTCTTGAAGCATCCAGCTTCTACTTTTTCCTCACTACAGATGCTTCTTTCTTTGCAACTGTGTAAGCATTACTCAAGAATGTGGTTAGCCCTTGGTGATATGATTAGATACACTTTGGTGGCTGAAGACCATAGCTGATGCCAGCCTGACACTGCTTGAATTTAGATGTCAGCATGCGACAGTCTCTCCTCTATTGACCTCTCTTATTTATCAAAAGGGGAACAGACCTTTGCTTTGGGCATCATCCATGGAAGAAATGCCAATGAATTTTCACGGGCCTGTGGAAGACCATATGGCCACCTAAGCTGCCCTGGTTTCTTAGTGTTCAGAGAAAACAGCAATGGGGTGAGTAAAGCAATGACCTTGCAGGTTCNATGATTCTATGATTCTATGGTTCACCTGACTTTTGGGGAATGCCAATTCAGCTGCCTACTTTCAAATTTCCAGCTCAGGTAGCAGAAATGTATAATCACTCAGCACATCCACATCACTCATTCAGCTTTGTGTGCATATCTATAGGAATGCTATCTGGTACTTAACCTCCACTGCTCCATACTATTTTGGTTTGGTGGGGGGGTGTTAATTAATTTTTTTAACTCCTGTGAAAATGTTGTTGATTTTTATTGTTCATTTTTCAGATCACTCCCTATTTCTTCTCTATTCCAATACAAATATGACAAACATTGAAGTTGGGACAACTGCTGATGCTTGACATACGACAGCACACCAGAGGGAGAGGAGTTTTCTTAAATGAACATCAAAGTGAAGCAAGCTTCAGGAAGGTGACAGGTATCCCTGCTTGTGTCATATTTTCCTCAGAATGAAATTCATCACCCTTGAGGAATTGTTTCCATTACAGCATCTGTGACACAGCATTTGTCAGACTGTAAAACCCACAAAACCTAACGTAATCAGATTTAAGATGAGGGGCTTGCATCAGGAACAGGATTTTTTTTACCAACGTGTAACTGGAGACAGACTGCACTTCCTGACCTCTTGAGTCCTGGCTCCATATAGCCTGCCATTCTCCTCTTCATGAAGTTAAACAAAATAAGTGTCCCCTCTTTCACGACATACAAAACTTCTGACTCAATAGTACTGAAGCTCTGAGGCACATTTTAGCAGGGTTTGTTTTAAGTGTTGGTAGTAGGAAAATTGGGAGTTTTAAGCTTAATGTTAAGGCCACGATGTGTCAAGTTTTAGTCTTCCCTCAGATCTGCTCTCCCTGCCTGTACCTTCTTGTGACACCCCTGTACTTCTACCTGACATTCAGAAGCTGATTAAATTGAACATCATTAAAATATAGCTACAAAAGATAGGCATCTTCTCTCACTGCTACTCTGTTCCTGTCGCAAATGTTTTCAAAGTGTCCCTGTGTGGATTAGCTGCAATGTGAAATTGAACGGACTCTAACAAGACAAGAAGATTCCTTAGAAAAGATATTACTTGAGTCCTGCTGTGAAAAAACTTTTGGTTGCTAGTAGTCAGGATGTTGTTGGTTGAGATGAAATTACTTCCCAACCTCTGGTAAAAAAAAAGGTCTCTGTATTGCTCTGACTCATTGTGGAAGTGTCCTTTACAACCCAGGAATGTGCATATTTTGAGGGTGAAAATCCTCTCTGAAATCCAACTCTACCAATGGCTGCTTAATAACTTCCTCTACACTGTAAAAAAAGAATTTGTCAAATATATATGCTGAGAGACAGGGACCTGCTCAAGAGAGACAGGGACCTGCTGGAAAGAGTCCAGCAGAGAGCCACGAGGATGACTGGGAGACTTGAGCATCTCCCCTACAAAGAGAGACTGAGAAACCTGGGGCTGTTTTGTCTGGAGAATAGAAGACCGAGAGGAGATCTGATCAATACATACAAATATCCGAAGGGTGGGTGTCAAGTGGATGGGGGCAATCTCTTTTCACTGGTCAGCACCAATAAGACAAGGAGCAATGGCTATGAATGGAAACATAGAAGTTTTCACCTCAGCATGAGGAGAAATGTCTTTACAGTGAAGGTGACAGAGCACTGAACAGGCTGCCCAGAGAGGCTGTGGAGTCTCCTTCTCTGGAGACTTTCAAAAGCCGCCTGGATGCATTCCTGTGCAAACCACCCTAGGGGATTCTGCCTTGGCACGGAAGTTAGACTGGATGATCTCTGGAGGTCTCTTCCAGCTGCTAAGGTTCTGTGATTTAGAATAAATTGGGCTGCTCTCCTACATATGGATAACAGTCTAACACTGGAGAAATCCTGCTCATTAGGATGAAGAAGATACCAAAACAGAGAGTACCACTGATTTTGGACTTTTGGTGCAAAGATGTTGCAAGAAACACTTACTTCAGGTGAACACTAACAGCAACACTAGCATCTGGCTGCAACTCTTGCTCTGTGGCAGTCTCAGTAGCTCACCTTAGTACATTAAAGAAAAGCAATATAAAAAAAATCGATAAAAAAATCTACATAAACACATGGATAATTAATTACATTCTCTTTACTGCAGCAGACTCTAGCTACCCTTACCTGTTAGAGCTACACCCCTTGTTGTGACTGGTAGCAGTGCTGTTCTTGTGGCTGTTTACACTAAGTGCTGTGGGTAAAAGCAGCAAGAACTGAAGGCAGGGTATGCAATGGCTGATTGCATAAATCACATATCTCTGTGGAACTGACCCAAACTGTCATACACTATAGGTAAACTCATTGTTGGGGATGATTCCATTAACTTGGTTTGAATAATGCAACAAACTGCAAATAACTTTGGAAATTGCTGATATAATTCTTCCCTCCCCAGCTCCAAGCTGTCATTTGTTGGCAGAGAAACTCTGAAATCCCTTATGATGGCATTTCCTGGATTTTATTGCTTTTCAGTTCTAGTTCCTCAGTGGAAACAAGAGAAGTGGAAATTGATTCAGAAACCAGAACTAATTTGAACATTCTACTATTTTTTTTCCCCTGAGGTTTCATATTTTGCATAATTGCATGTGTTCTGGAATGTAATACTGAACTGTTTTGAATTGCACAGACAGGGCAGGATAGACTTGGTTTGGTGCTCTTTGCACACATAATGCTTGCCTGTTTGTACCTCTAGGCCACTGTAATTTGTTCTTTAAAAGAAGTATGGAAATGAGATTGCGCAATATTTAGAGCTAAAGTTTTGCAAATTGTTTCGCAAGTGATTTTGATCTGACTTCTAAGATTGCACTCTCTGTTTTTCTTGTCCACAAATAAAAGTGCAAACATGACTTTTGTTGTTCGGTTTTGTTGGTTTTTTGGTTTTTTTTTTCCTTTCTGTGGCCTCAAATGTACACATGTACAAATGTAATGTTAGCAATATTAGCATATATAATCAAGTAGACATGTTTAATCACTTGGTTTCAGCACAAATGCAATCTGAATGTGCAAATCAAAGATTTGTTTGCAAAAATCATGTGATGTAGACTTTTCTCACGAAAATTCTGTCATTGTAAAAGTGACTGTGGATAAGGAGCAATTAAGGTTAGTGTATATCGAAAGCTCTTTCTGAAAAGTACTTATTTGAGAAGGACGTAGACATTACTAACTATAATAACAAAGAGGAATACTCACAGTAGATTAAGCCGATATCGCTACATTCACCTTCAACCATTTTCCCTACTTTTAGCATCTACCCAACACATGCAAGGCCATTTTAAAAACTTGAGAAAGGCTTAAGCATGCATGTGTTCTCTGCACAAGAGAAGACCATTGTTGTGGGAAATTATCCAATGTGTGCTTAAGTGACCACTCACTGGATAAAGAATTGGCTGGATGGTTGCACACAGAGAGTGGTGATCAAGGGCACAATGTCCACCTGGAGACCAGTGACAAGTGGAGTCCCTCAGGGGTCAATTCTGGGACCAGTGCTGTTTAACATCTTTGTCAGTGACATGGACAGAGGAATGGAGTGCACCCTCAGCAAGTTTGCAGATGACACCAAGCTGTGTGGCACAG
>WBNM01044750.1:4200-16395 GCA_013399055.1 Ramphastos sulfuratus | reverse complement strand
AACTACCTGAAGGGTGGTTGTGGCCAGCAGGAGGTTGCTTTCTTCTCTCAGGCAACCAGCACCAGAACAAGAGGACACAGTCTCAAGCTGTGCCCGGGGAGGTTTAGGCTCGAGGTGAGGAGGAGGTTCTTCACTGAGAGAGTCATTCCCCACTGGAATGGGCTGCCCAGGGAGGTGGTGGAGTCACCGTCCCTGGAGGTGTTCAAGGCACGTTTGGACGTGGCACTTGGTGCCATGGTCTAGTCTTGAGGTCTGTGGTAGTGGGTTGGACTTGATGATCTTTGAGGTCTCTTCCAACCTTGCTATACTGTGATACTGTGATACTGTGAAAACGATGAAGAGCTTAACTTGTTCATATATTTATGGCTGCAGCAGAATTTGAGAGCCTTCAGCAATCCAAGCCCTGAAATCCCCTGGCATACTCGTGCAGTAGAATGATAGACTGTTGGTTTTGCTTTGCTTTGTTGTTTTCTTAAGGGACTTGTCCTTTCTAAAACTTCCCCTTTCCTCCCTCCCACACCCACAAGCAGATAAGTTCAGTGTTCCTGTAGGTCACTTGAGTCCCAAAGCATTGCAGAATGCTTTTTAAAAAGTAAGACTGACTCAGCTGGAAGATGGTCCACAGCTTTGTAACCGAGGTCACATTCACCAAGTGGCACCTCTCCCACGCTGCTTTCTGTTCCCAGGGGCACAGGGTGCCAGAGAAGTCTTTCCATGGGCATTTATTAGCATGATGGAGGAAGGGACGTGTGACTGAGAATTTGCATACACATGCCTGGACATGTGTCGATGATGAACTTTATGCGAAGAGGAGATGATTATCTCTTCCTGAGGCAAAGAAAAGAGATTCTCATTTTATCCCAATGGGAGCCACAGCTTATTTATCTGAATAGCTTTCCAATGGTACCTATTTTAAGTGTGATATTGTGACCTTTTCACATTAAAAGCCAAACAGACATGAACTCTGAGACCCAGGCCCCAAAGACATTTAGTCCTTTTACCTCCACCACTTGCTGAATCAACACAATTTGTCATTTTATCGACAGACTCAAATGAAATATCAGTGCCTGTAAACTAAGCTGAAATCATCAAACTGCAACTTCTCTTTAATATAGCATGCCTGGTAGTATAAGACTGCATTTATTTGAAGGAACCCTCCTACTGTTGCTCTGGTTTCATTTCAGTGGGAACTGGGCTGTCATCTTGGTAGGACAGGTCACTCAGGAGCCCTAACATCACTTTTCAAAAATGAGTTGAAAAATGTTCACCATGATTATTGGTGTGGTTTTAAAAGTCACTTTTAAAAAAATGAAAACAAACCATCCATATACATACATGAATGTACATGTACATACATATGCATGCATATATATGAAGAAAGAAAGGGAAAGAATAATCATGTCTTGCCACATCTTTTGCTGGGTAAACAAAAGGGATCCAGGTCTGATTTATTCAGTTACTAAGAACAAGATCTAGATCCAGCTTCACTGTCAAAAGTAATAATAATAAATATTTTTTTTTAAATTAGACATTTCATTTGGCCAGTGGTTTAAAAGGATAAGTGTATTTGTAAAGGCAAGGGCAATATAGGATAGAAGAGTTATTCATACATATTCTTAAAGCACAACACTGTGTTGCTTTAGATTTAGCTTTTCTCATTCTTTATTCACGTGTGCTGACTGCACATCATGACAACTGTGAAGAACTTTCCTGTGAGACTGGGGCACTTCCAGCATAGTGCATTCTTCTGATGGGGTGAGTATCATTTTACCATTAACAAGTTAGAAAGTATATGCTGTAATTGCAGCTCATTTATTTGATTTCCAAGGACATTGAAAGAAAAGTTCAGTTTTAACAAATGAACTACAAATATCTACACCCAGTAGATTCTTTCCCATTCATTAATGGCAAGATAGATTATGACTATCCATCTGTGGTTAACATGGAGTAAGGTAAGGCACACAACTTTTCTTATGTCTTACAAGGAAGAAAAGCTGAAAAAAAAGTTCACATGTCCTGTGAAAAGTTACATATTTCCAACAAAGGCAGAAGGAGTAACAGTGAAAGAACAAGCTATTGAACTTGTTCCTGAGTTTCATTACACCTCAGTGAGTCAAACAGGCCTGGCAAAAAGAGAGAGCATCCAAGGTCTTCTTCTTTTGTCTCTCAGAATCAGCAAACTGGAACCAGACCTTTGATTCATGCACACTGAGACAATAGCAGTCAGAATTCATAAAAAATACTGAGTCTTGGAGGGAAAAAAGAAGCTGGATGAACCACTGACTTGATAGAAGTTGATAAGAAGTTGATAGCACAAGTTGGAAACACTGTTATTAGGAGGAACTTGGATGAATAGAGATTACATATCTTTTGTACACGATGCTTTGTGACCCTCAAGAAAATACAGTTTGGCAGCTTAGTGATTCCCATAGGTTGCCACAAAGGAACATGGCGTTGGGAAGGACTCCAGCTATGCTAGCTCCCCTTCCCTGAGGTCTACATGCTATCGCTTGCTTCATATTTGGCCAGGCTCCATTCCACAATCTTCTGCCCATCTGCCCTTACTTTCAGCTGGAAGAATGTCCCAGAGCCTCTTGCCATGAGGTAAGAAAACTCCATCTAAATTCTGGCTTAAATATATCCACACCTACTATTTCCCCATTAATCCTTCTGTTCGTGCTGTTCTATACCTTAAACGACTCTTTGAATGTCACATGCAGCCTTCTCAAGCCTTGTCACATTTCAGACCTCTTTTTGTGAGGCCACAGTCTCCCAGTTTCCTTACTTGGTACTAATCTGCCACTACCTCACCCTTTTGTTAGCTCCCCTGTGCCTCAGGTTCCATCTGAATTCACCTCTCTTGATCTGGTGTGAACCAGCTGGATACCTAGCTCTGAGTGGTCCTAGCCCGCTGAAATCTGCATTCACAATTTCCTTTCTTGTGTTTCTCATCTAATTTGTCTGACAGGCAGTGAAACTTTGTTTCTCCTCCAAGTACTTCTTCCATTGATCATTAAAGGAACTTAATGGAACTTAACTTCCAGCGAGCATATCTATCGTGCATGTCAATCTTTTGTTAGGCCCGTCACTGCCTACTTTCGTGCTTTGTACAACACCAAATGTACTTTGGCACAAAACAAAGACGTTAATAATGATGTATAAATTCAGATGCTCTAATTAATTTGTGAGTAATGCATTCCATCACCAGTGCCCTCGCTGAAGGAACACAGCCACTAAATCCAGATTGCAGTCACAAGGAGGAGTCTCAATTTTTCTAGTCTTAGCATGTGTAACTATAACGCCATTAGGCACAGTATTATCCAAGTCTTTCAACAGTCAAAGAATTGAGGAAAGTGGACAATACCTGTACACGTAGGAGTAAATATGTTTTAGATAAAGTGCCTGGGGTCTCAGGACTTACAGAATTTCCCAAAGGCCTCCTTTACTTTAACAAGATGCTTTGCCTACAATTCCAAACTCATGTGTACCAAACATGAGGGAACGGAAATTTCCCTTTTTATTTTGGTAAGTCTTTGTAGCAGGGCTAGAGACATTATTGACATTTAGCCAGTGCCCTAAATATTCATGTAATAAATTCCTTGGCAATACCACAGCTAGACAAACAGATTAGAATAATGAGTGGTAAAAAGACTGTTGTGAAATTATTTTTACAGTAAAAAGTATTGCTTTTATATGCTTATCACTTTGCCAAACAATTCAAGCTGAAATGTTGAATGTCTGCTATGAGGTTCATTTTTCTGGGAAAAGAAATCTGCTGGAATGGAAACATTTATGAGAATGAAAAGTGAGATGGGAAAGGGAGGAAGAATCAGCTGCTTGCTCACATTAATAAAAGAGAAAAATTCAGATATTTCACTGAGATTTTATTGGACTCTGAAACTGGGATTTATGATCAGGTTCAAATTGGGCTATTTGATATTAAAGGTGTTCAACATGGAATTCCGAGATTATGCCTTTAGATTAAATCCAGAGCAATAACTTCTATCTGCTGCTCTGGTAAGGTCTTTAATACTCCAGAAGGCATTTGGATGCACCTGAAGTTTTGAGACAATAAACTCCTTTGAGATTACATCTGTGACAGTGATTGCTTCCATGAAGCCTGAATTTCAGTCTCAACTTGTTCTCAGGTGGAAACCCAGCCAAAACCATACACCCCTCCAAAAAAAAAAAAAAATCTGAATGATGCCTTTCAGGTCTCTGATTAGTCAAAATGGAGTAGTTCAAGAAAATGTTATTACTGAGAACAAAAATAAGTTGCAATTTTCACTCCATTTGGAAGCGAAAGATCAGTAGAATTGAAGCTTAAAAGATACAGGATACAGAATAATGTGTTGTTAGTTGTGAATGTTGTCAGTGGATTTATGTAGAATCATAGAATCATAGAATAGTAAGGTTGTAAGGGACCTCAAGGATCATCTAGTTCCAACCCTCTGCCAAAGGCAGGGACACCTCCCACTAGTCCAAGTCACTCAAGGCCTTGCCCAACCTGGCCTTGAACCCCTCCAGGGAGGGAGCAGCCACAACCTCCTTGAGCAACCTGTTCCAGTGTCTCACCACCCTCACTGTAAAGAACTTCCTCCTAATATCTAGTCTAAATCTCCCCTCTACCATTTTAAACCCATTGCCCCTTGTCTTGTCATTGCAAGACCTTGTAAATAGTCCCTTCCTGTAGGCCCCCTTCAGATAACTGGAAGGCTATTATAAAGTCTCCTCGGAGCCTTCTCTTCTCCAGGCTGAAAAGCCCCAACTCTTGTAGCCTGTCCTCATAGGAGAGCTGCTCCAGCCCTCTGATCATCTCCTTGTATGTATGTTAGTGTAGTTATGGATATAGTTGTTAGTGATGGATACATTTATCGATGAAACACCCTGGAAGGAAAACATGTTCCTTGCTTTAGTGGTGCAAAATGCAGGAATTTATCCTAGTGATCTCAATATTGCTCATGCACATCGTAGCCAAAACCCTCCAGTGAAAGTCGCAAGACAGAAGAGCATTGCTTGCTAGTTCAGAAGACAGAAACTGAGAAGCTCTGGGTTCCTTGGAAACATTTCTTCTACTCTGCTGCAGCACAACATGCTGAGTGTCATAGCGTTAATCTTTGACTGTTCCTCATCCTTTTGAAGTTGATCACCTTGAGCACAAAACCCCTCTTTTTGTGGTTTCTTTTTTTTTTTTTAATTTTTTTCTCCTACAGATGATAAAGATTCCCATGAAGTACTATTTGAACATAGACAGCAAATTTTGCGTAAATTGCATAATTATTATTTATTAGTATTAGTATTTATTATTTTCACAATGGTCCCATTATGAGCTGCCAGTATCACTGTACCAGGCAGCGCGGATGATGCTACAGTTTCACAGATGATTCCTCACAGATGAAGCTTAATGCTACAGAATTCTGCACTGTGTGAGTGGCATCCTTATTTGGAGTCCTGGGATAGCCGTAGTCTTGTTGAGCTGGACTGAAAAGCATGGGCCACAAGGGACAGACTATGACCCATCACAGCACAAAGAGCTTTAGGAAATGCCAAAATGTGTCAAGGAAGAAAGGAAATGCCAAAATACATTGAAGAAGAAAGGAAGTGTGTGAGATGAGAGAGCTATAGAGGTAAAAAAGCACAACTGCACAGCAAAGAGATAACTCCTGCCCTGTGAAAGCTAAGTGGACAGCAGCTGAGAGAAAGGAAAGCTCAAGAGAGACACACATACAAGTGGCTTAGACCTCAAGGAAGCTAGAAATGGGATCTACACCTTTCGTGCTTCAGCCATGCTTGTATGTCCCTCTGCCACTTCATACCTCCCTGACTCATTCCTAACAGTCACTGGGCCTAGCCTGACTCTGTGAGTGCCTGCTAACCTCACGAGGAGTCCTGAGGCATCCAGGCTGTTTCAGGGCATTTTGGGGTGTTTTCACTGAGGGTGGACCACAAATGGGTCTGTCATCCTTTGCCAGGTGAGGGATGGGCTGAGTGAGGGTGAGTATGGGACCTGCAGGGATGAGTATGGGACTATTTACAAGGTCTTCTAATGACAGGATGAGGAGTAATGGGTTTGAACTGGAAGAGGGAAGAGTTAAACTAGATGTTAGGAAGAAGTTCTTTACAGTGAGGGTGATGAGAACAGGTTGGCCAGGGAGGTTGTGGCTGCTCCCTCCCTGGAGGTGTTCAAGGCCAGGTTGGACAAGGCCTTGAGTGACCTGTACTAGTGGGAGGTGTCCCTGCCTATGGCAGGGAGTTGGAACTAGATGATCCTTGAGGTCCCTTCCAACCTTATCATTCTATGAATCTATGATTCTATGATCTGCTTCCTTTTCAGGAGCTGCTTGAGGCAGTAAATGTGTATGTCCGCTGGCAATGTCTGCCTCTGTATTTTGAGTTGATTTTTATATTTATTTCTTGTTAAGGTCTCAGGCCATTGTATGAGTGTTTTCTCAGTATAAATCAAAGGAACAAGACTGGCTGTTTTCTTGTGAGGTGAAATCACAGTCATTTTTTATTTACTACTTCTTTATATTAACCCTTCATTGAAGAATAAAAAAAGGATAAAAAATATGAAAATTAAATCTTCTCATATATGTCAGCTAAAAGGGCCTCTTTTGGCACAGCTAGAAGTTTGATTATAATATTGTAACCTGAAAAAAATGCAGTAGCCTAGGAATAGTTAACAAAGTTGTAATTTTTTTCCTACAGCAAGAGTTTTAGTAACATTTAATAACAGTTCAATGGGCTAAATGGATCTTGAGCCTCCAAGGAAAGTAACTTTACTTGGTTTAAAGTTGGTGCTAGTATTCCAGTACCTCATACTGTCTAAGGAAACATTTTTAATCCTTTTGCCATTTTCAAAATACTTAGATACAGACGGAAGTGTTATAATACCTTAAGATATCTCCCATGAGGCACAGTGCTACACTTTCCTTCAGTGCTTGAAAGACCATTGCACATGAAGTGGACTGCTTTAGCTGCTGTTGCTGTACTGTCTAATGTAAGGAACTACATTTATTCATTTAAATGAGTGTCTCCTTATGCCACCTTACTTTTCCTTTCCTTCCCTCATGTACTTCACAAGACTAAGATGCTGTACTACTACAAACTAGGCTAATTCAACCATCTAAGCCAATATTTGAACAGTGATTGTAAAGTGCATCTGCTCATCATTTCCAAACTTTTATTTGAGCTCAACCATGGTGGATGAGAGACTCACACTGCTAAATAGCAGGAGCTAGACCAAGTGTTTGCAAAGTGTACAGGGTGCTTATGTCAGGACAAGAAGGAAAAGATTTCCTATATTTGTGTATTTCTAATCAGAAGCTATGCAGGCACAGAGAAAGACACATAAACTTCTTATATAATCATCAATGAAGGATGGGAAAAAGAAAAAAGGGAAAACTTAGGCAGGATGAGAGCACAAGTAATAGAGAAGTATGGAGAGAGTCAGGGAGAGGAAGAAAATAAGTAAACTAGACTACTAAAGAAATGGGAACACAAAATTAAATAATACATCAGAAGCAAAATATGAACTGATAAACTGCAACTGATATGAAAAAAATATGAACTGATAAACTGGGGTTGATTTTTGTGTAAAATAGGTTAGTAAAGTTTACCCACTAATGTACATGCAGTGATACATGTGCAATACCCTGCCTCAACACACAACAAACAGGCAGGGCTTAGCTGAGTTTTGTACATGGCAGGAAATAAAATTAAATGCATTTAATCAAGCACATAGCTGAGCAGCATTTGCTCATTTTAAAAGGCATCTGAATGACAGAAGACCTTCCTCATCTGTACCTCATGGAGGGATCTTGGGGGGTATGACCATGTGGATTTAATAAAAAGTTCCTGTCATTACCATTTTTATAAATAAAATAGAGGTTTCGTCATCTCAGCAAGAGATTCAGTCAGGTTCTATTTTACTCCTTAATTTTTCCAATTTAGCATTTTCAAGGCACTGAACGTATGCTATGATGAAGGATGACTTGCTGAATTGGAAACTTAAAAATACTACATGCCTCTAATATTTACTCACTAGAATAATTTTTTGGGGTTTATTTTCCGCTCGAACCTATATTACAGTTTCGCTTAGACAGCAGCTGAGTTTCAAACAGCCACTCACACAAAACTGCCTTGCACCACTCTCCCAATGGGATGGAAAGGAGGATCAGAGCGAAAGAATAAATCAAAGTCCTGTGGGATGAGATAAGGAGAGTTTAGTGGAATAATACAAAAAAATACCGTAATTTTTTGGAGAGAGAGCAAAGTGAGGAACTGCAAGTGACAGACATAGGATGAAAAATCTGGAAGCAGAAGACAAGAAAGTGAACCCCAGAAACAGGAAGCATCTCACGTTACAGTCCAAACTCTAAACCTCATCACCCTCTGCCCCAGCCAGCCCTTTCCTTATACAGTGGGCACAACATCAGCATGGTTTCAAATACCCATTAGCTGGTTCAGTTGGCTGTTTTGGTTAGTGTTCCTGCCCAGCCTAACCCTGGACAGCCTATAAACATTTTAAAACTTACCAACAGTCCTGTTTTGTCTGAGGAACAGCCTAGGTACGCTGTTGTTTCCCAAACTGCTCTTGTTCATGGGGAGGAGACACTTGGGAGACACTCCTGACATCAATTCTGAGGCCTAGTGACATATGACTTCCCCAAGGACAGAAATAGGTGGGGACAATTTTGGGGTTGATTTCATGCAGTGGCTGTTAATCAGCTGCAGTGCACTATAATGTCTGGGTTTTTTTCACATGGGCTTCCTGCATCCTTTAACATATCAGGGACCTACTTTCCTCAGAAGATCTTGCCTTGGACCCTCTTGGCCCTGACTATGTGCCTTGTTCCCCTGTGTAGAGGATCCATTTCTACATAAGCACTTTCCGTGGTGGTGCTCTCACCAACAATAGGTGTTTTATCTCCAATCGTCTCTTCTTTTTGCCTTTCAAAACAATTCTTTCCTTGAAAAAGGCCATGCCACAGATGGTAACTATACAGACATCCAAGTTGCACTGTAATAACAAGCAAAGCATGACCAGATTTTAAACTATATACTGTAGCAGGCCATGAACATGGCATGATCTGCCTTGTTTGTACAATTATCTAATGCTTGTGTGCACAAACTTAAGATTGATGATCGACCTACAACTCCAGGTATAATTTCAGTTGCCATTTTTGAAAAATGAGCATGGAAGTGATGCATTTCTATTAAATTCTCTGACCCACAGAAGTGGCATTTTAGACTACAGACACTATATATAAGTGCTTATCAATCAAAATAGAACAAGGACTGCTTCTGCCTGCTTTTAGATTTAAGTATTTAACTAGAATTAAGTAGCATTGGGATATAGTCCCGTCTTTATATTTTTAATGACCTTGTTCTAGTGATCATACCAAGGTGCCTTGCTTGGCACAGAGCTGGATTTTTCTCCCCATCATAGCTGCAAGGGATTAGGAAGGCTAGCTGACACATCTGAGGAACATAGCTGGATTAATGCTGGTAGTAAGGCCTTCTTGTCTGTGATTAAATTACAAATTCCTATGAAAGGAGACAAAGGCTGAGCAATATAATTAATAATTCCATTGCTGCCTTATCTTTTCTTTCACTCTCTCAGCTCATTGCTCTCAGAAAACCAAACTCTTCCTCCTTGATAGCAGCCTCAAATAAAGACTCATACAACTTGTATCTTGTCTGTCACTGGGGCTTAAATATTTTATGCCCTGGCAACACAGTCAGTTCCTCACTGGTAAGGTTGATTTCCTAACAAAGGCTGGCTGTATTCATGGCCCTTCTAGTTCTCCATTTCCCACCTTTAGCCTTTTCATCACTCAGGGTAATAGCTGATTTTCTTAACTGCCCTGAGAAGGGCTGCAAGAAGAGTCCCATTGTGTGCAATCAATGGAGACCTGGTCTCTCACCTTCTCTGGCTATTATGGGAAGAGAAGCCTCTTTAGTCCTTAGACAGACAAGAGAGACATTATCTTAAAAAAAAAACCCATTATTCCTTGAAAAGATGATCACAGAATTGCACAAGCCCTTCATTGTGTTTTATTTTCATACATGAAAACCTGCTCTCTGTGGAACTTATTTCCTGTCCGTCAGCTGATGAAGAAAGAAAGCAAAACTGGAAAATATATTTGAAATCTAATGTGAAACAAATTCTGTGGGCAGCTGGATTTGTTGTTTGCCTGCACATTTTGGCACTTGCAGGGTTAGCTAATATCTCAGATGCAGAACTGAGCTAATGGATGAGCAGGTGAAATATATACACAAAGGCAAACAGAGGAAAAGAAATTGGATTTTTTTTTTCCGTATGAGTATTTTCAAGGAGATGCTGCCTCCTAGTAAAAAGCTTTCTGGAGATTATGATGTGGTACAGCTTACTGTACTTCATTATAGGCAGCCCCACAAACCAGAAAAGTCTTGTCAAATGTCAAAGGAAATGAAAAATGTTCTCCTGGGTCATTTGCATGATCTAAGCAAGAATCTAAACCCTAATGAGGGATTTCACTAAGCGATTAAAAAATCAGAAAACATCTAAGCATCTCACCCCACCATTTTGGAGCTAGGGTGATAGAGTGGCACTAAAATTCTAGGGTACCTCAGGTTATCACAACCCTGGAGGCAGTGGTTCTTCTGAGGAGATAAATCTCATCCCCCAGCCACACTGAGATGAGTGCAGTGAACTTGCCAGACAGGATCACAGTAACCTCCAAGCCTCTACTATCTTCCTGCAGGTAGGAAAGGCAAGGGAAAATGAAAGCCTCTGCAAGACTGATGAAACAGTCACTTTGGGATTCTAACATGACATCATAAAGCTGATAAACAGTGACAGATGCAAGCCTTTACCTTAATTCTGAGCCCTCTTCAGAAACAGTACATAGATAGAGCACAAGCCCAGAACACCTCTATAAAAGCAGTGTATTCATAGCACTGAATATCATACAACTGGTGATTATGAACAGTTATGTCTCTTTAACTACATCTCAGTGATGCAGCAACTGCTTTTTATAAACACTGCCTGGCTTATCTCTCGGAAACTAAAAGAAGTGATTGATGAGCTTGTGAACTAGTGGTTCATCAGAGCCAGAGTTTTCACTGACTGATAAAAACACCAGATTCACTCTGGTGTTCCCACTTATCTCAGTTCCACATGAATAATGCTGCAGAAATTACTCCTTAGCCTTTTGGAGAAAAAGCAGGAAGGTATTTCTGAGGCTTATCAACCCTCCCTAGAGTCCATGCAGCCTTTAAGTCTTACTGATAGTCTTCAGTAAAAACAGATACAAAAGCCTGCTAATGTTTTTAAAGTTAACTGCAAACTCTTTTCTTCAGTGAGACACCAAAAGCATCCTAATTTGCTTTCCTTAGACTGCTTGTCTGTTCTCCTTCCCTTGGGCTTCCCTAGATCCTCCTCTATGCTCTAGTGCAGGGGGTGGGTAGCAGCCAGGGGAAAATATAGGGAGATTAAAACACTTCATGGTCCTACTGTTCAAATTGGAAAGTTTCGAAATTAACTGAACTGGAAGGTCATCTCACTTTACCCAAATAAAGTTCTAACTCTAAAGCCCAGCTCTAACTTCAGTCAGTACCTGAAGGATCTGCCACACAAGCTTTTAAAACTATAAAAACAGCATTTAAGGAAATTTACTGAAAGGTTAAATGCTGAAGGAACTCCTCAAGACTTTTGATAAAATATGCTTTACCCAAAGCAATAGGCAGCTTCTTCAGAGTCATTCCATTCTCATGTGTAAATGCTAAATATAGTTATATTGCATTCTATGTTTATTAAAGTATTAAAGGGAAAAGTGACTATTCATGAGCAGCTGCCAAATACTTCATAAAAGTTATTGCATCACTAATCATATAAGAAGTTTTAGGTTTAAAAGCAAAGGCTGTTTGGAAACATATAATTCCAGAAAAGTATTCTGGTGTGATAAACTCTTTTTTTTTTTTCACATTTCAGCAGGGGAAAGGCCAATGCAGCAGCATCCACTCCCATGTATACCAGGCAGGAAATCACATTAAATAAAAATTTTGGTAACAAATTGTTTTGAAGATTCCTTCCTTCCTTCCTTCCTTCCTTCCGAATTCCTTCCTTCTGAATTCCTTCCTTCCAAATTCCTTCCTTCCTTCCGAATTCCTTCCTTCCGAATTCCTTCCTTCCGAATTCCTTCCTTCCAA
>WBNM01044749.1:0-91498 GCA_013399055.1 Ramphastos sulfuratus | reverse complement strand
ATGATTCTGTGATTCTGTATTTTGGTTTAGCTCATCTTTCTACAACTGCAATATGTTTGCATGCAACTGAGCCTATGGTATGGACAGATTGACAGCCCTGGCTAGGTACCTACCTCTCTCTCTTAAGCTGGCAAAACTCAGTGCGGTTCACAGTCTGTGTTCTTTCATTTCTCTTTGTCTTTTGCTGTAATGGGTGAGTTTTCTCAATTGGTAACATGTCTTCTATTGGAAACCTCCTGGTCAAGTAACCTCTGATGGGAAGTATTATGCTTGCTGCAGGGGTACTTACTGGGCACTCAGAGGTATTTTAAATTTGGTCCACAGCTGCGTGTCCAAGATGTCAAGGCTCTAAGCAGAAGGGATGTCATCCCATACTGTGCAGATTGTGGTCTCTCTCAGACTCCGTGGATTTGCATATCCTGCCAAACAACCATTTTACCATAAATTCAACATGGCTGGTGAACTTTCCTTATGGTAGCATATTCAGCTTGTAGAAAGGTTGCCTTTGCAGTTAGATGTCTGGGGGGCTTGTTAGAGACATCTGTCTTACTGTGAATGCCTTTCTTCCCTTCAAGACAACACTACGAGGATCTTCGAACATTTATTATCCAATAAGTAAGTTATCATCATAAATTATTGTGGAAACTACTGATGGAAGAAAACTAAATATTTCTTAACGTATAATCAAGAGTTCAATACAGCAAAAAACATTTCATAATTATAAACTGACAGAAGAGATAATGTGCATTATATTAGTTCTCCAGTAGATACTGATCACAAAGGTTATCAGAGAGAAATTCTCTTGAGTGTGTAATACACCAGGACTGCAGCAGTCTCCCAGAGAAGTACAGCTGAATAATCTGAGCTGACATCTGTCTGTGTGCACTATCACAACTCGTTCCTTAAATTCCTAGATGCTGGTCTAAGAAGTTTGTTCACATCCCTGAGCACTGAATGAACAATTGCCTCCCAAGACAGGTGTCCATTAACAAAATGACATGCCTCATTTGGCCTTAACCATGGGTGACAGCCAATATAGCCATATGAACATGTGTTATGTATATATATGCCATAAGGCATAATCCTCTTTGCTCCATCCAGAAATATTTCCTATTGCCCCGATTATTGTGAGTGCCGGAAAGTATTTCAGCATGGGCAATTATGTCCATAACATCTGTGTTTGGGCTGGGAACAAGAAAATATTGCAGAGTACTATTCACAAATATCCATTTAGAGGTTATTCAGTTCTTGCTGTCTGTGACAATACGAGCAATAGAAAGAGAGATCACTGACATATGTTGCTTTCCTGCCAGCTGTCACAGGAGCAGCTGCTGATTCCTGGCATTAAGACTCACAAACGTCACAGCCAAAAGCTGATGCCCCCTTCCTGAGTGCACAGTTATAGTCCAGGAAGCAGAAATTGTTTCTTTAGTTTACTTTTTGCAGCAAATCACAAATGGAGCATTTACCCAGTAAACCATCAGGTAGGTTTCAGCATTCACGTCCACTTTCTTTCACAATGTAATAAAAAGAGATGTGCAAATGCTTTCTAATGTGGTTCCTGATAGAAAAGATACATTTCATTTTAAATCATTTATGTGACACTATGTTTCACCAAGTAGATAGTAAAAATTTAAATTACATAAGAGGAGAGTGCTTCAAAGATCACTGAGAGCTTAAAGAAATGTGACTCTGTGGCAGACTACACTTAAACAATTGCTTGCTGTCTCCCAAAGAGTCACAGAATGTTAGGGGTTGGAAGGGACCTCTAGAGATAATTGAGTCCAACCCCCTTGCCAAAGTAGGATCACCCAGGGCAGGCTCCAGATGAACACATCCAGGTAGCCGTTGAGTCTCCAGAGAATGAGACTCCACAATCTCTCTGGACAGCCTGTTCCAGTACTTCGTCACCCTCACCNCTCAAGGTGTGGCCTCACCAGTGAATAACTACAGAAAATAATTATCACAGTATCACAGTATCACCAAGGTTGGAAGAGACCTCAAAGATCATCAAGTTCAACCCGTTACCACAGACCTCAAGACTAGACCATGGCACCAAGTGCCACCATTATGTTGCCCTATGGCCTGTGGCCATGTTCATTATGATCAATATTTTTTCACAACTTCATTGTGCACCTTACCCGTATGCAACACTATTAGACTTTGATTTCACACACAGATCATCTTTCCCTTCTGGGCTTGTGTGCAGCACTTAGCAAAATGATACATTAACTCTCAAAGTCTTTCCAGATAGGATTTGATGGCAGGGTGCTGCAGCTTGTCTGGCTGTTAGAGACACAGCTGATGACCAGCTTCTCTAGTGGAGCTTGATGAGTAGGCAAAGGTCAGTGTTTCACAGGGTAGTGCTCTGCAGCACATTTTAGACCTTATTCCAGGTGCTGTTTCAGCTGTGGTCTTTTCCTTAGAATCTTGGTGTCCTCATTTCTGTTTGCCATTTTGGTCTCCTGATCCTTGCCTTAAGTCCCAGCAATCTTTCTACCTTGCTGTTCAGATTGCTGTCTCGATGTCCTGATCTCAGCCTACAATCTTGGATAATAAAGCCACAGGGGAAACTGAGACTTTTTTATATTAATTTAGTAGAAGTGGAAGGGGAAAAGCTGAGAGAAGGCTCAACAAGTTAAGTATTCACAGAGATACCAGGACTAGCCATTAGTCCAGTCATGGTAACAAGAAGGTCACTGAGGAAGTATGAAGAGATGCTCTCAGGAAGCTCCTCTGTCTGAAGTCAAAACATGAACAGGAGGGTGAGTGGTGGTGCCTGGAGCAGATCAAGTGTGGCACAAGAAGCTGGTGGCTCTGGTCTCCCAGCTCCTCACAGGATGGAAGGCAAAACCAAGCAGGGGGCTCAGCCAAATGCAGAGGCTAGTGAATGAAAACTACAAAGTGATCCTGCAGATACAGGCATATTTTTTCCTGAAGCTGAGACACAGACCAGGCCAGAGTGTGTTTGTTTGGAGCGTGGAAAATACAACAACCAACACCGCCATTTGGAAGGCTTTCAAAAGCATTTTCCTAGCTGGAGGTAGATGCTGCAGGCCACAGAGCTTAATAAAACAGCCCTGACCCAAGGTTTACAGCACTAAACTCCACACTGGAGGCCGGATTAGTAAAAACAGATGGGTGAAATATAAGGCTACATAGACTAATTTGGCACTCTGGTGGTGGATACTTCCTGTAATCAGGGGTGTTTTGAGTGACATGTGCTTATCTTTTCCCCTTCCTTGGGATACTATTTCACTATATACAGTAATGAGACACCTGGCCTGGTGATTGCTGGGATGAAAATCCCTACAAGGATTTTCACCTACTCTGTGCAAGCTTTTCTGCTGGTGAAGCATAGATGCTCTATGCCCTGACCACTCCCTGGGGGTCAACAGAGGACTGCCTGTCTGGAAATCACTGTGATTGGAGAATTAGCATTTGGGAGCTATCTCTACCTTGGCTGAAAAAGGCAGCTGGAGGTCACTTTTTAAGCCAGGAAGGAATGGAAGAAATTAATCAGAAATAATTTCAGACATGTCACAGGTAGACCAGATATAGCGACAGTGAACAATGAGGTTCATGAGACTTCAGCTGGCACTTTTGTTTGGAGGTAGGAAACCAGCCTGCTGCCCTGCAGTCATTTGGGTGACCTACCACTCCTTAGGGATACCACAGCACTGAACCCAACCCTCATGGAAATCCCCACACAAAAAGCAGAGCTCTCCCTGAAAGCAAGTTGGCAGCTCTGAAGCCTTGGATGAAGAGGGTTGTTTCTTTTTTTGTTCACATGCCCTATTCAAGTAAAGGACCCCCTGAGAGATGTTAACAAAACCGAGTGGCCATTTCTGTCACCTTAAAAGAATTTATCTTTTTCTTGTGGCACAACCTTCATCCCACCACATATCTCACACTCTTGTATGACTGGAAGTACAAGACAGGTCCATTTTTGTCCCTGTCCAGTTCCTTCTACCTTAACATACATACTCATAGCACACCTGGTGGATACATGGTCGTGCCACCTGCCCTGGCATGTGTGTTAAAGCAGGAGCAGGGCAAGTCTGTATTATTTCCCACCTCTGGGGTTGCTGGTATAAATTTCTGGAGAAGGCCTGGCTCTGGCCACAAAGGCTAAGCAAAGCTCAACACTAGCTGAGTTATTGGAGACAGGCACTGAGTAATCACGTTCCTACCTCTATAAACTGGAATCAAAAGTGAGTTATTCAGTCAGTGGAAATAAATGGATTTTTCCAGCTGGTGTGGCTGACGTATGCTGTGTATATCACATTTATATATCCTCCCTCCACCAACCAGCTCCCCTCTCAATAATCAAGCTCTATAGCTATAACAATTCTACTGACTGGAAAGAAATGTGTGTTCACAACATGCACCAAGAGATAAATCCTGATACAGCATCAAGAACACATTCCGTGCATTACATGTGCCAAAAAAATAGGATTTATTCTGGTCATTTATGCTCCAGTGGAGTGGAAAAAGGGGGGAAAAAAAAATATGCCTTGTTATAATGAATTGGGCTCTTTTAGTCCTACAGAAAATAATCCTTATGCATCAGCTAACAGGGTTTACCATCCCTCAAGGCAGGAAGGGGTGGCTTTGTAGAACAGGTCTGTTCTGGAAGCACAGCCATATGTATCCATTGCCTCCTTCAGGTCCCAACCCATATTCACCCAGATCTCTGCTCCCTGTGCTGCTTCCCTTCAGCAACCCCTCACACAACCATGGCCAGGACTTTTTCCATGCTACATAGGAGCACCTGCCACAACCTGTCATTCTGGGTCCTACATGAAAGCCCTTCTTTCAGCTCTCTGTTCTTTCTGGACAGGCTACTCCAAAGAGAGGTCAAATTATTGTTCATCCTGCAAAAATGCCCAGAGTGACCCTTGTTCCACTCAGCTCTACAGCCACAGAGCCTCAGATGCTTATGATCTAAATAGAGCAATGATAAAAGAAAGGGGCATAGGAAAAGGGAGCACAGCAGGCCAGAGCTATAGCTGAGACCAGAACTGGCTTCAAAGCCATCTCCATCCCCTCCCACAAAGGAAGAGAAACTAAATCATAAACTTCTGGGAGTTGCTCCCTCCTCCTCTGTCTATCCCTAAGGCCATGAACTCTCAGAGCAGAAAATACTCTTCCTCAGTGTTAAGGAAATGTCTAGCATATTGCAGCTAGTGCTACAACTACAGAGTAACCTGACATCTGCAGGTACCTGGTTGGTATTTCACAGGTTCTCCAAAAAGACAGCCTGTCTAGCTATACCCTTACACACCATCATGTTTTATTTCTTCATTATGGTTAAAATGTGTTTGCACTGGGAAAGTGTGGTGGGTTTACACCACTTGGAGTTTGTCATTTACTCCCCAAAGGTAAATTACCACACTACTGGGGACTGAGCTGATGGAGAGCAGTGAAGGGGAGAAGGACTTGGGAGTCCTGGTGGATGGGAGGATGGCCATGAGCCAGCAGTGTGCTATTGTGGCCAGGAAGGCCAATGCCATCCTGGCGTGTATTAGAAGGGCTGTGGTTAGTAGGTCGAGGGAGGTTCTCCTTCCCCACTATTCTGCTCTCATGAGACCTCATCTGGAGTATTGTGTCTAGTTCTGGGCTCCCCAGCTCAAGAAGGGCAGGGAGGTGCTTGAGAGAGTCCAGCACAGAGCCACAAAAAATATTAAGGAAGTTGAACATCTTCCTTATGAGGAGAGCCTGAAGGACCTGGGGCTTATTAGCTTTGAGAGGAGGAGACTCAGGGGTGACCTGATTAATGTTCATAAATGTGTAAGGGGTGAGTGCCAGGAGGATGGAGCCAGCCTCTTCTCGGTGATGCCCAGTGACAGGACAAGGGGCAGTGGGTGGAAGTTGAGGCATAGGAGATTCCATGTGAACCTGAGGAAGAATTTCTGCACTGTGAGGGTGACAGAGCACTGGAATCAGCTGCCCAGGAGATTGTGGAGTCTCCCTCTCTGGAGATATTCAAACACAGTCTGGATACATTCCAGTGTGATCTGCTTTAGAGGATTCNAAAAAAAAAAAAGGCCAAAGTTGTGTATTTGTGCTTCAACAGCAAACAGAATAAACCCATAAGGACCTCACTGGCTGCCTGCCTCCACAATAGGAGAAGGGGCAGCAAATTCACCTCATCTCTGATGGGAATGTGTGCTGGTTCGAGACTAACTGGAATATTTTAATGACAAAAAATAGATTATAGTCTGTGAAAAGAAAACAATGATGATGTCTGTTTCACTCATAGGTTTNGACATTCTATGATTCTGTGATACTCAGAATGTGGAAGTAAAATGAAATTATTATTTACAAAGGAAGGCTAAATATAAAAGGTAATAAACATATACAAATATATATTCATATACAACTAGACAATAGCTCAGATATCCCCCCTGGACAAAGCCCAGGGGCTGCTACCAGCTAACAGAATATTATCTCCTTCCCACTCCCAGTCAGCATTCCTACCAACCTAAACAATCATCAGCACAGAGAAAGCAGGCAAGGCCAGAGGGAGATACAGAGTGAAGGAACAAGCAAGAAAGAGAGTGAAAGAATACTCTGAAACCTCAGATTATACAGGAAAAAATCATAACCCAATGAAATNTCCTTAACTTCCAGCCTGCTGAGTCTAGTTTGGGTGATTTTCATAGTGTGGGGGGGGGCAGGTAACTCCCAAACCATCACAGAATGGTATCAATCAAGGGTGCTTTTAACCCTTACTAGCTTGCACTTTCCCCATGTCACACTGTGAGGCCAAACCAGCAGCAGATGATCAGGGAACGCAGAAATCCAAGCGAGGAGTTGTGTTCACAGAAAATGCAAACAGCTTTGTAGTGTGCAGAAGTGAAAATTAAATGTCTTTTCCTGGATTACTATCAGTGTGTGTTAGATGAATGGAGAGTGAGGTGGATTGAAAACTAATGAATGGAAGATAATGCTTAGTGGGTTGTGGTCAGTGACAGAGTCTAGTGGAGGTTCATAACAAGTGATGTTCCCCAGAGGTCAATACTGGGTCCCATCCTGGTTTTTACACCTCAATGACCCAGATGAAAGGGTAGAGTTTACCCTCAGCAATTTTGCTGAGGACACAACACTATGAGGGGTGACTGACACACCAGAAGACTGTGCTGCCTTCCAGCATGACCTGGGCAGGCTGGAGAGTTGGACAGAGAGCAACCCTGTGAAATTCAACAAGGGCAAGTGTCGGGTACAGCACTTAAGGACAAATAACCCCATCTATCAGTACAGGTTAGGGGCTGACCTGCTGGAAAACAGCTCTGTGGAAAAAGACTTGGGAGTCCTGGTGGGCAATAGGTTGACCAGCAATGTACCCTTGTGGCCAAGAAGGACGATGGTATCCTGGTTTGCCCTCGGGAGGGTGTAGCAAGCAGGTGGAGGGAGGTTATTCTTCCCCTCTACCCTGGCAAGGCCTCATGTGGAGTACTGTGTCAAATTTTGGCCTCTCCAATTCAAAGAGGACAGGGAACTGCTTGAGAGATTACAACAAAGAGCTACAAAGATGATTAGGGGACTAGAACATCTCTCTTATGATGAAAGGCTGAAGGACTTGGGATTTTTTAGCCTAGAGAAGAGAAGACTGAGTGGGGATCTCATCAATACTTGTAAATACTTGAAGGGTGAGTTTCAGGAGGATGAGGCCAGCCTTTTTTTCAATGGTGCTCAGTGACAGGACAAGATGTAACGGGTACAAACTTGAACATAGGAAGTTTCATCTAAACATGAGGGGGACCATCTTTACTTTGAGAGTGGTAAAACACTTGAACAGGCTGCCCAAGAGAGGTGGTAAAGTCTCCATCTCTGGAGTCGTTCAAAACCCACCTGGACAGCATCCTGTGCAACCTATCCTAGGTGACCCTACTCTGGCAGAGGGGTTGGACTAGGTGATCTACAGAGATCCTTTCCAAACCCTATCATTCAGTGATTCCATGATTCTGTATCTACAGATCCAAAAGGACACAAACTCTCTTCTTTCATTCTGAAGGTATTTTATATAGGAAACACACATTAGAGCATAGATGTTTCCAGTTTTTCAGTAAAAAGTGGTAGATTTCCAAGTCCATGCATTTCAGAAAACTTCAAGCTACACAGGAAGGCATAGCACAATATCCAGGCCACAGGATGGAAGGCAGTAGATGGGAAAAGGATCCACAAAGCAAGTGTGAAATGTATGGAGAGCAACCCTGAGGAGAGGGACTTGGGGGTATGGTGGATGAGAAGCTCAACGTGAGGCAGCAGTGTGCACTTGCAGCCCAGAAAGGCAACCAGAGCCTGGGCTGCATCAGGAGAAGTGTGGCCAGCAGGTGGAGGGAGGTGATTCTCCCCCTCTACTCCACTCTGGTGAGACCCCACCTGGAGTACTGCATCCAGTTCTGAAGCCCCTATTACAAGAGGGATGCTGGAGCGTGTCCAGGGAAGGGCCATGAGGATACTCAGAGGGCTGGAGCACCTCTGCTATGCTATGAGGACAGATTGAAAGAGTTGGGGCTGTTCAGTCTGGAGAAGAGGAGGCTCCCAGGTGACCTTCTTGTGGCCTTGCAGTATCTGAAGGGGGCCTACAAAAAAGCTGGGGAGGGACTTTATAGGCTAGCAGGTAATGACAGGACTAGAGGGAATGGAGCAAAGCTGGAGGTGGGGAGATTCAGACTGGCCATGAGGAGGAAGTCGTTCAGCATGAGAGTGGTGAGAGCCTGGAATGGGTTGCCCAGGGAGATGGTTGAGTCTCCATCCCTGGAGGTGTTTAAGGTCAGGCTGGATGAGGCTCTGGGCAGCCTGATCTAGGGTAGGGTGTCTCCGGCCATGGCAGGGGGGTTGGAACTAGATGATCCTTGTGGTCCCTTCCAACCCTGACTGATTCTATGATTCTATGATTCTATGGTAGCACAGGACTTGAGGTGACCTTCTGTACCACTGACTCTAGTTGGAACAGTCCCTGAGGGCTACATTAAGTAATCTTGTTGCTTACACAATCACACTCCATGATGAAATGCTGAAGGATGTTCATATTAGAGAGAAAAGATGTCCCAAAGCCCCCTTGCAGTCAGAACTCCACCAGTTTTTCTGCATGATCTTATTCACAGCCACATAGGTTACATTTTATTCATTCAAATATTCTCTTCTCTCATTTACCTTTCCCTCCTACAGCCCCTAAGAAATATCAGTCCTAAGATTGCCTTCAGAAAAAATCTTGCAGCGGCTTGGTCTGTAACTGCAAGTTTTGATTTATGTTATTTAGTCCTTACCTTCACATCTTCAGACTTTTTCTCATTCAAAAAGGTTTGGTTTGGTTCATTTTTGCCTGCTAGTGATGTGGAATTGACAGGATATGGATGCTTAGGTAACATTTTGTCTTTTTCTTAAATAGAACTGTGATGACAGGATGAGGGGTAATGGGTTTAAACTGGCAGAGGGGAGATTCAAACAATGTTAGGAAAGGGTTCTTTACAGGGAGGGTGGTGAGACACTGGCACAGGTTAACCAGGGAGGTTGTGGCTGCTTCCTCCCTGGAGATGTTCAAGGATAGGTTGGATGAGGCTTCGAGTGACCTGTTCTAGTGGGAGGTGTCCCTGTCTATGGCAGGGGATTGGAATTGGATGATCTTTGAGGTCCCTTCCAACTTTGCCATTCTATGATTCTATGAATTTGATAATAGGATTGGCAGTGAAACACTGTAGTTTTTCTTCTGCCATATTATCTGTGCACATATTACCTAGACAAATTACCCCAGAAAGAGGACACCAACACTGTTAATCAGGATAGCCTATTAGATATTCTTGATGCTTCTGGCAGGGGGGAGACAAGTATAATTGTCCTGGGCAGAATACATTTCCATAACAATGAAATCTCAAAATTAGTCTGCTCTTCATTTCAGCAAAGGAAGAATTAGCATACCTCTAGATATTTTGGGTCAGTGGGGATACCATTACAGCACTCTGAACCTGCAAGAGTCATTTCAAGCTGCATTGTTTTATGATGACTCTGTCACTGCAACGTGACAAAATGGCACTGTTTTCACTTTAGACTAGGAGATGGGGATTAATCAAGCTGTTACTGTTGTATACCACTAGTGGAGGCTTTTCACTAACCAGATGAGAGACTTATGAGTGTGGAAGATGTTTTTTTCTGCATATTCATTAAGAAAGGGAATTGTTTTCCCTTAGCAGAGCAATTTACATGAGAGCAGAGGACCAAAATGTCCAGTGGAGTCAGGCAAAAAAACCTGGTTACAACTGAGCAACATCTCTGTCAGTGGCCATGAGAGTTTTGGTGCCCTGGGAATCTGATGGATTTTTCCCTGCAGACAGAATCTCTGCAGAGTTTGAAGGGACATTAGGAAGCACTACATTTTCTACTGAAGCTATATTAAAAAATAGATAAAAATGGAATGATAGACTGTGTGCTCCCTTCAGCTCCATCTTGAGAGACTTCTGCACCTGGAGAGAATGCAATTGAAGGAGGCACAAAACCCCTGTAATATTTATCAGTCTTGAGGTTAAAATACTGACATTTGAGGAAGAAACTTGAAGCTGCTACTGGGAATTTGTGATTTGGTTTAGGGGCAGAAGGAGGGGAATCCAGGTGTCTGAAGGAGGCAGCCTGGGGGACACAAAGTCTGGACATCTGAACCAATTGCCTGAGATAATTAGCTTCATAATTGGCCAAACCATCATGAAAACACAAATGAAACCATGATGAAGTCCATGTCTGACAGGTCAGACGAGCTATGTCCCAAATCACTTTGTGTATCTCTACCAACCCTAGCTCCCAAGTGATTTCTTCAAGCACTGGTGTGGGGTTCTGCATTGTAGAGATCTAAAATTTGGGGAAATACACACCACTTTATCCTTAAATCCAGAAGCAAGCCTCCAGATCCTCACACAAATGGATTCTTCTGGTCTTTTTGCAACTTTCTTCAATGCACTGTAAAGCCGTGTGCTACACATGCCTGTAGGACATAGAGCTCCTAGGATGAAATGTGGTCTATTTCTGGACCAAACTCTGCACAGTGTGGCAAAAATTCTGGAATTGAGAGATAATTGATGATAAAGATAAGTTTAGTGCATTTAGTAGGTTTATATTTTACTAAGCCAAGATTCAGTCTGGGCCTTCAGAGTCTATTCTTCAATGTCAAATCCCCTAGGAGTATCATTTCCAGAAATGTTTAATGACTATTTAATAACAGCTGCATAAAGTATCTCTGATCATTTTTTAATATTCTCAATGACACAATCATCCAGTCTTGAAATACTTGATGGTTATGAAAAAATACATCACTGCTTTTTCAGAGAGCTGCCCTAAAAAGCAAGCTCTGGCTACGCAGCAGGATGCTCTCCTCCTGGCTGAAAGGGCACCCCAGCACAGGACCTCACAGTGGCAAAATCTGTTACTGGCTTCTTAGAAAGACTGGAAAATCTTCTCCTTTAAGAATTTGCAAATGTGCAGGTGAATGCAAGATATGGTTAATGAAAATCCTTGCTTAAGGGCACCAGCTGATCTGAGGTTCAAAGAAAAAATTTACCTCCCCAATGGCAGCATTTTACCTTCCTTCCGGTTCATAGTAGCACCTACACCTACCTTGCAATAGACATGCACTACATTGATGAACCAAACTGCTTGCTCATGGAGATATGATAATACTGTTACATCTTCAGGGTAAGAACTGCCTAATTTAGAAGATCTGATTTTTCTTTAACCAGATATCATCAGGAACCAGTTGATGGCAGCTCACTCCTCCCAGACTTGGAAAGGCTTGAGTATGACTACTGGCCATGTACCCTATTTTGTACAGTGGCTATTGGGGGTCCACACTTGCACGTAGGGTCAATTGTAATAATCCTAAACAGTCTCTAGCCCTAAACATTGTTGCCTGCAGGTTAAGCATGCTAGGATGTTTGCAGCCTTCAGGTGGGTGAAGGAAATTCATTGAAGCCATTCCCTTGCAAGTGAAATGTGCTTGTGTGTGCCTGCACGTACATGTGTGTGAATTTCAGGCCATTAGAAGCCTGATTCTGGTAATCCAATTATCAGCCTAGTTGACTCAGATTCTTGGCTTCTAGAATTTATTGCTACTTCTAACCACTGCCACTCTTATGATCAGGTTCCTGTGAGCTGGTGAAGCAAAAAAAAAAAAAAAGAAAAAAAAATAAAGTGTTCTTAAAGTACTTTGCATTCCTACAGGGGATTGAAGTAATCCTAGACCTTGTTAAATTTCCATTTTTAACTGAATTTGTGAGCCTGTTACTTTGTGCAGCCATTAGACTTTCCCTTGCATATAGAGGTGGTTGCATAAGAAATCTTTTTTTAATATATCTGTCCTCATCATTATCAAGAAACTGTTTCTTCTACATTAATTACATGTACATCTAAATTCCATTTTCAATGGGCTTCATGAGTCTGAAACCCTGTGCAGCTACATCTGAGAAGAAAGCACGCCAAAAAAATTATTCAGTCCATTGCAGATTAGTGATATTAAATAAAAGATTGTGGAAAGTCTTGAGCATTTTTGCCTGTTCTTGCAAGAATTTTTATAGGGTATTTGTGTCTATTTTGGATTGGTATTTTCTAGGACTGTCTATAAAATAACATTGCATGGCATTCATTTCATTCGTTCTGGCTACTGTCTTAATTCTAATATTTACAATAAATACGATTTTGTATAGAAAAGTATCGGAGAGTTCATTGATTAGGTGTTGATAATTTTGTTTCCAGCAGAGGAAAATGCAAAACTACCTCTATCTAAAGTGTTTGTGTACTGTGTTTTTAGTACAAGTTGTATATCAGTTCCAGAGAACTTGTATCATTCACTTAAGTGAGTGATCGATGTGACTGATGCAACTCATGTAATCGAGATTTCTTCCTTCTGTGTTGCAGGATGCAACAGGGCATAGAATTCTCTTTTCTGTATGTGGAGATGCTTGGTCAGCCAGCTGCAGAGAAAAGATGATGTTTTATAGATTCTTATAGTACTTTGATCTATCACGTCCTTCTAATAGCTGTCTGACAGCTTGCACTTAATGAGCCTTACAAGGTGATACCAAAATGAGCTCAGTCCTTTGAACAGCATCCAGACCACTATGGACTAGTAGGCAGCTAAGTCCCAATCAGCCACTGTCTCATTTGTCACCAGTGGGACAAGAGAGAGAATTGGAAGGGTAAAAGCAAGAAAGCTTGTGAGTTGAGACAAAGACAGTTTGATAAGCAAAGCAGAAGCCATGCATGCCAGCAAAACAAAACAGGAAATTCACTCACTACTTCCCATCAACAGGCAGATATTCAAACATCTCCAGGAATGCAGTGTCCATCACGTATAATGGCTACTTGGGATGACAAACTCCATTGCTCCAGACATAACTCCAGCCTTCTTCTTCTTCTAGCTTCATATGCTGCATGCAGTGTCTTGAGGCTTGGGATATCCTTTTAGTCAGGTGGTGTCAGCTGTTCCAGCTGTGTCTCCTCGTTGGCAGAGTGGTATGAGAAGCAGAAATGGTTTTGACACAGTGCAAGTACTGCTTGGCAATAGCTAAAACATCTCTGTGTTATTGTGATGGTTTGGGAGTTCTCCACCCCTCCACACAATGAAATCACCCAGACTAGACTCAGCTGGCTGGAAGTTAAGGAATGAAGCTATATTTACAGCTTAGCACAACATACAAGCAGATATATACACAATATACACAAATATTTACAGTTACAGAGAAGTTGAAGGTAATAGAGAAACACAAAATCCCTCCAAAGACAATCAGATTGCCAGGAGGATCTCGACCCAAACCTTCCCTGCCCCCTTTCCGCCCTCTTTCCCTCCCTTCAGAAAAAAACAGATCAATCCTGTATATCTCATGTGATAAATCTGGAGAGATCTGAGGTGAGATGTCAAAAAGGTGACAAGAAGGTTAAAGGAAATAAAGGGTTAGGTCAGATTAGAGATAAGGCAGAAACCAGCCACAGACCACCAGAGTGAGGGAGCAGAACAACAACTGAGAACTAACTCAGTAGTGTGTGAGAAGTGAGCGTCTGATCCCTGTTTTGACTAGTTGCATTTCTCAGCAGAAGAATGAGTGCTATAGTTACTGTTGTTATTTTTCTTTCTTCTCACAGCTAAGGATTTAATTTCTCTCAGTAAAGTATTCCAATTAGCCTCAAACCAGCACAGTTATCAACACTCTTGCCATCGTAAATCCAAAACATAGCACCTTACAAGATACTATGAAGAAAATTAACTCTACCCCAGCCAAAATCAGTATCACAAAGCCATTCAAATGTATCGGTGAAGGATTGTCACTGCCTGAATGAATGCAAGCTGTTTCTGCTTTTGCAACTGAAGAGCAAAACCTGTCTAAACTGGCCTGGCTATTGTATGAGGCAGTGAAAGATATGAGGCCAAGAGTATGATCACACCACTTTCCCTTTATTTCAACATGGTGTTTCAAATGCTGAAGAAAAATGTTTCGTTGTTAGGAAAACTAGTTAAGTAAAATTGTGTGCTCCCAAAAGTGAAAAGACAAAGCCCAAGTGTGCTGGTTTGAGGCTAATTGAAATATTTTTAACAAAAAGAATTACATTATAGGCTGTGAAAAGAAAACAATGGTGATGTCTACTTCACTCATAGACTTGCTGAGATGTATAAGAACAAGGACACAAACATACATAACATACAGAGAGTCTTAGTCTCTCTAGCTAGGTTTTGTCTGCTGGCCTCTCTGCTAACCCAACTAATCACTCTCCTTCTAACCCCCCTGGCTGATCCTCCAAACTCATCTTGCACGTAAGTCAAACCCTGGGATAATGTAGAGGGGTGGAAAGAAGGTGGAAGGGTGGTTGGGAGCCCCTCTTGGAGACTCTGATTTCTGGGAGGGGAATTGTGTTTCTGTATTACCTTTAACTTGTATATTTCTGTAAATATTCCTGTCTATTGTGTATATATCTGCTTGTATATTGTGCTAAGCTGTAAATAGAGCTTCATTCCTTAACTTTCAGCCAGCTGAGTCTAGTCTGGGTGATTTTATAAACACACCAAAAAGCCGCTAGAGCAGCAAGGAGTTGCAGTCTACAGGTGCCAAAAAGGAAGAAGCTGTGTAACCCTCAGGAAGTTACAGCAGTACTTTGATCTTGCCATTTACTTAGACAAAGGTATTTTGTGCCTTTTTGGTGGCAGTGTCTTGGGTTTGGCTAGGATAGGGTTAATTGTCTTCACAAGAAACTGGGAGAGGCCATGCCTAGGATGGCCAGCTGAACCAGCCAATGGGGGGTTCAATACCATAAACATCATGTCCACAAAGGAGGAGGCTGGCTTGGACAGCAGCAAATGTCTGGAGTGGTGAATCATTGGGTGAAGACATCTGATTTTACATTACTGCTTTTATGTATTACTTCTTTACTATTGTGGTTCTGGTTGTTCATCTTCTGTTGAACTCCCCTTATCTCAACCTGTGACGTGTTGCATTTGCACCCAATTCTTCCTTCTCATTTGGGTTGTGTGAGCAGTTTCATGGAGGTTGGCCGTAGCTGGATCTGAAACCAAAACGCTGAGAGTTTATATGGGTATGGAGAGAAAAGCATCTCTGAAGCAAATTTGAGACAGGTCAGAATGCATGCCCAAACACTGGAGTAATGTTTAGTAACAGACCAGAAAGGAAAGGAGATGAAAGTGTTTAGCACTTCAGCATATCTGTTACCAGATACACGTTTTATTTCTCCTCCATTCAAAAGAACTTCTACAAGGCTTTTCCAAAAACTTGTGGAAGTTTACTATCTCGGAAACCTTTGCAAATTCCCAGTGGAGAGATTACACAATCACAGAATGGTTTGAGCTGGAAGGGCCTTCTAAAGGTCATCTTGTTCAACCCCTCTGCCATGGTCAGGGATACCCTTCCCTAGATCGGGTTGCTCCAAGTCCCATCCAACCTGGCCTCAGACACTTCCAATTTTGGGGCATCCAAAACTTCTTGGGATATTTTGATCAAATACCTTGCCGTCCTCATCATTAAAAAAGAAAACCTCCTTTATGACCAATCTGTCTTTCTTATAAGCCTCCTTTATATTTTGAAAGGTTGCAATAAAGTCCTCACAGAGTTTCTCTAGGCTAAGCAGTCCCGGAAGTGGTGGCTCTGTGACCATGGTGCAGAGAAATGGAGCATGATGGTGTCTTTGCAGATGGAGACATCAGAGTCTTGCCTGAGAAAGCAAAATGAATGAGCTGGGGCTGGGGCAGGGGGGTTCCCATATTAAGCAATACATGCACAATTTTTCCACCCCACACCCTGGTCCTGTGCTGAAAAAAAAAACATCCGCATCCATCCAGAATGTGTCCAGTGTCAGATACATGAGGCACACCAACGTGTGGGGTGATGATCCGTGTACTGTTGCTTCCTTGTGGCATTGAGAAATGTACAGTGATTCCCTTTAGGACACCTTGTTAGGACAGAAAGAGCATTTTTGAACAGTCATTTGTGAGTCAGACCTCCTTTGGTCTGTGTACATGGGAGACACGTGGCTATTTTCAAATTAGTCTGAAGAGGGTTTATTTATGCATGCACTCTCTGAGAGGATGAGTAGGTATCTCCTGCATTGAGCCACTGAGCACCTGTCCTGTCACATTGTCTAAATCAAAACTCAGCTCCTAAACCTGCATGACTTCAATAACCTCGGTGGAGTCTTGTTGGCTTTGATGGAAAAAGTGGACATGACATCAGATGCTAAGGATTTTCTTGTCATCTCCATCGTAGCTTCATTTTGGGATACTTGCTGGGCTACAGAAATCTGTCACAGACTAATCTGCTTGGGATGTCAAGGAAGCTGGAGCTGAAGCCTTGATATATGAATCTTCTGTGCTGATAACTCTCTGCTGAGCTTTGATGAATGCATAAAGAGTTGGCAGATGAGTGGAATTTTTGATTAACTGTGCTAGTCTATGCAGACTCAAGCTTCACTGAGATTGTGTAGTGTCAGCCTGCTGTCTCCTGTGTGCTGAATTCTCACTTAAGCTTTTGTATTTAACTGGAAATCTGATTTCTCTTTCACTATAGAGTTTAAAATGAAGTTCAGATCAGACATAATTTACAGCATTATAAAGACTGCAATATTTTCTGTCTCTCTAAGCAGCTGACATTACCTTTAATGTTTATAACTTCTTACATTCACATTTGCATTAATACATTTTCCTTAACAAGGTAAAAATAATTCTCCACCAATTACAACCATATTGACTTGTGCTTATGAATATTTTGTCCCAGGTATCAAGTTCCTCCATTTCTGGGGGGGAAAAAAAAAAAAAAAGTTAACTTCTGCTTTTTAAAGGGCAGCCTGAATGTAATTGAATCATTCATACATGGATGAAGACTTAACAATTGCTATGAAGACCAGAATTTAGATGACAAAAAATGAAAAGATGAATAGATGCATCCTGAGCAAGGCAAACAAATACAAGGCTCTTATATGTATTCCCAAACCTATAAGAGAAATAGTGCATCCTGCTCTTGTAATGATGCTCTTTACCAAAGCAGTGCCTAGACCACCACCAAGATGGGAAACCATTATGCTAATCATGGACAAACACAATGGGTTAACAATTTCTGTTCTGCTAAAAGCACGTTGAGGCTGCAGAAGTGAGGACAGACCTTTAATATCAAAACAGTCAGCACTGCAATGTGCAAATACAGTTCCAAGTTGCCTTGCTGGGTTTTCGTTGCGTGGTTTGCACTTGTGTTATCTCAGGTGTTGGGTGAGGTCTTACAGTAGCTTTCATCAAGTTTCCATTCAGTCAGAGTGTCAGACTACCTGCTAGTGAAAAACAGTCTGGCTTAACTAGAGTATTTTCCTGATTCATGCTATCTGCAGCACAGCACAATACATTGTAGAGAAACTTTACAAAGCCAACATTAGATCCATTTTTTACAGTTTAACTCTGCTGACTGTAGACCTCTTTATACATGATCTCAGCTTGTCATTATGATTGCAGTAAAGCACTCGCCTAATGGAGAACTATGTGGTCTCATCTGCCATGCTCTTATGTACAATCTCTCTAACTATTATCTGTGTTCTCCAATAAAATCACTATGAAACATTAGTTCAGCAATATGTGTTATTTAATAATTACTGTATATTACAATTGTGCAGTAATTGCTATACATTGTCTCACTGCTCTATCTTGAGACCTCTGTGTCAGTGTCATGGATATTCTATTCGTAGGAATACAACCTCTTTCAATTTATGCACATGAAGCCTCTAATCTATTATTTTAGTTCAGTTAAACAGAGCATAAAATCTAACCAAATACAACATAAAACATCACAATAGAGCAAATTGTTAGGCAAGTCATCTTCACGGTGTGGTACTCCTGGAAAGGAAGGGGCAAGGGGGGAACAGCATGCGCTGGGTTTTACTTGTGTTTTTCATTCCTCAGTGCATACAGTTCAGAGGAGCCTCTCAGCTGCTCTTCACTCTTACGTTTTGATGGGTAATAGTAGCACTTCTTGTCTCTAACTTTACTGTTTCGAAACTATGCAGGATTCCAGTCAACAGTTATGGCCTGGGTTTGCTACTGAGGGTTTGTTGCTAGCATGGTTCAGCAGACTGATACATTGACAATGTTTAAATGTGCGATGGTTTGGGAGTTACCTGCCCTGCCCCCACCATGAAAAATGACCCAGACTAGTCTCAGCCAGCTGGAAGTTAAGGACTGAAGCTCTATTTACAGCTTAGCACAATATGCAAGCAGATATATACACAATAGACAGGAATATTTACAGAAATTTACAAGTTAAAGGTAATACAGAAACACAATACCCCTCCCAGAAATCAGAGTCCCCAGGAGGGGCTCCCAACCACCCTTCCACCTCTCTACCTTATCCCAGGGTCTGCCTTACTTGCAAGGTGAGTTTGGAGGATCGGCAAGGGGGGTTAGAAGGAGAGTGGTTAGTTAGGTTAGCAGAGAGGCCAGCAGACTCCCAGAGAGACAGAGACAAGACTCTCCATCTGTAGACTCTTATCTATATTTGTGTCCTTGTTCTTATACATCTCAGCAAGCCTATGAGTAAAGTAGACATCACCATTGTTTGCTTTTCACAGCCTATAATCTAATTTTCTCCATTAAAATATTCCAATGAGCCTCGAACCAGCACAAAATGTGACCATTTACAATCTCTGTACCTCACATCAGCTGTCCTTTCTGCAGAAAACCCCAAGAGTCCTTCTTTAGGAAGAACTAGTCACAACTGAAGGGTTTTGGAAATACAATTTCCATTGCCCTGTGCCATTTACATGTATTGCTGGCAGAACACCCTTTTGTGTCCAAAAGAAACAGGAGAAAGCAATGAAGTGTGGCTAAAATATTTCATTTATCGCAATGGGGATGTCCAAAGTTTTGTGTTAGACATGAGGAACTAAAGAAAATACATTCTAAAGCCAGTTCATTTCATCTATGTTAGGATTAAAAATACATTAAAAGGTCTGCCTCCTACCACCAAAGCTTGATATGCGTGATCCATTTGCTTTCAACAGTCAACCTGTCTCTACTGACAGGTGTGTGAACCATTAAATGGTACAGAAAAGGCACCTTGTAATGGAAAATGAGGAGCTAAAAAAGGGTCTAGTTTGTTGATTTTGAACATAGTCTAACATTTCCAGTACACCAGACTTTGGTGATTTTTAAGTGTTATTTCAAAAGGCCCAAGTGTGTTTCAGAGTGCACCCTCTCACATTTGGGGACCCTGAGCTCTGGTAGCAGTTTTCTTAGCTGGTAATCATCATTTCCTACCCTACTTATTTTAAGTTATGCTATCTGCTTGAAATTTCAGTTACACCATCTGCTTGAAACTGTATCATTTTTTACACTGAATCACAGAATGATAGGGGTTGGAAGGAGACCTCTGGAGGTCATCTGGTCCAGCCTGTCTGCTGAAGAAGGTAAAAGAGTTTTAAAGAATTTGGGTATTTATTTCCTTAAAGTGTCTCTTCATGTTCTGTGATTTTTGTACTCTAGTTATCTATTTAAACAGGAAAAAATCAAAACATAAAAAGACAGACATTAGAAGACTATTTTTTGCAGTTCTCAGTATTTGAGTCAATTTGCTCAATACATTTTTACAAGGCCAGTTTTCATAAACACTCTCTTAGAGCAGCAGTCCCCTCAAAAGTGACTTGGTTGAACTATAATTGGCATTGATCACCATGGATGTGATGCACTTTATATAAATTACTGCTTGAAAATATGTGTCACGGGGTCACAGGATGTTAGGGCTTGGAGGGGACCTCCATAGACCATCAAGTCCAACCCCCCTGCCAGAGCAGAACCATAGAATCTAGCTCAGGCCACACAGAAATGCATCCAGATGAGTCTTGAAAGCCTCTGGAGAAGGAAGACTCCACAGCCTCTCTGGGCAGCCTGTTCCAGTGCTCCATGACCCTTACTGTAAAGAAGTTCTTCCTCATGGTGAGGTGGAACTTCCTGTACTGTAGTTTATACCCATTATCCCTTGTCCTATCACAGGGCACAACTGAGAAAAGCCTGTCCCTTCCCCCTTGACACCCATCCCTTAGATATTTACAAACATTGATTAGATCCCAAGTCTTTTCTTCAACACACCAAAAAGTCCTCAGTCTCTCCTCATGGGGCAGTGCTCCAGTCCCTTAATCATCCCTGTATTCCTCAGTTGGATGCTTTTGACTAGATCCCTGTCCCTCTTGAACTGGGGAGGCCAAAACTGAATGCAATATTCCAGGTGAGGTCTCAGCTGTGCAGAGTGGGAAGGGAGGAGAACCTCCCTTGATTTGTTGGCCACACGCACACACAGAATCACACACAGAATGTCAGGGGCTGGAAGGGACCTCAAAAGATCATCTAGTCCAATTCCCCTGCCAGAGCACCCCGAGACATCATAGATGGGCATTTAGACTTTATCTAAAGCATTTGGATGGAAAGAGGCATCTCTTTTCAGATTCTAACAAAGGCCTTTCCTGAAGACTTCACGGAGGAAAATACTCCTAGTTTCAAGAGATGGTTCATTCCACTTGCACTACATACTAATTTTAGCATAGGATGAAGGGACTGCTACACTTTCTGCAAACCAAAGGTGACCAAAACCCTGTCAGAAAGAGTGTTTCATGGTAGCTTTTGCAAAAGTAAACTGTCCTGCTGCTGCTCTTGGGAGGCGAAGGGAAACAGGGCAAGACTCTCAAGATCAACAGTGAGGCTANCTCTCCAGCCATTCCCCACCCAGCCTGTATTTGTGCTTGGGATTGTGCCTACCCAGGTGCAGGACCTTACACTTGGCCTTGTTGAATTTCATGAGCTTGCCTTGGGCCCACCTCTCCAGCCTGTCCAGGTCCCTCTGGATGGCATCCCTGCCCTCTAGCAAGTCTACTGTGTCTTGACAGCTGACTTGCCAGGCCAAGTGAAAGTCAGATCTGATCTCAGTTTGGACTGGCTAATTTGGCTGGGAAATATTCATATACAAATTAAAGTAATTTTGGTGCAGAGATAAATGCCCTGGTATTGCTCCCAAGTAAAAGCCTGTGTTGACACCGTAGCAAAAACGTGGGAGATCTGGAGTTTTCTGAGTACCTCGTGAAATCCCTAAAAGCACAAGACAGGGTTTTTCATAAGGTTCAGAACTCCACAGGATTAGTGAGTCTGAGACACTTCTGAAGTCTTGTTCATAATTATCAAAATATCACATCTAATATTCCAAATTCTGAAGGGAAATATTAGTGTCTGTGGTTTTAGCTTCTGTACTTTATACTGTGGAGCACAGCTGCTTCACCAACTGAGTTTGAACTTTGTAATAGTCTTCTTGTTTGACTGAAAATGTATTTTTAAATGTTTCTGTTCTTCCACAAACTGAAAATACTGTTGGTCCTGCAGGAACAAAGTAGTATGAAAACCCAAGACACATGCTGCAGTGGAAGGCCAAAATAGACCTAAACATATCCTGGGTTGCCAAGACGTGCTTCTCTGCTCTCCCTCTCTCCTGTTGCTGGGGAAAGCAAGAGGGGGAAAGGAAAACAAAGACCTGGTGCTTTTGAGTCTCCTCCATGTCCCTTTCTAACTTGTAAACAGGGTACCTTCACTTGTTTATACACTTATTTGTGTTCTGCCCTAAATGGTAAAAGTAAGCCCTGACTTTACCTAGTATGGTCAGTTTTAGCTAACTGCCATTCTGGTTGGCTGATCTGTGGCCAAAGACCCACTAGTCTCAGGCTACACTGATAAAAAGAGATGAGCAGGTAAACACAACGTGCTCTGCCGGTGCTCTGCCTCAATGCGCTTCTGCCATTGCTTCTGCCTTATTGTGCTCTCTGCTGCTGCATCCTGCCATGCTCTAAGCTAATTAAGCTAGCCCTGTGTAGTGGAGGGGTTAATTAATTAATGCCAGATGATATTTTCAAAATTTAATATTGTTTATTAATATTCAATATTCAGAACTCTCGCCACCTCGACCTCTAATTTTAATAGCAATCGGTTCTTTGCATCAGTCATGGAAACTTTATATACAGGTTACAACAGCGCCTAGAAATAACTACTAATGGTATATAGCATTAATTGAACTCGATTAAACTGAAAGAGAAGGCTTTGTGGGTAGTGTACCACTTGCGGTCAATGTGCTGCTTGCCCACTAGATGGACTCAAGGAGCTCCTTTCTGCTTATGGCAGAAGGCAATGGTGAATTACAAGAGGCTTTAAGGATTTACTCACAAAATATTATCTCCCAACTCGCAGGGCTGGCTACAGCTTCAGACAGTACCCAAACGCTTTCAGGGAATTCTTGTCACCCGCTGAGAATTCTGGTTCTTCCTGGGCTGCTGGGGAAAGGCAGCAGACAATCTCTGACCTGGTCCTGGCCTCTCTGAATGATCTGTGTATCTCCAGGACTTCCCATCATGGCAGGAGGCTTTCAGGTGCAGGCAGGATGCAATGCCATGTGCAATCTCAGCACAATGTCACGCTGGCTATGCAGGCTGATTGTGTGGAGACGTTTAGAGGCTGTTCCTGGTAAGATCTTGGAACATGGTTTCCGGGCAGTTCAGGATATAAAGCAGCATGAATATAAAGGCAGAGAGCAGATACAATGGCTGAGCACACATATAATGGCAGAGCACACGTTGTGCTCCCTGCTCATCTCCTTTTATCCATACAGCCCAAGACTAATGGGCCTTTGGACACCCTTCACATTGCTTTCCAGGAAGAGCATGTGTCCCTTCTTATCTCATGGTTTGTGAGGGAGATGGCTTCTAGCTGGCATGGAATTTTGAGCTGTTTCATGCAGCCTGCTGAGGCCTTATGGGCCTAAGATGGGGGGAGACACACAGCTATGGCCTACTCTCAGGCCTGCCGAGGGTGGAAGAAGTGGAGTATTCTATATGGATTTAGTCCAATAGACATATCTTAGCTTGTGGATGTGCTCATTCTATCCAACTGCCTTTTGCATATATGCACTAGTAAACAGAATCTCTCTTTAAACTTCCAATCAGTGTGCAGTACCTTCATTCTTACTCTCTAAAAAGACTGAGAGTCACTTCTGTCCTCCAGTCCTGGGTAGCTTGTGGCCTCAAACTACGACAAAGGTCAAATTAATTCAGTCAGGCATTTTATCAGCTGGTATGAACCAGCAGTTTCTCTAAAGACAGCAGAGACTCATTGATTTACAGTTGCAGGGACTGCCTTTGTAAATCTTCCAAGTCTTCCACAGCACTTCACTGGCTCTATCCTTTCTAAGGATGACGCTCCCCTAGACAGGTCTTCAAGGTGGTCATAATGGAACATAGCTAATAAATCATTTCTATAATATGAGATCTACTGTAAAGATGTTACATGGGTTGAACAACCTACACACTGGATCTGGCCAAAGATCCATCTCCCCATCCTCCTCTGTTTCTAGCAATAACTAGCAGCGGGTGCTTTGAGCTGAGAGCTAAGATACCCTTTGACAGATGTAGCTCTCTCTTTTTTGGCCTTCCAAGAAAACCACCAAAGGGCTCTTCCCACACTTTGGAAATGCCTGCCTTAATGTTAAAAACAGACAGTATATAATATGCTAAGGAAACAGATGAAATGCTTTTGCGGTTCTAGCAGAAAGTGTTTCTCCTGCCTGTCCTGAATCTCAGATAGTCCATTTCTGTTCTGGTAGAAGTTTGGAGCCTGACAGCAATGCTAAAAGGTGTCTGCCTGCTCTCACTCTTGAGGTTGAAGGTACTTTCTGGAGAATTGGGCAGAGAAAGCAGAGAGAGGGCAGAGATCTTGCTACACCACCAGCTGAGTGACCTCTGTAAAGAGTAAAGCCCAGGCCTCAGAATTGGAAGCAAAACCAATTTCCTATAGAAATCCAGAGAGGACTGTGTGTGCTGTTGCAAATTCATTAAGAATTTGAAGTTCCTTTTGTACTGAGTAGTTTAGCAGAGAAAATAAGAATTTCTCTGAAAGAAATCCTACCTCTGAAGCAGTTCCATCTACAGGTGGGAATGAAGCATGATCTATTTAAAAATAGCTTCAAAATGAAAAGATATTGTAAAGATACATTTAAAGCCAATGTTGCTTTAAAGTAAAATGTACAAAAATAAGAGGCTGTTAGCTTAATGGAAATTGCCTAACTCCCCTAATATAATGAAAGGCCATGGGCAACCTCTAATGGTAGCATATTTGGCTTAGGTAGCACTGGAGTAGCACTGGGATAGTGCTATTCAACAGGCTGTGAACCTTGTGGGAAGCAATTTACTTAAGTATGTGGATATCAAATTAAATAAAAAGATGAAACCTGGTGATAAAAGTCTGATCAGAAAAAAAAAAAAAACCAAAACAAAAAAAACCCTGATCAGAAAAGGAAAAAAAAAAAGAAAGAAAGAAAAAAAATCTATAGTTTAGTACTCAGAAAAACAGCAAAAAGTGATGAAGATTATTAGATGGGAAAAAAATGGAAAAGAGTACCTTTTTTTTCCTGTCAAGAGACTCTGAAAACCTGAAAGATTGTGATTGTTTTGCTCAGGAGGGAAGTTTTGAGAAAGGATATGTTCTGGAGCACTCTGAATTCCTTCTTTCTCCTCCCTGTGGGCTTGAGGGGAGAAGCAGCCAAAGGCCTTTCCGCATAGGTGTGCTGAGCCGTGTGGCAGCCCACACTGGGAATCAGGCTGGTGGCTGGCTGGGTCTGCACACCCAGTATAAATGGCAAATGGACACTTTGTCTAGAAAAGCATAAATAGAGCAAGGGGGAAGGTGCAGGGTGCCTGCCTTAGAAGAGTTCCTGCCTTGACTGCGCTCCTGTTTTGGACCACCCTCATTTTTGGATGGCTCCTACCTTTTCACACGGCTCTCAGTTTTGCACCATCCTTGCCTTTGGATGCCTCTTCCCACTTTTGCACCATTCTGTGCAAATTTGCACAAGCTTGGCAAGTCCTGGGGTCCTTTTGAGAGAGCTGCTGGCGGCACCTGGACCCAGCTGCTCTTGGACCACACTACAGCCGAGTTCTTGGCTGCTATTCTGAACTGGGGAGACCTGAGCAGTTTGGCTCTCCCCTGCTGCTGCTAAGGCAGCCTCGCTTCCACAAGTCCCTGTCTGTGGCAGTTGTGTTTCCAGACACTTCTGACTTTGGCAGCTCTTCCACTCGTCTTGGGCTTCTGCTATGTGGATCCAGACTATTGGATATTGCTTGCAGTGTCAGAAGGCAGCTGAGCTACAGAGAAACCCAGCAAGGGATCATCGCCCAATACCTATCTCACCTCTGTGAGTAAAGCCTGCTGGTGCCTTAATTCCCTGCTCAGCCTGATTGATAGTGGGGTGAAGCTGTGTTTATAGTTTAGCCTTTTCCATTTCCTGACTTCCTAAATCTCTAAATTTGTCCATAACATCCTGTTGAAGAATTCCTGATCAAATTAGAACCTGTAAATAAACCTAAACTAGTTCTGTATATAGTTTGGGGGCAGGGCTTTCAGGAAAATAAAATAATTCTATTTTTATAATTCCTGACTTGGCCACATTAATTCCCTGCCTCCATGACAGGATATCATAAATTACACGAGTAAAGAATCTAGAAAGGAAAATCCAGTTTCTGACAAAATTTCAGGCAACTCACAGAAGGTTTGCACACACTTAGAGATGTGTTGCAGGGACACAGTTAGTGTAGGGTCCCCTGAAAAGGAAATGAAATTTGCCCTTTGGAAACACTCAGACAACATTTATTTTGTAGGAAAGAGAATGAAAGTTAGACAGTTTTACTGTCTTGCCTTTGCCTGTTGCTGGGTACACACCGTTTGTGGGGTAATATTTAACAGTGATGCTGTACCAGTTCCCTTGGCACACTGTCCTGATCTAAATCAACAGCTTTTGCTTTCCATTCATGATCTGATTGGGTGCTTCCTAAAGTGGACTCATCTGTGCATTATTCCACTGCAGAAGTGTTTTCTGTATTGGAAGGCACACACTTCATCATCGCCTGGATATTTCTATACTGTATATTAAATTCTGCTCTTCAGGGCAACTAGCATGATCCCCCTGGCTGACTGGATCTTCAGACAGCGATTGCATCCTATTCAAGTAGTGAAGCACTCTCTACACTCTCTACCATTCCTCAACAAGCATGGAAGATTCATTATTTGTGATTCTTCCATGATTTGAATTTCTTTTTTTCAATTTCCTTTTAACTTTCTTTTTATTTAATTTTATTCTGTTTTACTCCCAGCTTTTTACTGGTTAGTTCATTTCCACGCTTCGCTTGCTTTTTCAAAGTCTGCAGCAGCTTTCTGATACTTCAGTTTAGGTTGGCTTCCAGTTTCGTGAGTTTGAACCTTTTCATTTCCACCCAATGAAAGAGAAAGAATTCAATGAATAAAATACATTTCAAACATCTACTTTAAGCTATTTAAAAGGGAGTTTCACATGGATTAATTACATTGGCATCACAGATACATTACAGGGTAATTTTGACTTGCCCATGGCAATACAAATTTCACATCTCATCAGTTCACTCCTGGAAGCAGCTCTGTGTTAGGAAGCGATCAGCTTGAAACCTTCAGGTCTGTTCCCTCTTACTTCAGGAGTTCCATCAGGAAATGCAGCCAGGATACTTTTACTCATATTAAGTCATATGGCTACATTGTTGCTGCTCCAGGCAATGCCTAGAAATGTGGTACAGTCTGTTCTTTTATATGACCTGGATCGTAAATGTCAAGAGATTATTCATCCTCTCCTAACAGTTAGGTTTTCCCTTGTTTTAACTTACCTCAATGGCTGACCACAGAATTTGAATTAGGAAGGAAGGAATTGGGAAGGAGGGAAGGGGAAGGGGGAGGGAGAGGGAGAGGGAAAGGGGATCTCCCTTCTTGGTGTTAATGTGTCTTTGCACCAATTATTTGACAAAGAGGCAAAAATAAAATTGGTTGTTTACTTCTGACACCTCTCAGAATGATCAATAATTCAGCATCTGAGAGGAACAGAGGGTACACTGATTAAGATAACCTATCCTTGGGGATAACATGCCTGAATGTAGCAAAAGCAGTAAAATTAATGCAGAATTCTTCAAGAAATGTATCTTTGTACTGAAGAGTTGCAGCAAATATCTCAGTCTGAGATTCCTGGTCTGGTAAAGATCAAGTAGGAAATTGAGATCCTTAGCTGTTGTGAAATAGCAGAACACTATTCACTCTGTCCCTCCACACCTCCCTCTCTCTCAAGCTTTTTGATGTACAGCCTAGTTTCTTTTTCCCAACCTCTCCCACATTGTGGAAATGTGTACACTGTATCAAATTATTTTCCTGACCCCATCAAGAAGTCTAAAATTTTTTAAAAAGTTAGTAAATGGTTACTCTAAAATGTGGTTTTTAAGTCCATGCTGACCTTTCTTGATTATTAAAATGGTTGAGTATCAAATTTTATTGGTTTACAGTTTCAGTAAATTCTGCAAATGTAGACAAAGGCTTTATGAGAGACTGTTAAAAGAAGTGAACTTCTCATTCTCCTAGAGCTGCAGCCCACTTGAAGGACGGATTAGATATCATACTGAGTTTTGAGGCAACATTAAGCCCAAGTTCCCTGCATTCCTCTAGGACTCTTGGATGAGGATTGTCTGCTCATGGCAACTTGTTACTTACTAGTCATTTCCTCAGTTCCTTCTAAAACTTTCTGTTTTTCCAGCTCACTTTAAGATGATCCCTAAGGTTCATCCTTTATTTAAAGTGAGAGAGATCAGTGTGGGAACCTCCTTCAGCTTTTCTCAAATGTATATTGATGTAAACACTTTAGGTTTGTGTTGTGGTCCTACCTGTGTGCTCCTTTTACACTTTTGTCATCTAATAACCCAATATTCTCTTTGGCAAGCATTCTGCTTCTGATGTGTTCAGAACATTTAGTTTTAGTTTTATGCCTTAAGTGAGGTTCCAAAGGTTTGGCTTTGGCCTACCCTGTTACGGTTTTACATTTCATTCATCTGTTTATTCTGTGAACTGCTTCACTTTCCACTGACCTGCCCCTGAACTTGTTGATAGCTTACGAGGCAGCAGTAAAATGCAAGAACTTGCAGGTTCCTTCTATATGAAGCATAAAGCAGAAAGCATAGAGGGACATTATTTTCTTACTGTAATTTATACTTTTTGCTTGGACCATTTAATATGTAACTAGCACCTGGCATCCTTTTCTTCAGAACAGAAGAATAGTGTAATGCAGGCACGGGAGGTCAGCTCTGAGGTCAGAACAGATTCCTCATGGTTTCATCCAGTCACGTTTTCAAAGCCTCTAAGCATGGCAACTGCACAATCCCTGTGGGCAACCTGTGCTACTGTTCCCACAATGACAATATTTTTCCCCATATACAGTTATAAGATCTTCTGACCCCTGTCATGCCACAGTAACCTCCTTGTAGACAATAGCAAGCTGTCTCTTCTTCAGTTCCTTAGGCCTCTCCCCATACAGCTTGTGCTCCAGCTTCTGGGTGGCCTCCACTCAACTATCTCAAGTTCACCAATGTCTTTCTTGTACTGTAGGACTCACAACTCTCCAATCATTCATAAAATCATAGAATGGTTTGGAGCATTCTATGGTCCAAGTTCAAACCTCCTCACTTTGGACAGGGACACCTCCTACTAGAGGTGTCCCTGAGGGTCCAGAGGAGGGTCACAAAGATGATCAGAGGGCTGCAGCAGCTCTGCTATGAGGACAGGCTACAAGAGTTGGGGCTCTGCAGCCTGGAGAAGAGAAGGTTTCGAGGAGACCTTATAGTAGCCTTCCAGTATCTGAAGGGGGCCTACAGGAAGGCTGGGGGGAGACTATTGACAAGGTCTTGCAATGACAGGACAAGGGGCAATGGGTTTAAACTGGCAGAGGGGAGATTGAAACTGGATGTTAGGAAGAAGTTCTTTCCAATGAGGGTGGTGAGACACTGGCACAGGTTGCCCAGGAGGGTTGTGGCTGCTCCCTCCCTGGAGGTGTTCAAGGCCAGGTTGGACAAGGCTTTGAATAACCTGTACTAGTGGGAGGTGTCTCTGCCTATGGCAGTGGGGGTGGAACTAGATGATCTTTGAGGTCCCTTTCAACCTTAACATTCTATGATTCTATGATTCTACTAGACTAGATTACTCAAGGTCACATCCAACCTGGCTTTGGACACTTCTGGAGTTGCAGCTTCCACAGCTTCTATGGGCAACTTGTTCCAGTGCCTTGCCACCCTCAAGGTGAAGAATTTCCTCCCAATGTGTAATCTACATCTAGCTTCCTCCAGTTTGAAGCCATTGCCCACCATCCTGACACTTCATGCCTTTTTAAGAAGTCCCTCTCCATCTATCATATAGACCCCTTCAAATATCCAAAGGCTGCTACAAGATCTCCTCAGAGCTTTCTCCTCACCAGGCTGAACAACCCCAGCTCTCTCAGTCTGTCTTAGTGGGAGAGGTGCTCTACTCCCCTGATCAGCTTTGTGGCCCCCCTACTGGACCCTCTCTAACAGCTCCCCATCCTTCTTGTGTTGGGGGTTCCAGAACTAGACAGAACACCAGATGAGGTCTCATGAGAGCGGAATGTAGTAGAATCACCTCTCTTGACATGCTGGCCATGCCTCTTTTGATGTGGCCCAGGTTATAGTTGGCATTCTGGGCTGCAAGCTCACATTACCAGCTCATATTGCACTTCTCAGCAACAAAAATCCCGAACTCCTGCTCCTCAGAACTGCTCTCTATCCTTGGCCCTACTCTGTTCTTGGCCCAGCCTTTATTTGTGCTTGGGATTGCCCTGACACTGGTGCTTAACCTTGCACTTGGCTTTGTTAAACTTCATGGGATTGACACTGACCCACCTCTGAAGCCTGTCAAGGTCCCTCTGGAGGCCATCCCTTTCCTCCAGCATGCCGACTGCCCCACACAGCTTGGTCTCATTGGCAAATCTGCTGAGGGTGAGCTTGATCCCACTGTCCATGGTGCCAAGCAAGAATGTTGTGGGCGACAGCAGATAATAGGTAGATAACATCAATTGCCCTTCCTTTGTTCATCAAAGCTTTTGTCCTGTCATAGAAGGCCACCAAATTTGCCAGGCACTACTTACCTTTGGTGAAGCCATGTTGGCTTCACCTCCTTATTTTTTATGTACCTTAGCAGAGATTCCAGGAAGGATATGCTCCATGATCTGACCAGGCATAGAGGTGAGAGTAATCAATCTGCAGTTCCCCAGGTCTTCCTTTTTTTCCTTTTTGAAAAGTGAGGTTATATTTTCCCTTTTCCAGCCAGTGGGAGCTTCACCAGATTGCCATGACTTGAGGTATGATGGAAAGTGGCTTGGCAGCTTGGCTGTCAGTTCCCTCAGGATCTGTGGATGGATCCCATCAGGTCCCATGGCACCTTCCAATTCTTTAGCTGGCCATAACCACACATTGGGAGGTTTTCCAGTTTCCCAGATCTTGCTTTTACCTTCTGTAACTTGGCCAGTGTGGTTAGAGCCTTGCTGGTGAAGATGAAGGCAAAAATGTAGCTGAGTACACAAACCTTCTCCTTATCCCAGGTAACTGGGCACCCTGTATCCTTCTGGAGAGGGCTCATGTCCTCTCTAGTCTTTCTTTTATCACTGATGGACCTATAGATGCTTTTCTTGTTGTTCCTGATGTCTCTGCCCAGACCTAACTCTGTTTAGTCTTTAGCTTTCCTGACATGGTTTCTGGCTACTCAAACAGCTTCTCAATATAGCTGTTCTTGCCTCTTTTTTGTGTTGAAGAGCATCCAGGAGTGCCTTTTTCATCTGTGCAGGACTCCTGGCATTTTTGCCTGTCTTTCTTTTTGTTGGGACATATCACTTCTGGGTTTGGAGGAGGTAACCAGCTTTCTTGGGCCTCTCTCTACTCCAGGACTTCATGCCATGGTTTCGCTGCTTGAAGAGGGGATAGAGGCCAAAGCCTGCTTGTTTGAAGTGCAGGGTAGGGAGCCATAGAATCTATGACTATGTCTAAACTAGGGAAGCTGGAAGCGTGTCCAGGTTACCTTGTCCCACTCCTTCTCAGTGAGATGGGGTGTATCAGGCACTCTCTTGCATCCAGATTTTTACAGAAAAGAGCAAGGAACCTCGGCAGTGGACTGCTGTATGATGTAGCTTAGTGGGTAAATGTAGGTACCACCCATATGATGTGAAAGGGAGTGGGGGCTATTGTCCCTGGTATGCAGCTGCTGAAAGTACTATTCCAAAATGTCTCATGAAAACACAAAACCAGGACATTAGCTACCTAGTAATATCCCTGTAACACTTTGAGAGGCAGTCAGCATTGTTTCCTGGTTTAATTTAAAAATTTTAATCATAGCATTAAGATGTGACTATGAAAATTAAGTGACTTTCATAGACAATCACTCTGATGAGTTTGTTTCCCTTTTTTAATGAAGGGTACAAAAGCAATGACCACATTTACTTAGGGGCTTACTAGTTCCTTCAGCTGCTTCTTCATGGAACCCTGACTCCAAGAGGAATTATCTGTGTGAAAGGATCTTTTTTTAGTGCAAATGTCATTTTCAACAACAAAGAACAAATTATGGCATTTAATCTCAGACATTAAAAGAAAAAAATGTAATCTCTCCTTCTCATGGAGAGCCTGTGAGGGTGGTGCTTCAAGAAGTCCAGCAAAATTACTCCTAAAGAAAGAGTCTGACAGAAGAATTTCTTGATCCTCTACAAAGAGGAGGAAGAAAAAAATGGAAGCAAAAGGCCAGAAGAGAATTAGAGGTGGCTTTATGTAGATGATACAGGAACAGAACTGGCCAATGTCTGCTCTCCTTTAAACTCCGTTGAAACAGTAATGGATCACAGCACTTTTTGTGATAGATAAGAATTTTACTCCTTCACATCTCTTCGAATTCCTTCCCCTCCTTAACTCACCAGAAAAATTCTTCCTACCATTGATGCAACCATGAGTGAAACATCTCTTTCAGGGGATATAAGCTAAATGTCTCAATGTGTTACACTCTACTCAAAGCCATGAATGAAAACGGGTTTTGAACAGGTAAAAATCAAATACACTTTTACAAGGGACATTTTGTGTTTTCTCAGGGCCTGACAGCTCCTTCTAGTGAAGGAAGTTCACACTGAAAATAACTCATCTACAAAGTTTTGTGTTTGGGTTTTGTGAGGGTGTGGGGGTTTGTTGTTTGTTTTTGTTTGTTGTTTGGGTTTTGTTGTTGTTGTTGTGGTTTTTTGGTTGTTGTTTGTTTGTTTTGTTTTTGAGCATACTTTGAAATTGCCAAAAGTGGGATAAATATAGGCTGGCTCTTCCCTTCCAGATTTCTGGCTTTTTCTCTGATAGACAGTGTTCTCGTGATTTGCAGAAGTTATTTTTATAGATGCTAACTCTTACAGAGAGCTACACAAACTGTACACATAACTAGATTGCTGTCCTCACAGTACCAGTGAGGTGTTTGCTGTATCATTACCACGTTAGAAATGTACTGGAGCTCTAACATTCAATTTACTAAGCTTTCTTCTCATTTTTCTTATCAATTGTCTCTAAAAATCATAAGGAAAATAAAGCCTATTGACAAGCACAAGATGGAATGAGCAAAGCAGTATTAGTAAATGATACCAAGATTTTTCACTCATTTTGTTCTTGATTTTTCACACTTTTCATCCTCATTGGAACTCAAGGAATAAACACATCATGTCAGAGACTGTCATGGAAGGCAAAAAATAGGCCTAATATGCGTCCTGGCTTGTCCAGGTATGATTCTCTGCTCCCCCTCCCCGAGTGGGGAGCAATACAGGAAAAGGACCCGGAGCCTCTGAGCTTGCTCCTGTTCACATCCTGTGGTAAACAAGGTACATACACTTGGCTCATGCAAGAACCATGTTTTCCCAAACATGAGTAAAGCAAGCCCCTGGCTTCTCCTAACATGGTTAGTTTTGGCAAAATGCCATTGTGATTGGTGAAATCTCCATTGCCCAGTGGAACAATCAAGACTCAGGCAATTGACAAATACAGACAAAAGTTGTAAACAGCTTGCCATTCCTCATCTTGCCTTGCTATGCCATGCTGCACCTTGCTTTGCCTTGTTGCCCTGGGGACCAGGAAGCCTTGCTGCTTTCAACCAGCTTTGATGCTTCCAGCTTGTCTACCTGGAAACTGTGCTGTGCCTCAGTTTACCAGAGAGAGGCATGAAGTGCCTTCGTGCAGTAGGCAAGAGTCATTGCCAAAAGCTGCCTGACATGGCCAACCTGAGCATGAACAACCCTGCTAGCAGGCAACAAGAGCCTGGACTATGCAGAAGGGGTTTACCAGGAGAGCCAAAAGCACCCTCGAGAGACCTCACCACAGCCTGCGTGGTGACAGACAGCAGGTTACTGCCATGCAGCAAGACCCTCTGCTTGCCTGCACACCTGTGAGCCTCCATGAAGAGTCCAGAGCCCTGGAAAGGACACTGTCTGCCCAAGAAGGGATCAAGACCAGGTCAGAAGACCATGCAAGCCCCAGCACCCTGTGAGAGTCCTGGGGAAGCCCTGAAAGCTTCTAATGGTTATCATACAACCGACAGCAACCCCTCCAAGTGTTCTAGGTGCTGTCTGGAACTATAATGTAGCCCTGGAAACCCAGGGTACTAATTTGTGAGAAAATATTCTAAAAAGCCTCTTTGTAATTAAAGCTCTTTGCTTTGGTTCTATTTACTCTGCTACCTCTGTAACTGCCTTCTGTCTTAGCAGAAAGGAGTCTCTCGAGTCCCCCTAGAGGGCAAGCGGCATATTGCACTGCAAGAATCTCCTTCCAAAAGCTTATTGTTTGAATTTTGCTAAAGTGTTTGAAATTGTTTGGTACTGCCCTATAGACTGTACATATTCTGCAATCTATTTGCACAACCAAGCATAAAGACCCTGTAAATACGCTCAGGTTTTTTTTCGTTAATAAACAATATTAATGATTTCATTAATATTTCATAATTAATAACCCATTCCATAACAGAGACCTACCTACAACGAACTGGAGAAGATCAGTATTTACTGGACATGTCTTCCTTAAAACAGATTTTCTGCTCTCGTATCACAGTGTTCCTGATACTGGTAGCTTACATGGCTCCTCTTCATTTCCAGCCATTTCACAGGGTTCTACAGTCACAGAGTAGCTGAGGTTGGAAAGCATCTCTGAAGATCATCTAATCTTACCTTAATTCTCAAAGCATGGTCATCTGGAGCAGATTGCTAAGGATTGTATTCAGCTGGCCTTTGAGTATCTCTAAGGATGTCTCCACAACCTCTCTAAGCAGCATGTGCCAGTGCTTAGTCATTCCTAAGAGTAAAGGACATTTATGGTGCTTAAATGAAACTCCACACATTTCAGTTTGTGCCTCTTGCCTCTTGCCACTGAGCACCACTGAGAAGAGTCTGGCTCAGTCTTCTTTACTCTCCCTCATCGGGTATTTAGACATAATGAGATAAGTCCCCTGAACCTTCTCTTCCCAAGGCTTTACAGTCTCAGCTCTCACAGCCTCTCCTTGTATTCAAGATGCTCCAGTCCCTTAATGATCTTCATGGCCTTTCTCCAGACTCACTCTGCCACGCCCAATGTCTCTTTTGTATTGGGCAGCCCAGCATCGGAGCTGGAACTCCAGATGCGTCTCACCATATACTGTCAGAAAGGTATCCCCTCCCTTGACCTGCTGGCCACATTCTGCCTGACGCAGCCAAGGAAGCTATTGACCTTCCATGCAAGGGCACGCTTCTCCTCACAGTTCCTCCTTCCCTTCTCCTCACAGTTCCTCCTTCCCATGCAGATTCTGAAGATGTACAGAAATAGCTGTAAATAGACCAGAGTGGTCAGTCAGTGCTTTATCCACCTCCACAACCAAGGCATCTCCAAGTACAAAGACATTTACCTGACGAATCACTTACTTCTGAAAGGAACCACATCACAACTAACTATAAGCATTTTTCTTACGATGTAGCTGCTTATTCAGCACTGATGATAAGAAAATTTCCTTCAGAGCAGACTTTTGACGCAATGTTATGTATTTCATCATCTGCCTTTGCCTTCCAAATCTCACTAACTTTTCTGTGCCGGTCTCTCACGAGGGTCTAGTCCACAGTACCATCTAGTGGCAGGAGCTGATACGGTCCATCACAAAAACACTCAAATCGCTGGCATTTATGAGATTCTTGGGAGTGAGATAAAAAGTGTCTGAAACACTCTCTTACACTTGGAAGCAGTACCACCTCGGACAGAATCAGAAGAACTCACCCTGCCAGGGACTGAGAGGAGTTAGGCAGCTCTAATGAGGAAATTACAGAATCACAGAATCAATCAGAAAATTGAAAAGACCTTCGAGATCATCAAGTCCAACCCATCACCCAACATTATCTAATCAACTAAATCATAGAACCAATTGTCTCATCCAGTCTCCTTTTAAACACCTCCAGGGATAGTGACTCCACCTCCTCCCTGGGCAGCCCGTTCCAATGGCCAATCACTCTTTCTGTGAAGAACTTCTTCCAAACATCCAGCCTAAACCACCCCTGGCACAACTTGAGACTATGTCTCCTCATTCTGTCACTGGTTGCCTGGGAGAAGAGACCAACTCCACCTGGCCACGACCTCCTTTCAGGTAGTTGTAGAGAGCAATAAGGTCCCCCCTGAGCCTCCTCTTCCCGAGGCTGAACAATCTCAGCTCCCCCAGCCACTCCTCATAGGGCTGTGCTCCAGCCCCCTCATCAGCCTTGTTGCCTGTCCAGTACTTTTCCTAAGCATGACTACTACTGTTCCTAAAGAGAAGTTGTTAGTAAGACTGTTTGCTGCTCTGAAAACATAAGCAAATCTAACACTGGGTGAAGTTAAGAAGAACATCTCTGAGACTTCTTTTGAAGACAGTAAGGGTGACTTCCTTTCTCCTGAGATGAAAACTCAGCAGTAATTCTGACAGTCCTCTTTAGAAATTACTCCCAGCTAAGAGTACATTCACCTGACTTCCATCTGGTTATTGCTGTTTGTTGCGGTAGGCCTAAGCAGGGAAAAATAGGCTTACACATGTCCTGGCTTGCCCAGACATGTTTTTTTGCTCTCCCTCTCTCTGTTTTGGGGAGAGGCAACCTTTTGGGGAGAAGCAACAGTGGGAAAGAGGATGAAGAGCCTGGAGCCACTGAGTCTAAGGACCCTGGCCATTTGCACCCTGTGGTAAACAAGGTACACAGNCTTCCAGTATAGTTTGCGTTTGCTGGTTACCTCTTACAGTGTTCCAGTGTTGCCTGTCCCTTGCGTGTATGAATTTCCAAACCATTCATTTCAAACCTTGTAAATAAGTTTTCTGGCGAGATTTAATGTTAATAAACAATTTTCATAGTTATTAACAATCTTTGCCTGGATATCAAAATTAATATCGATTATTAATTTTGCATCATTTGTAACACTGTTCAGGTAAATTCCTTTACAGGATCACCAAGCTAGAATGAACACTGGACAGTATATTTACATAGGACCTAAATTTTGTGCGCTCTCAACTTATGCATTGAACAGGTGAGTCATTTGGATGGTTTTGAGAACAAAATGGCAAAAAATAGCACATTGCAACACAGCATGAATACCCAAATTCTTGCACTGACTAGCCTCTCATGCCCTACAATGTCATTCTAGAATCAGCCTGTGCAAAGATTTCTGGATTATCCTGATTCTTTATGCATTATAAAGTGTTCAAATAAATGAAAACAGGAGCATAAAATAAAGACTCCAATTTCCATAAAGATCATATCCTAAGAACTATTTCTCAAGCAAACTGTAGTTCATGTTAACAGTAATTATTGTTATGAAGCTGTTCAAATAACACCAACTTTATTCTTTGATTTTTCTAAAACACACTGTTGAAAGGTCTTTCTGCTTGTACCAAGAGTGAAAAAAACCTGTTTTGGTACTTTCTAGGCATCTTACATAAAGGTCATGAGAAACAGAAATAAAGAAATCTACACCTTAAAGAGAGGCATTTCTTGAAACATGGTTTAATGAGCTCTGCTATAAGCAGCTTCAGAGCCTGAAATGAAAACAGAGGAAATGTTACACAGCCTTGAATACAGGAGACAATGAGCTGAGGTGAAAAATTAACAGATTGCTGAACAGTGCCACCTTAACTTCTACAACATCCCACAAAGATATAATGAGGTTCCATTCAAGTAGAATTAATTATGTATATCTTACAAAAATAATCATAAACCATTGCTTAAAAAATGTATAAGAAACAAAGCTAAAGTTTTGTTTTAATAATAAACAGTTGAGATGTTGAAATGATTCTGAACTTCGGGAGTTAACTGAATGCAGTTTCCAACTACTGATTTTTTAAAAACAAAGCAGCCCCACATTGAATCCACTGGTCTTGGTTTCCTCCACAAGGTACTTCAATATTGATCACCACACGGTCTCTCTCCACGCTGGTGTAGACGGGTAAAGATATGCATTCCTCTGGAGAATATGGACCATATGCATCCTGTCAACAAACAAGCACTTACTTAACACTTAAACAACAGAACGTGAGGAAGGAATCATCTCCAATGATACAGCATCTAAAGCTGGATCCTAAGATACAGTTTAGACGCTGCAGCCTCAGACAGGCAACTCTTGGTACAGGCTACAAAGGAGAATTACTAATTACTTCAGAACATTTGCTAGACCACTCCTTAACTAAGCCTCTATTTTTAATCTCCTATTTGTTAAACTGAAAACACAAGAAAGTATGTAACAGGGCTGATCCTATGAACTACATATGAAAATCTCAAAAATTAGATGTCAAATGTTCCTGCGAACTGGGGGCAAGGAAAGTGTTAAACAGTCCAAGAGGGGAGCACCAGTGTTGTACTGCAGGGAGGTGGTGATGCGCCAGACTGAGTGCTGAGGCAGGCAGTACTCTGGGCAAGCCCTGCTGCCTCATCTCCTCCACCTCTGCAGCATCACCTTGCTTCTACTTCCAGAATGCAGCACCAGTGGTGATCTGTGTCTGAGGTACTTGCAGTTGGGACAATTGAGGAGCTACACCAAAAAAAAAATCTCATCCCACACTTTCCAGGCTACTTAATGGATTTAAACCATTCCTAACATTAGTTAATTGAAATGTAAGAATTGTTCTCTGAGACAGAAAAACTACTTTGGGCATAGTTTCCTCCTAGGGCTTTGCACAGGGCATTGCCCCTGTGCATGACTACAGAACTGAGCTGAAATACTATCTAGACTTACTGCAGTATGCAAACTCATGACGTATTTATTTAGTCTAAATAATTCAGGGTTTGATTCAATTGATATATATTAAGTATGTTTTCTGTGACATTCAGAATCTTCCTTCATGTCAAAAGGAAAATGTCAAAAGATTTTCAAGAATCAAATACCAAGGCAGCACACTTGTCAGAAAAGAATTTGAAACAAAACTGAGGGACTTTTCAATGCAAATCACAGAAGCTTAGAGATTGGAAGGGACCTCCAAAGATCATTCAGTCCAAATCCCCTGCCAGGGCAGGGTCACCCAGGGTAGCTCGCACAGAAATGCATCCAGGTGGGTTTTTTAAGTCTCCAGAGGAGATCCACAACCTCTCTGGGCAGCCTGTTCCAGTAGTCCACCATCCTCACTGTAAAGAAGTTTCTCCTCACGTTGAGATTACACCTTTTATGTTCCAGTTTGTAGCCGTTGCTCCTTGTCTTATTGCTGTGCACCACAGAAGAGGTTGGCCACATCCACTTGACATCCACCCCTTAGATATTTGTATGCATTGATGAGATCTCCTCTCAGTCCTCTCCATACTAAACAGCCCCAGGTCTCTCAGTCTCTCTTTGTAGGGGAGATGCCCAAGTCCCCCAGTAATCCTCGTGGCTCTCCACTGGACTCTTTCCAGCAGGTCCCTGTCTCTCTTGAACTGGGGAGCCCAAAATTTGACACAGTATTGCAGGTGTGGTCTCACTAGGGGAGAGCAGAGAGGGAGAAGAACTTCCATAGACCTTCTGGACAAACTTTCCTTGCTGCACCCCAGGATGGCATTGGCTCTCTTGGTCACAAGGGCACCTTGCTGTCCCATGCAGAACTTGCTGTCCACCAAAACTCCAAAGTCTTTCTTTCCAGCAGGGCAGCCCCCAACCTGTACTGGCATCTGCTGTACTGGTGTCTGTGCCCCAGATGCAGGACCCTGCACCACTTGTCCTTATTGAACTTCATGTGGTTAGCCTTCATCCAGCACTCAGCCTGTCTAGATCTCATTGGATGGCAGCACAGACTGATGGCTGTCAGCCTCCTCCCCTCCCAGTTTTGTATCACCAATGAACTTTCTGCGGGTGCACTCAGTGCCCTCCAGGTCATTGACAAAGATATTGAACAAAACTGGACCCAATACTGACCCCTGCAGAACACCACTGTGTTAACAACTCATATGCAGCACAGGGAGGTGATGTGAGACAGAAAACATGGCTTTACTGAAGGCAAGTCCTGCCTGACCAATCCAGTCACCTGCTACCAATAGAGTGACTACATCAGTCAACAAGGGAAGAGCTATTTCTGTAGATCTGCAAAGTCTTTGACATGGTCCCCCACAAAACCCTTCTCTCTAAATGGGACAAATAAGGACTAGATGAGTGGACTGTTTAGTGAATAAGGAATTGGTTGGATGGTCACATCCAGAAGGTAGCAGTCAATGTCTTGATGTCCAGATGGAGATTGGTGACAAGTGACAGCCCTTGGGGGTCAGTACTGGGACTGATGCTGTTTGGTATCTTTGTCAGTGACACAGATAGTGGGAGAGAGTGCATCCTCAGCAAGTTTGCCAACAACATCAACTTGAGTAATGCAGCTGACATGCCTGAAGGACAAGATGCCATCCAGAGGGACCTGGACAAGACCAAGAGCTCAGCCTGTGTGAACCCAGGAAATTCAACAGGGCTGGCTGCAAGGTCCTGCTCCTGGGTCAGGGGATTCTTCATTATCAATAAAAGGTAGGGGGTGGTATAAGTGAGAGCAGCCCTTTGTAGAAGGACTTGGGAGTTCTGGTGGATGAAAAGCTGGACATGAGCCAACAATGTGCACTTGCAGCCTAGAAACCAAATCACATCCTGGGCTTTATTAAAAGCAGCATGACCAGCAGGTCAAAGGAGGTGATTCTTCCCCTCCACTCCACTCTGGTAAAACCCCACCTGCAGTACTGTGTCCAGTTCTGGAGTACTCAGTAGAAAAAAACCACGGACCTACGGGAGCAGGACCAGAGGAAAGCCACAAAAATGATGAGAGCTGGAGCACCTCTCCTATGAAGAATGGCTCAGAGATAAAGCAGCTGTTCAGCCGGGAGAGGGCTCCAGTGGGACCTTATAGTGACCCTTCAATACTTAAACAGATAATCTAAGAAAGATGGGGACAGTTATCCAGCAGGGCCTGTTGCACCAGCACAAGGGGCAATGTGTTTTAAACTAAAAGATTCAGACTAGAACAGAAGGAAGAAAAACTTTTAAAACAAGAGAGGTTAAACATTGGAAGAGGTTGCCCAGAGTTGTAGTAGATGCCCCGTTCCTGGAAATACTCAGTTAGGTTGGACAGGGCTCTGAGCAAACTGATCTAGTTACAGCTGTCCCTGCTACTACATGGAGGTTGGACTAGATGACCTTCAAAGGTCCCTTTCAACCCAAAGCATTCTATGATTCTATAAATGTTTGTGAAGCCTCAATATAAGAAAATAACCAAAAACAGTAAAAACATTGCAAACAGTAATTGAAACACTTTGCCTTGCTTGTCAACTGTAAGCCATTTCTGAAGAATTTCGTTGTTCCTTTTGAGAATCAACTTCCCAATTCTATTGAACAACCTATTAAAACCTTACAAAAGACCTGTGCTACTCTAAGAGTTATATACATTAAGTTAATAGTCAGAAGTTTGTCAAAAAACCTCAGCTGTGCTTGGAAGGATTATACTCATTATATTTATTCCTTGGTTAATACTACTGAAGAAGACATAATGTTGGTCCATTTGATAGTAAAATGTCACTAAGAGATTTTAAGTTTTGCCAAAGTTGAGAGACCAAAATATGTCCACTTTGCCTTCAAAGACCACTTTTTAGATTTTGTTGGGTCAAAATAGCTGTTCTCACACCTTTTTAATACCACTGATGTTTTAAATAATGACATTATTTGAGGCTAATATCTTTCTGAACAAATCCTTACGTCCTTGGCTAGCACACAGTCCAAAAATTCTCTTTGTCTAGACTACCTCACACACTGTTCCATCCCCCTTAGTGACATCCTTTACAGCTTGAGATCTATCAGCACAGTAAAAGTGGAAAGGACTTTGACAGTGCAATGAGAGTACATCATCATCATCATTTTCAGCACATAGCATTTGGAGGGCTTTCTCTCAGAGAAATCCTGTAGATTACTTTTTTTTTAAGAGAGTTCACTTTATTTTAGTTTGGTTGAAAACAACCACAAAGCACTATATTATAATTACACAGATTTATGCTCCCTAGACGGGGAAAAGAAAGCAAATTCACAACCTAAATACCCTAAGATAATACATTCTGCTCCATGCATTCTTCTCCTAAGGAGAGGATAATGCCATAAGGGGAAGTGCATAATGGCCTGATTTTGCCTCAGATTCTGAGCACAGTGTTCTACAGTGGTCAGTTTTTACTGAAACACACAGTAAAGTGACTTAAGGACAGAGCAATTAAAAAATGCTTTCCTTAGAGATACTTGATATCTAAAATCTGGCCAGTTGTCAAGTTTTGGCCAATTTACTAAAATAATTATATTTTTTTCCAGAACGGAGACTCCAGTTGCTATTCATTTACAGTACATGGGAAGAAGTTTAATTAACTGATTGCTGAACTTTCTCATTTCTATGTTTTACAGATAAAGCTCTCTGCTGATGTCACATATACATTCTGGACCTTATCTTTGAAGCATATAGACATTCAAAAAACCATTTATGAATCTGCTTTTTCTCTAACACAAGATGAGTGTTTATCAGAATAAAGAGAGTGTTATCTAAAAATCCTCATTTGCAGTGTGCATAAGATAAACATTTGAGGTTGCCATCAAAATCCAGGTATATTACCATTCTCCTCCACCCACCACTGAGTCTTTATATTAAGAAGCCTGGCAATTCTGCATTTATCCCATGCACCACCTTTCAAGTAAATTAGAAATTAGTTTGTTTCCCTGAACAAAACAAACCTTGTAAACCGCTAACAAACTGAAAAATATTTCATGGGTCAAGTTTGTAACAGGTTTTGTGGTGTTTTAGGGTTTTATTTTCAGTATTTTCTTTCCCATCAAAGCTGGGAGCAAAAGTGCAGATAGGAACTATATTTACTTATGTGTTCCAAGCCTAAATCTTGACCGTTATACTTCTAACAAACTCCTCCAGTTAATAAATTAATCTGCTCAATGAGTTAATGTCTACAGGATACAAGATGACATTATTTTTCATTTTTTATAAACTGCTAATTTTATTTATGGTAATGAAGTGAAAAAAAAAACCCCTGCATTCCTCCCACCTTTCTAATTTTCTACATTTACATTTGATTTTATTGTAGAAGTTTCTTTCGGATCTGCATGTGACTTTCTTCTCACCTGTCTGTCCCAAAGTTAGCTGTCTAGCCTGTCTCTAGAGTCACATCTAGACAGATATTTATCCCAGTTACCTTATGATGGAAAGGACTTCCTGAGGTGCCTTTTACTGAGACTAAAGAAGGAGCTAAGGCAATCAAGTCAGATAAGGCAACAAACTTTTAGACAGCTAAATTTGGATGAGACGATTTCTGCAATAAGCTTCCTTTGAGTTTTAAACTGCAAGCATGTGAATTGGTAATTCCTACGGAGCTTTGAGTAAGTTCAATGCAACTTTTTGCCTTATTTATCAGAGCTTGCTATTATAATTGGAGGGCAGAAGCAGTAACAATTTTTACTGTTTGGATTACTTCACTTTCATCTATCACAGTTTTGCAAGCACTGGCATATTTTTAAATTACTGCAAGTTGGGAAAAGGCTTTCTTTGCTTACAGACCACATTGTGTTCTCTATCTTTTAATTGCTATTGCAATTCAATTTAATGTTTAAAATGTGAAGAAAATACAAACCGGGAATGAACTCCCAAATTCATGCATACATTTAGTAAATACACTTGTATAAATATGTAAATGGCTTTTAAAAGACAAGAAAAAAAGGTATGGCTGAAATGAAGCCCTTCTCTTAATCTAAGCACCAGTTTAAAAATATTGACATAAGTTCCATTTTATATGAAAGAAATAACTGATTTTCCTACTAAAGAGAGGGATTTTTATTTTGAAATGCTGGGGAAAACAGGTCAGTAACTTCATACTGAAAAGCTACTACAGAGAAAAAAAAAGCAAATTATGGGTCTTGGATGTTTAGGTCCTTTAATAATTTAGTACCTGTGGAATCCAGGCCATGTAGCAAGGGAGAACGGCTGACACGCTGGGAGAATCATGCAGATTTTCTGAAAGTCGATTTCCATCAAAACTGCAACCTTCCAGTTGTAAGCCACTGATCTGCCGTGCAAATATAAAATATTAAAACATATATTACAGACTCAAAGCGTCAGTAATAATTACACTGTGCTTTAATAAATGATGAACCTTTTTACCGTGACCAAATTTTTAAATAACAGGCAACTAATTACTGTAAGGTTCTGTGTGAAATGTGATTTAATAGCAAGATCTGGACCACACTTTGCCATGAACTTCCTGCTTTGGATTCACCTTCTTTGAAATGTTAAGAGAAAAATACCTGTAAGTGTCCTGATTTATGTAACTGCAGTTGCCTGGCATCAGATTAATGAAAATATGATAGCAACACCCAAGTATACAATCATTACAACGACAAGAAGAAGAGAACAATCACTGCAATGAGCATGACTTCCTGCTTGGAAGTCCGAGCACAGCTTTTAAAGAAAGGAATGTGCCATTATGCAGCTTCTGCAGAGGCAAACAAAAATATACTGAAACAATATGAGGGAAAATTTTATTTAACATAACATATTTTAGATAAACTAAATTTCAGAAAAATTAAACAAGAATCCAGTATGCTTTTATGTGTAACTATGCAACGCTTTATAAGTAACATGTTTTAAGTGCTTTCTTTTAATTAGTAAGTCCTTTCAGCCTCTAAACTAAACATTCTCTTTTTTAGCCTTCACTGAAGTCCCATATAAATTAATGACAATGATAGCCGTTCTGGATTTGTTCCAAAACAATTTTTGAGTATCTCTTGATAATTTTACTTTCCTAGGACAAGTAGTAATATTTTGCAAGTATAAATAGTAATAGTCAGTTTGGCCTGCTGAAGGGAGAACTTTAACTTTAGTAATAATAATATTTAACTCAGTAATAACTTTCATGCAGCTTTTCAAAAGTCTAAATCTTAAGCTGAAGCAGATGTCTAACACAAGCTACACAATGTGAAAATCATATTTGTTATACTATCATACTAAAGTCACAACCGAAATATGTAATACTGAGGTAGGCTTTTGTAGTGCTCCACCTAGGAAATACAGTGAGGGAGATCTTTAACTTTAGTAATAATAATATTTAACTCAGTAATAACTTTCATGCAGCTTTTCAAAAGTCTAAATCTTAAGCTGAAGCAGATGTCTAACACAAGCTACACAATGTGAAAATCATGTTTATTATACTATCTTACTAAAGTCGCAACTGAAATACGTAATACTGAGGTAGGCTTTGTAGTGCTCAACCTAGGAAATACAGTGCTCTTGGAAACTGAATGAGTGATCACATAACCAAAATGGAGAAAAGTACCATTTTCTAATACATTTTCTCATGCAAGAAATCTTCCCATTGTACTAATTGTAAAAAAGTGTGTGAAGTATGATGTTGCAATGAAAACTGCTGTCACAGATGATGCAATGGAAATAATTTCCTGAGGTTAATTACAGTATTATAAAATGATTTCTTTGAAAAGTTGTAATTAAACAGTAATATTGTTATGCTCCAAAAGCAATGCTTTACTCCCAAGTGTTTTCTGTTAATCTGCTAACAGGATACTACCAAAGATTATGTTTGACATCTTTAATTATTCTTTTGCGTGTTGACAGGCATTGTGTTCCTCAAAGATGTGTTTCTTTAAAGTCATATTTCTATTCTACTCTATTCTATTCTAACTCTGACTTGAAGATTCTTCCTTACAATGTGCAAGGTCCACATATACATATTCCAACATGAAAATACAAGGTTACAAACACTGCATTTTATAAATCTATAGAAGAAGCTACGTTTCACCTTGGACGGACAGTGATCAGAGAAGTGGTAACATTAAGTGAAGTAATCTGTGTTCCATACAAGAGTAAAGTCTCAAAAACTATGGATAACCTGAACCAAAACAACCCTGAATGGAAAGTTCAGAGTAGTATGAATTTTTCTCCAGCTTACACTTCCACAAATTATTATAAGGTCTCATTGAAGTGAATTAAATTTATCAGACTGTTCATTTGGAATCACAAAAGCCCTTTCTCCTTCAACCTCTTGTCACCAGTTTAAGATGTTTTCTTTGTAATGAAAGTGCCACACTCCGCTCCCTTCTCCTGCCAACTTCATTATGACCTTTCCTTTGCATTGTCCCTAAGATTTTCAGGTCTGTTGCTTTTAAGGTACAGTGTTAACATTTCATATTTTGTCCCGTTTATTTTCAAACTCAAAATCTCTCCACAAAGAGAGATTTATTCGATGAAGCTGGCTTAATCTAGTAAAAGGGAAGTAAAGACAGCCTATATACAGTTCACTGTCACTTCTGTCTTGCAAGAATAAAGAATATGAAGGAAAATATCATGAAAGAACAAAGTCTTACTAATGATTATAGTGAGGCTTTCCCAGAGTTTCCTTCCCACTGATCTGTTGTTAACATTGATACCTGAGGTCTCGCTTTATTATATGCACAGGTCCTAGATGACAGTGTCTCACTGCATTTCTGATTGGATGCTTTCAAAGCTCATATTTATCCCTTTCACAAAAATATTAGAAAGATTTGTCTCATATATTCTTTCTTTTGTCCTTACTGCATTTTGCAGGGAATTTTGTTATGGAGTTTAGTTTGATAAATAGAATCACAGAATTACAGAATCAATCAGGTTGGAAAAGCCCTTCAAGATCATCAAGTCCAACTTATTACCCAACATTATCTAATCAACTTAATCAGGCCATCAAGTGCCACATCCAGTCTTTTTTAAAAAAACTTCCAGGAACAGGGACTCCATCATCTCCTCAGACAGCCCACTCCAATGGCAAATCACTCTTTCTCTGAAGAACTTCTTCCTAACATCCAGCCTAAACCTCCCCTGGTGCAGCTTGAGTCTGTGTCCCCTCATTCTGCCACTGGTTTGAGTTTGGCAAAGTTACTGAAGGAAGACTAGTCTGATGCAGAGGTTTTCAAATTTATTGGTAGGGTGTTCAAAGGTCTGGCCATCCTAAATGTCTCTGAAAGATGTTTCTATAGAAGTGATGGCTGGAGTTGACCACAAGTGTAATAACTAAAATTTTAAGAAAGCACTTGGCATTTTGCAACTATTGGTTGCAAATGTTACAGATAATGTTTCTTTAAAATAATTTTGTGGAAAATGTGCCAGTACCATGGTCCAAATTTTTAAATTCTCCACAATTAATATTTCCTTGCTAATTAATGCCACAATTTCCCATTAAATGATACAATTACAGCAGGCTTTGAGAAGTCATATTTTCACTTCATTACCTCTACAGGTCTCCATTCTGTTGTGATTACACTATTTTCTTCTGTTCGCTTCTATGTAAGATGTTTGTGTGTTACACTTTCTATAAACGAGATGATCTTCCTGGCACCGTTGCTTTTATACAACGGTATCATCTTAAGTAGACAACAGTCATTCTTCATCNTTGGTCCTGCTGGCCACACTGGTCACTGAATACTGGCCTCACTGGGGAGCAATCAATTGAGCAATCAATTAAGGCACGTTTGGACGTGGCACTTGGTGCCATGGTCTAGTCTTGAGGTCTGTGGTAGTGGGTTGGACTTGATGGTCTTTGAGGTCTCTTCCAACCTTGCTATACTGTGATACTGTGATACTGAGTATACTTGTTAAAAATAACCACTTCCACTATTCCTGTGGCAGAGAATTTTCTTATACAAAATTCTCTTTTTACTTCTGATTCTTCTTGGAATGTAAGACTCATTCTTATAAAGCAAGAATGTATGTTAATCTTTTTGTCTATACACACCACAAGGACTGCAAACAGTGTGTTCCTATCAATATTACAAAAAATCTATCTCACAAATTTGCAGATAACAAAGAATCACAAACTTCAATACTTCTGCCTGCAGTGTTATAATAAAACCCTTTTCTCTATCTACCTTTCAATTCTTTAGTCTCCAAACCCTTTCCTCTATCTACCTTTCAATCCTTTAGTGTCCAAGCAGCAATTTCAACCTAGCGACTGCAAAACATTCTACTACTTTTTAGCACAAGAAAATACTTAGATAATATTATTTATGCTGGAGTTCAGGTATTTGACATTGACTTCTGACATTTTTCAAACATGGTTGGATAGTTTTGAAGAAGCCAAGTCTTCAAAGATCTGCAGCTCACAGCTAGCCTTAATTAGTCTGAGATGTGACACTCAGTTTTGGCTCTCTGCTATGGATGGACTTCGAAGTCTTGCATGACTCTAGTACCTCTAAACATATCATTTACAACCTATGAGATTTATCATATGCCAGGTTTATTCCAGGGAACCAAACTGCCCTCAATGTCCCTTTATTTATTTCCAGTTTCTAGACTACCATCTGCTTTTCACTGAATGAAGGAGGCAACCTTTCCTCTTATTTAAATACTGAGATTGAATAATTTTATAAATTATATTCTCCAGTTCCGACAGGAATTAAAACAACAAAGTTCAGGTCAGAGTGGATGATTAGTTATCTTTTCTGACCTTACAATCTATTATTTCAGGAATATGAATTCTTACACAATCTGTATAATAATTTTAAATACTGTCAATAACCCTGAATCCTAGTATCTCCCACAGCCTTGTGTTTGCCTGCATTATCAGACTAGAGAATGTGTGCTTCCACTTGCTTTCTCTCTTCTAGTTCAGCAATCTCTGCTTAAGCTGCACATCCATTCAAGTCACCTGGTAAGTGCCCTGCATTATTCACCCTTATTTCTCTAAGAATGCAGCTTCAAGTGCCAAGCTCTGTTCTGAACACAGCACTCTGAGCTGTGCATTATTATCATGGGACCAACATACCTATTGGAAGTCATAGCAAAGAACACTCATTTTGTAAATTCCCTACAACATTAAATATAAAACAGGTGCAAAGAAATCTGGATTCAGTCAAAGTGACAGTGCCACCTGAAATGTTAATTAAGAAGCTAAACTAACCCATGTAAGGATTCATCCTTAAAGAATTCATCCCCATCTTTAAATCCTTAAACTGTCTAAAGCAATCAGCAGTGACGTTATGGCTGCTGGCTGTAGCCTTAAGTCTCCATTAAAAACTGGTGAGTTTTTATCATGCCAAAAGCTGATCATATTAGTTTACTCTGGTTTGTTTACTTCTGTAGATGTCTCTTGTTAGTGATTAAAAAAATGCTAATGCATGACACTAGACTTACAGATTTTCATCTTCATTTGCTCTTGATACATGCCACAAATCTTTCTGGACAATAGTTAGATATTAACTATTGGAACTGTAGCTTCAATTTTTGTCTTGGAAGTGGTTGAAGAGACCAGAAGAGGAATAATTTTGCATTTCAAATAAGCACAGTGACTAGGGAGGGGTAAAAAGATAACTTTCTTTCTGCCACTAGTGCATTAGCATTTCTGTAGCTGTATACCATTAAACAGCCATTTTATCTCAGATACATCAGTATTTTTAAACCTCACTTCTCCAAAAAGTTTATGGACAGATCACTTGAACAATGCTAATAAAACATCCTTGTAAAATGCTAGTAAAAGATTCTAGCAGAATACCTTAACTTGGAGTTTGCCTTCCTGTATTCGCCCTTTCCACGATGCTGTAAATTTAAGGCTATCCACCGAACAACTCATTACTCTGCAAGAGAAACATATATATACAGTAAATCTTAAAGACAAATAACAACAGAAAATTAAATACAAAAATTAAACCAATTTTCAATGTGTGCCACATCATACTATGTTTACTTTGAAGAAAAATACAATTTCCTTTAATCTAAAATTAAAAAAGAAACCAACAACAAATCTGCATTACACCAAGTAACATGCAGCTGTTGTGCTTCAGTGCAAATAATAAAAATGAGATGACTAATGACAGTAACTGACATAATCTGTTGGATCTGTGTCCTGAAAATGAAATAACCATTTTCAAGCACAGAGAACAATGGAATATTAGCACAAATAGGTAGATTATTTTTCCCCTACCTTGCAGTCTCCTGGCGTAAGGCATTGAGAAATGTGTCTGGATGAAAGAGCTCTGAAAGGTCAAGGGTGTCGGACAGTAGTTTCTGTTGCTCTGCTTTTTCAACCCAATTCTAAAAGAGGAGGAAAAAAAAAAGAAAGAGGGAAAACAAGGAATCTCAAAGTTACTATTTGATTTTGCAACATTGTGAGTTAATGTAGGTTTGTCAATTATCACAATTAATGGATAATATTTGTGTATGCATAATGTAATCTCAGATGTTTAAGTTATGTTATATTACGTTACATTACATTACATTACATTATATTATATTATATTGTAATTGTGTGGCACACAGGTCTCTTCCAACCTCAATATTTCCACGATTCTATGATTTAAAAGTATAAAACACCCAGCAGTTTATGTGCATTGTGACTCATTTTAAATGCACTGTTGTTCTATCCTTTGTACAGTGCAACTCTGTCCAATGAAACTTTTACCAAGCTTCTAACATTCTGTTGAAACTCTATTTCACCTTTACTAACAGCAAGGTTTGTATTTTCTATCAAAATTGTTGTCATTACTGTCTTTGCTTTACTAAGCTCAAGCAAATAACTGCAATCCTTTCAAGTATGCTATAAAGTCCAGTTCTGGGCCCCTCAATTTAAGAGGGACATTGAGGTGCTTGAGCGTGTCCAGAGAAGGGCAACGAGGCTGGTGAGAGGCCTCGAGCACAAGCCCTATGAGGAGAGGCTGAGGGAGCTGGGATTGTTTAGCCTGGTGAAGAGGAGGCTCAGGGGAGACCTCATTGCTGTCTACAACTACCTGAAGGGTGGTTGTGGCCAGGAGGAGGTTGCTTTCTTCTCTCAGGCAACCAGCACCAGAACAAGAGGACACAGTCTCAAGCTGTGCCAGGGGAAGTTTAGGCTCGAGGTGAGGAGAAAGTTCTTCACCGAGAGAGTCATTCCCCACTGGAATGGGCTGCCCAGGGAGGTGGTGGAGTCACCGTCCCTGGAGGTGTTCAAGGGACGTTTGGACGTGGCACTTGGTGCCATGGTCTAGTCTTGAGGTCTGTGGTAATGGGTTGGACTTGATGATCTTTGAGGTCTCTTCCAACCTTGGTGATACTGTGATACTGTGATAAGATCATTCTTTTGTACGAACTGCATATTAAATGCAATAGACTCTTGATTTTCAGCCTGAGTGACTATAAGTATTTCTTTATATAAATACAAATAATCATATAAACTGTAAATAATTTTTAAGACCTATAAAATAATTATTAATGAAAATAATTTATTTAAATTAAAAATACAGTAAAAAATACAATCTTCCATCCACAGCACAGAAATGAAATAATTTCCATAGTGATTTATATCACAGAATCACAGAAACATTTAGGTTGGAAAAAACCCACAGAATCACCAAGTCCAACCAATAACCCTACTCTATAAGGTTCACCCTAAACCATATCCCCAAGCACCAGACCCAAACTACTTTTAAACGTATCCGGGGTTGGAGACTCAACCACCTCCCTGGGCAGCCCATTCCAATGCCTGAAAATACTGAAAGAAAAAAATAATATCAAAGGTTCTCTGCTGGGGCCACACCAACAGAAAACACAACAGAAGAGAATACATTTGGAATTAAAACAGCTGAAGGAGAAGTACTTGATGCTGTGGCTTTTGATTTATTAGTCTGAGACATGAATTCACAGAAATTCTGGTAAGATAAAAACTGGCCTTTATCATGCTTAGGAAAGAGTGAAACTAACAGAGGTGGAGGGAATAACAAGCCTCAATTATCTTACTGAACTCACACCACAACCTACTTCCTTCACCCTGTCTTACATGTAGCTAGGAACCTCATTACTAGGAGCAGCAAGCTTGGAATTTCCCACCTTGCAAGCCTGATAAACCATGTGTCTTAAGTAAGGAAATTAAACAATCTCAGACTAAAGAACTTTCTATCTTCAGATGAGTTATTTAGGTACCTGAGTGGCTATGCAACAGTGCACACTGAAAATCCCATGTTTTGAAACTTTTATACTTCCTATCTTTGGTATAATTTCTTTACACAGCATAGTCACAGTCCAAACTATAATGCTGTAGCATAAACGTTAAGTTACTTATAACTTACTCTATAAGTAGTGGCAAGATACATCTTTCTGCACATAAAGATTAATGTTTAATACTGAGATAGAAAATAATTAAAGACTAAGATTCTACATGTTACTACTAAACAGAGAAAGACAAACAGTGCTCTTTTCTGAATACCAGCTACTGGACAATTATGAAATTACTCTAGCTACTGAATAAAAAATCTTGGAAGCTCCACTCTTATTATGCAAGGCACCTGCCATGCATCCGTATCTTGTTTAAAAAGTACTTTACTGCAGTTCTTTGAACTGCTGACATAAATAACTCCACAGAAGCACACAGGAAGTGAGAAAATCACCCAAAATACAAGCACACTTCACACAGTGAATTTTGTTTTGTCAGTGTGTTAGGCACATCTCCATAATGTTTCCGCCACGCTCAAACATTTAATCGGTGATCCTTTTATCTGTCACATCACTGATTATGAGCCCTCAACCCAAACAATTATGATTCAGTTAGGAGATTTTTGCTTTCCATTAGCTAAATGCACACAGTTAATGACTCTTGTCTGCATGAGTCTTTTAATGACTTTATATAACAATCTCTTTTACCATAAAGCAGTAACTCTGTATCTTGGTTAGGATGGATTTTGCAAATTGTTTTGTGTAATAAAAGTAGACACAATCATTTCCACTTCTATTTAATATAATCATTCTACTGCTGTCATCAAATCAACTTTTAATGTAACAGCTAAAGAGAAACACTGTTGGGAACATGGATGCCTATATTCCACCCAATTAGAAGACCACTATGGGTGATATTAATTCTGAACTCATATAATTAAGTAGCACTAGGAAATACACAATAACAAAAACTTTCATTAGATGACAAAATGAAAGTTTGTAATTGCTTGTACTGTTCTGCATAAAACTAAAGACATAGCTCATTCACAGCTGTTTAATAAATGAGATTTAAATGTAATAAAATTACAATAAAATGTATTTTGTAACAAATGTAAAAAAAAATCTTTATGTTTACTCTCCTTTTCATATTGTACAACTACATGGCAGCATGTTAGTGAATGCTACAGTCTCAAAGGTCAACAATTCATTAAATGACTCATTTGTCACTAGGACATCCATTGTCAGAATGCTTGGAAGAGATCAGGTCTTGAAGGGAGAGAAGTTGTTGAAGATATTCAAGAACTGTCTGGATGTGTTCCAGTGTTATCTGCTCTAGGTGATCCTGCTCTGGCAGGGGGGCTGGATCAGATGATCTTTCGAGGTCCCTTCCAGCCCCTGACATTCTATGATTCAAAGTTTAAGCTAAGTTGTAGAAACACTGAAGTGAAGTTTCTCAAACAGGAGAAATACTGTCACGGAACAGCTATAATATGTTCATTTCCCTCTTCTACTCTGACTCAAATAAAAACATAAGTTGACTTCATTCATCAAAGTGATGCAAATTTGTTTGACTTATTAATCTTGAATTCCCCTGTATTATTTCAGTTTTAAACACCTTCTTCCATCAGCAGCTCAGAAGAAAAATGTCTTTTTTTGCCACATAGCTCAAAATCCATGCACTTGTCACTTCACAGCTGGATTACAGTGACAGAACTATTATCAGCTCCAAGATGGTGTAAATTCTGGCTACTTGTACCTTTGTGGCTCAAGCCAATACCCATACTCTCACAACTGCTCCCTCAATCCTATCTCACCTAATATGGTCTTTAACATTGCTGCAATTCAGGATCTGTTTCCATTCTTCAAAACAGCTAATAATTAAGATCTAAACTCAGTAAAAAAAGCTTTCAGTGTATGAATTAATGATACATCTTTGGTTAGGTACAGCAGCTATAACATCCAGGAAAGGTCATATGAAAGCTGCAATGGTGGATCATTTATTTTAAAAACACATTTATATCATAACAATAATTCCTGTTGTACCACTAATGTGGTCTACAAATCCAAATATTTTAACCCTGAAAAGGCTTATAATAGGAAAACAAAACAAAAATTCTATCATACACTCTTCTTTGTGTATTTCAGCATTTCCTGAATCTTTCTTATTACAATGAAATTAGCAATTTAAGTTTGAACTGTCTATGACAGATTAATTTAGCATAGGATGATTGTAAATATAACATTAAAACTTATCAGTAGTACCCAAAATGCTTGCAAAGCAATTTCTGCCAGCATATTTCAAAACTTCGCTTAATGTGTAGTTCACCAGAGTTTGCTTAAGCAAAGGTCAATCAAGCAGTTATGCTAGAGTCCTACTTCCCTCACAGTGCAGTGGCTGTTCCATGGGTGCGCTCCTAAGTGGTGGCCCTCAGTGGAACGCGCCAGCAGCAGTAATCACATTACACTCCAAGGAGATGAAATAGGGATCTTTTTTCTGGCACGGAGCACAGAGAAGGTAATACACACAACTTCTCAGGAGCTACTGGCATGCAACAGTGTGCTCCCTTCTGGTAATATTTATTGTATGTGACATCCCTGAACTACTGTTCTATGAACATGTGAATGCTGTGGTATTTTGGGTATATGTGTCGTGAAAGGCCAAATTAGACCTGAACTTGTCCTGGCTTGCCCAGACATCTTTTCTGCTCTCCCCTCTTCTGCTGATGGGAGAAGCAACTGCAGGAAAGGAGGACAAAAGTGGCACCATGTCTCTTAAAACTTGTTTACAGGGTACCCACGTTTGTAGACTTGTTTTTGTTCTGCACACATTCTGAGTTATTTATAGCACTCAGGTGCATACATTGGGAAACATACTAAAGAGCAGAAGAGTATTTACTCTTCCTGACTTTAAGCATCACTTACATACCTAAAATGGGGATCTAAGCTTTCTATCACTCATAGAATCATAGAATCAACCAGGTTGGAAAAGATCTCCAAGCTCATCCAGTCCAACCTATCACCCAGCCCTAGCCAATCAACTAGACCATGGCACTAAGTGCCTCATTCAGTCTTTTCTCCAGCAATGGCGACTCCACCACCTCCCTGGGCAGTCCATTCCAATGGCAAATCATTTTTTCTGTGACTCTTTGCCATTATCTCAAGGTTTTGTGGGTTTGTTTTTTTTTTTTCTTAATTTTGCTGAACATATAGAGACAAAGATCACACCATGAAGATATCTACTAACTCAAAAAAGCCACAAACCACAAGGTATCTTTGTTTACCCCAGTCTTAAAACTTGCATTCAGTGCTGGTTTCTTTATTTGAATCTGAATTCCCAAGAGTAAAACTACTGCACACACAACAGATAAACAAGAATTTAGTCAAAAATTGCTCCCATGAAAGTTTTCTTTCACAAATAAATTTGAGATGATAGCTTGTTTTATATTTGCACAGGAGTACAATATGAAGCTACGTTATCATTTCAAATTCAGCTACATGGAATGTCCTTCAAAGACAGAAAGTTATATTTCTGCCTCCCCCCAAAGAAGTATCAAAAACATTGCTAATTAGGGATGATGCTTGCCTGTAGAATGGCAACATATTTCTATGAGAAAATGGGCATACTTTTTAATATATATGCAAGTTCTATGCAAAGAATACTTTTATCATGTCACAATTGATAAAATGAATCTCAAAGCAAGAGATGAAATATACATTATTTCAAAAAAGACAGTTCCCACCAAAACATCCACAGTTCCAAACTGAACCATGATTACATCTGGTCACTTCTTACTTACAGAGCTGTCGTATTACTCTTATAAATTTCTTTTTATGTAGGCATGTTTGACTATGAAATCACAAGTATAAGTTAAACAATAACTGATTTTGAATAGACTGCTTATTATTCCTAAACACATTTGTGTCAACATAGTGATGATTAGGGAGCAAGTTACAGTGACTGAGTTGTCTAGCAAAAAAGCAAAGCAGATTGATGGAATGTATCTGCAAAGTGGTGCATTAGCATGTGTCGCAGCCTTCTCATTTATTAATGGCTGGAATTTAAAATTACCAAAGTTTTGACAGCACAACATAAGGAGACTCATTTTCATATGCAAATGATAATATCCTTTTCTGTCACTTGTACTATAATTAACCTTTTTTAGCTTGAGCTTTTGCCAGACAGGACTATCCATTTTAGTCTGCTTTCTCTTTTTTTCAGACAGTTTTGTTCATGATAAAGAAATACAATGAAAAACAAGCTAATAGAGGGTGAGCAATATACACTGTAAATTTTAACAGTTTATACAGTTTATCAACACTTTAACATTGTCTCTTTTCAGATTTGTCCCTGTATTGTGGAAATTTATCTTGTAGTTTAAATTAATAGTGATTATTTTACTAGACTAAATAAAGTATAGCAACAACAGTTGCTATAGATCTTGCTTGGTACAGTTCTTATAACTTATGGAGTATATAAATACTAACTTGCATCCATAGAGGAAACACAGAACACTAAATTTAGTTCTTTTAAATTTAAAACAAGGTTAGAACAAATAAGGTAATTTATCAGAAAGTACATAGAGACAATGACTTTTTTTCCCTTCTTTTTTATGCAACATTTTTAAAAATCATTTTACACTTGATCATCCTCTGCAACCAACAGTCTACAATCTGTGAGCTGAAAAACTGGTTAGTGGTATGATAAAGGATGGTGCTCAAACATCTGCTTATCAGGTAGTATTTAATAATTAAAAAATCAAAGTCATTCTCATGAAGCATCCTTAGAATTCCAACAGTTTAATCAACAGGATTTGAATTTGGTTGAAACAGATTAATCTGCAAAACATTTAGGTCTGACATTTATAGAAAAACTTGTAACTTGATGGGTTAATTAAATTGATGACACAATTTAATAGAGCATCTAACTTCATTGGGATTAAGTTTCAATAGCTCACAAAAAAACAAGCAAAATTCAAGTAGAGATACATTTCCTTTTCCAATGCTGCTTTTAAAAGAATTGTTCCATGCATAAAGAAAAAAATTTTCTCAAAATCTGAGATAATCTCTGCTTATGGATAATCAAAAAAATATTTCCGTTTATAACAGTGAAGTTTGCAGATTTAGTGTGAAAACCCATGGTATTCTACTGGAAAATAATAATTTCCCAACAAGAAATAGTGATTATAGTATGTCTTGAAAGTAAAATCTTAAATTAGTATAGACACAAAAAAAGAAAACTTAGGGAACCCTTCCACTTTGGGTTCCCATGCCTGAACAGAGCAGAGATCATGAACTCTTCAAGCATAAGGAGTACTTCAACTTCTGCTTCAGCTTCCTTGCAAATTAGACTTCCAGTGGACAGCTCCTATTATCCATGCAAGTCTGATACTTTTGTCCTACATGTCCTGTACATGCCTGTTTGGATGCTGTATCTTTATACAGCACTGCTACTTCACACTGGCCACTATTTAATCAATATGATTTAACTGAAACACTGATTAAAACGGACAGAGCACAACAGATGGATCTATCACAGCTTCAAATTTGGCTATTACACGAGAGACAAAGAAAGCATCGATATTTTTATAGTAGTACTTAAACATTTCCAACTTTTACCAAGCTGTTATCACTTGGATAAAAAGTCTCGAAAGATGTATTCTGGCTGGTAAATTCTGAATAAAGTGAAATGACATTGCAACATAATGAAAGCTGTAGGAACCAATTAAGGCTCAGTTTCTTAGGGGATATTAAGCTGCAGTTGTATTTTGGATCTGATATTCATGACAGCTGAAGAAAGACCAAGAAAAACAACAGAAAAATGTTAATTCTTCAAGTAAGGTGGAAATTTGAATTAAAATCTGAAGGGACGTAATAGCTTTATGATTTGTTGTGCTTTAATATGAGAATATAAAGGATTCTGCACTGTACAGATACCCAGGTAACAGCTGTTCAAATAGAAAGTGATGAGAGGAACAATGACATGGTAAGGAATGTTGCCAATCTAATCCATCAGAATCAGCTACCCCTGCCACCATAAAAGACAAGCTATTAAGTGTTGTCCCTGCTGCAAAATCTCCTAAGGCCATCTATCAGAAAAGTCTCTGAAATCCAATAGAAACTAATGAGATTATGTAAAAAGGATACAGGACTTATTATGGACTGTGCAAGTGAGTGAATTTGGAGACTGAACATGACAGTTCTGAGATTGTACAAGATTTGTTATCTTGGGGTATCTAGGGGAAGGACGAAAAGCAGGGAAGGCTGGATGGGGGTTGAACAAGAATGGGGAAGAAGAGAGAGGGAGAGAGGCATAAAAGGGCAGGTTGCATGGAGAATCATAGAATCATAAAACTGTTGAGGTTGGAAGAGACCTTTGAGATCAAGTCCAACTGCTCACCTTGAACTCACAATCCCACCACTACTGCTAAGCCACTAGCACTAAACCATTACTGCTAAGTCACTAGCACTAAACCATGTCCCTAACACCACACACATGCATCTTTCAAATACCTCCAGGGATGGTGACTCCACCACTTCCCTGGGCAGCCTGTTCAAATGCCTGATAACCCTTTCTGTGAAGGGAGTTTTCCTGATATCCAACCTGAACCTCCTCTGGCACAACTTGAGACCACTTCCTCTTGTCCTTGTCACTTGATGCATGTGAAAAGAGACTGACCCCCACCTCACTACAACCTCCTTTCAGGGAGTTGTAGAGAGTGATGAAGTCTTCCCTCAGTCTCTGCATCTTCAGACTAAACAATCCCAGATTACTCAGTCCTTTCTCATAGAATTTTTGTTCAAGGCTCTTCACCAGCATAGTTGGCCTTCTCTGGACACACTCCAGCACTTCGATGTCCTTCCTGTAGTGAGGGCCCACAAATGAACACACTATTCAAGGTGTGGCCTCACTAATTACATTCCTTAGACCTGCTGGCAATATCTTTTCTTTTAATGGGGCAAAATCTTCAGTATGACATTATTAACCACCACCTGGCAAAGATCTATGGTGATTCATAAACTTCATGTCTCAATATTCACAGCAAATCAATCACTGTAGACAGGAAAGCTGAAACATAATATTGTAAAGTTCAGTGGCAGAACTGCTAACTGAAAGTGTTCAAAACTCTTCATCTTGTAAGAATGTTCAACATATAGAATGTTTTGGTTTAGTTTAAAGCAAAAGCTGACATCCAACTACCAGAACTTCCACGTGGGGAGAAATCATGTATTTCCATCAGTTCTATTACAACAGAATACACAACAAAACACACAACAAAACGTGGCTCTACTGCATTTTACATATACTGATTTATTCATACTTTTACTGAGAGAATTCAGACCTGAGAAATGTAACACCTGTTGTTTTTCTGTCTGTTGTGTAATGCTCTTAGAATGTCTTTGCACTTATATAAATTCTGCTATAATTATTCTACCATCTGGCCTATATTTTGGGTTCCTTCCTACACCAACTAAATGTTCGGAACAAAGCAGTTGCTTTTATTATTTTGAGCAGTGGCAGCAAACATCTTGACAAGGCAGCCTTTAACTAATAAACAGTAGAGACTGCATCCTTAGTAGATCCAGGCTTCCAGTACATCTTGGATATTTCAACATCTCCTATTTCCCTCTTGGAAAATACTAAATCAAACCTGTCTCAAAGGGCTAAGGTAGAGGTCAATGTCTTACAGTGAATGAAACAGAGGGAAGTATGATTAACTATCAAAACCCCATGATTACAGAGTTGGTCCTAAAAAACTAAACAAATCAAAAATGCAGCCTTTATTGAAATATAAATCTGAAGATAATTTTCAGAGTTATGAGAACATCTTTATTAAAGCCTTTATTGAATTTCTGATGCTAAATCTAGAATTAACTAATGATAAATGACGCATATAAAATCAAGAATGAAAAGTCATTAAAAAAGAGAAAATTTATTAAAAATTATGAAGGCTTATAAAAATCTTGGTGGAATATGCACGAATATTAATTGGAATCACATTTAAGGAAAAAGAGGTTTCAACTAAAAGGAGTAATTACAAACAATGAACACTGCATTCAGTTTTGGGCTCCCCAGTTGAAAAGGGACAGGGATCTGCTAGAGAGGGTCCAACAGAGGGCTACAAGGATGATTAGGGGACTGGAGCACTGCCTGATGAGAGGCTGAGGGACCTAGGGCTTTTTAGTCTGGAGAAGACTGAGAGGGGATTCAATAAATGTTTATAAATATCTGGGGGTCAGGAGTGGGGGGACAGGCTCTGCTCACTTGCTCCCTGTGATAGGACAAGGAGCAATGGATGTAAGCTGCAGCACAAGAGGGTCCACTGCAGCACAAGGGGGAACTTCTTTACTGTAAGGGTCACGAAGCACTGGAACAGGCTCCCCAAAGAGGTTGTGGAGTTTCCTTCTCTGGAGAATTTCAAGGCCTGTCTGGATGCTTTCCTCTGTGACCTGAGCTAGATTGTACGGTCCTGCTCTGGCTGGGAGATCAGACTCGATGACCTCTTTGGGTCCCTTCCAACCCCTGACATCCTGTGATCCTGTGAACACGTTTCTAGTAAAATATACACAAAATAAACCCATCTAAATTGTGTTTCAGATATGATTTGACTAGAAGCTTGAGAAGTAAAATGGACTGATAATGTATTAAGAACTGCTTCAAATACAATGGTATTACATATTTAATAGTAAAAAATATATAAAAAATAAATTATAAGTATCTGATTATGTCACTACTTTCAATTGTTACCAGCAAAAAAAAGGACACAATTTACTGCTTATGGATACAGTTAAATGTCTACTGTCAAGTTCTGCCTTAATAATCTTTCCCTGTCTTACAGTAAGTGTGTAAAATTGCAAATGATTACTTCATAATGACTTTCACAAAAACGAGTCATCCAAACGCGCAATTTTGTAAGAACTTTGAACAATAAGAAAGGAAGATTACTCCCAGGATAATACAATGCAGCACCTTTGTCGATAGTTGCCTAAAAGACTATATAGAAGTAAAATCTTATTTAATATGCTTGGTTGAAAAAAAATCTATTACTGTTAATACTAATTTCATCCTGTTACACTCTGCCACATTATCTCCACTTTGCATGGCAGGTGAACTCCACACAGAAGCTTGAAATCTTATCTCAGGATTCCATTTTAAAAAATCATGCAAATAAGCAAAATCACATGCAGTTTTGTCACAATCAAATGAAGGTAGAAGTCATAAGATCCAAAGTACACTTGAAGACAGCAAACACTACTGACTCAGCCACAAATGATGCTTTTTAAACAATAATTATTACAATAGTCAGTCAAAAGATAGAAGAGACTCAGTTCAGCTCTAGTTATATGAGCAATTAACATGTGAATGTGCATTCTCACTTGTTGTAGTATACATTTACACTTTATTAGTTTCTAATTTTAGTCTTCTTGTGAAAGAAAGGATAAAGAAAAATTAAATGTTAACTAACAGAAATAGTTTGCAGAACAAGAGTCTTAGTAATACATTGGAAGCACCCACTTGATCCTTTATTTAGAAAAAGCAATGCCTAGAAATGATGTGCCACTCAAGTCTTCCTTATCAATCCAACAGTCAGCACTAATGTTCAAAGAAATCTTTACATCCCACTGGACCTTGTGTTAATCAAGGTCAAAAAACAGCTTTCTATTTATTGCCTGGAGGCATAAGAAATCTGTCTTTCCTAAAAGTATCTTCCTCTCTGGAAGGTTCTTGCAGTTTCTACTCTATGTATCCAAAATTCTGAGATCTCTTTCCTTAAATGCAAATTAATTTAGATAAACTGCTTTTTCTTTGTCTATTATCTTAAACAGACCTCTTCTGTCCATCAAAGTACAGGCAGTACCTTAACTAAAAATTATTTCACTGTCAAGACTGTAGATTGAAAGAATTGCTGTCAGATTCTGCACCTTCTGCTAGGCCCATTGAGAACTTGAAGAATGCAGATTTTTCTTTTTGTTTTCTTTTTTCTTGCTTCAAAGGCTATGAATTTACACATTACCTCTACTAGAATTGCTTCACCATCTCTTCATATATATGTCTCTATATGTATACATGTTAGGATACATACCAGATTAAAGAGTGTGTCTTAGATGTAAGTTCATCAGAAAGACTAATGACTAAAAATCTAAGATGCAAATCTATCATGAAATAACTAACAACATTACTCTGTGTGGCCTCATCTGGAGGATTGTGTCCAGTTCTGCGCCCTCCAGTTCAAGGACAGGGAGTTGTTGGAGAGAGTCCAGCACAGAGTCACAAAAATGATTAAGGCAGTTGAATATCTTCCTTATGAGGAGAGACTGAGGGAGCTGGGGCTTTTTAGCTTGGAAAGGAGGAGACTCAGGGGTGACCTCATTAATGTTTATAAATATGTAAGGGGTAAGTACCAGTAGGGTGAAGCCAGCCTCTTTTCGGTGATGGCAAGTGACACAACAGGGGGCAATGGGTACAAGTTGAGGCATAGGAAGCATAAGAGGTTCCATGTGAACCTGTGAAAGAACTTTTTCACTGTGAGGGTGACAGAGCACTCGAACAGGCTGTCCAGGGAGGTTGTGGAGTCTCCCCCGCTGGAGATATGCAAGAACCATCTGGATGCGTTCCAGTGGTATCTGCTCTAGGTGGATCCTGCTCTGGCATAGAGGCTGGACCAGATGATCTTTCAAGGTCCCTTCCAGCCTCTGCCATTCTATGATTCTATGACTTCAAATTCCTAAGTCTGCTGTCTTCACATATGTCATCTATCTTTATATTTTTAGATGCTTTTTCAGATTGAAAACTCTTTTGGACATGAGTTTGGAAAGGCCCACTGTAATGCAATTCACATATCATATTGTATCACCCAACACCAGCATACTGAGGTAAAATGACTCTTTAAAATTACCTGTATAGCAAGTGTTCGAGCTACAAGACTTCTAAGATATTGTAAAGGATCTTCTGGACCTTCCCACTTGCTCTGCCACGTGATGGGACACTGAAACAAAAATATATTTACTGGAAGTATCCATTTCAAAAACATCATCATTGCATGTTAAGGTAGCAGTCCGAATGAAATTAAATAATCTAGAGATCAAATATATCTACAAAGAAAAAGAGCAATAAAGTAGTATAATGATCAAAGCATGCAACCACTAACAGGAAGGTCAAATTCCCAGTGATTCTTTATATGGCTCACTGAGATACAGTGCTGATAGAGATCTTACAAGAATCTCTGCTATTTAATAAGGAAATACCAGTAGGTTCTACAAAAACTTCAAAAAGGCTTAAAATGATTCTTTCTAGGAAAGCTGCAATCCTGTGTTTCAAGTGTAGCCACATGTTCACACTCCTTTACTGCTGCCTCAGACTTCAACATGCAGTTTTGTGGCTCTGCAGTGAAGTGAATCTACAACAGAACGAGGGGACAAAGTCTCAAGTTGTGCTGGGGGAGGTATAGGCTGGATATTAGGAGGAAACTCTTCACAGAGAAAGTGATTTGCCATTGGAATGGGCTGCCCAGGGAGGTGGTGAAGTCCCTGTCCCTGGAGGTATTCAAGAAAAGCCTGGATGGGGCACTTAGTGCCATGGTCTAGTTGATTGGATAGGGCTGGGTGATCGATTGAACTGGATGATCTTGGAGGTCTCTTCCAACCTGGTTGATTCTATGATGCTATTACAATTCCTCCACATGATTATATTCTCATCATCTTAAAGTGGTTGTAAAACATCCTGCAAGACTTCCCCTCACAAATTCCTCACTGACTTTAAAAAAAAAAAAAAAAGGCTTCAGAGATCTTCATAGAATTCCTCCTTATAAAACAAGGATAAAAACATTATTTCTACTCCACAGGAATCTGTAAAATATGCTGGAACAGACTGCAAGATTCTCCTCCTTCCGTAAAATTGAACTCATTGAAACCATTACCTGCAGAACACTGCACAATAATGAAGATGCTGATCTGAATAAACGATCTATAATGTTCAGCATTTACAGTTCACAACCTAACAGCACTAAGTGCTGAAAAGATTTCAAAATCTGATCACAGAAGTTTGTTATAGAAAAAGTCTCTTTCAAAGTAAATATTCCATATGTACCTCTTATAGAGGAGCACCAGAAAATATCTGGACCTGGGGACTCCAATTAATAACAAACTGAATAAGCTAGAACACATACTGGACAATTAGTAGAGCACAGCTAAATACATGTTTTTTTGCATAATGATGACTTTTAAAGATCTGAAACTATTATCTGTGGCATTTTTGCAGACTTCGTTGCTAGATATGCACTAACAGGCAGCTCCCCAATCTATCATTTAGAAGGCATTCACCTAATGTTGCTAATATATCATTCTAAATTACTTTAAGCTTAAGGTAATAGCTTAGCTAATTGTTACTATGGAAGCATATTTCAGATGTACAGTAATACATCAATTTTGTATAAATAAGACACATTGGAGAAACAGATAAAAGTCACACATTTACTGAGCTTCACATTTCTATTGTTAATCTATCAGCTTCATCAAGTGTTATGGCCTGGAAAGAACTACAGTCTTGGTGCTTTTATAATGTAACTTCTTAAAAATAATCCTTTGTCACATAACATTTGACCACAGTAAAGTCAACAAGAACACTGCACAGAAAATACATGAAAGAAATCACTTTAAGATGATAAATATAGTGAGGTTTGGGTGCATGAGGTTTGGTTGCCGTGCCAAAAGCATGGCATTAGCCTCTCTGGATGGCTACTGAAAAGATCGTGGTCACAAACCAAAAAAGTGGTTTGTGTCAAGGTAAGTGGGTAAGTAAGCAGAAGAAGTGCCAGAAGCACTTTGTTATATATATAGGGAAGCACTGAACTGATGTTTGTGAGAGATAAAAAAGCATAGAATCTGTAAGTATATTTTTGTGACAGTGATCAGCCTCATTGCTCCTGCTCCTTCCAATTTAAGAGTGTTGCTTAAGCACATGAGCCATACTCCTGCTAAGTAACAAGAAATATAACTATGAACATTAAGATACAGCTACTGCATGTGTCATTAGCATTCACTATGACTTATACTTAGAACCAGTTTCTACCACATAGTCAAAATGTGTTTAAAAAGGCAATGAGATCGCTAACATGAAAATGTTAATTTATTCTAATTGTAATTGCAATCTTGCTAACAAATGGTGTCTTGTGAATCTGAAAAGACAAAGGATTTAATTATTGTTTTAATTAGAAATTTGGTAGATCAATAAATATGTAACACTTTTTAACAATTCTTGTTCCTCACTTGAAGATAAACAAGCTGTTAATAGCAATTATGATTCATTCTAGGCCCGATCTTAACGCCTATGCATTAGCACCAACACAATTTATCAGCTGCTGCAGGTGAAACAAACCAACAGGCTTTCACATCAATATCTGATTATCTCTGGATCCCAATTATCTAACTATTAATGACAGATCATATAAATTTGAAGTCACTAATTGGACCAGTTAATAAACAGATCTATTTCAACTGACTTTCACCAATGTGTCTTATTTATGCAAAATTGATATATTACTGTACATCTGAAATATGCTTCCATAGTAACAATTAGCTAAGCTATTACCTTAAGATTACAGAAAATATGGAGAAAGTATATGTACAGATTTTGATTGATTTTCTTATGTATCAAGAATATAAGGTGAGGTGATAGGTTGAGATGATAGGTACAGTTTATCTGATATGATATAGCAATAATCCAGGCTGAAATAAATGCAGAGGGTGAACTGTGATTGCAATTGCAGTAAAACTTAAATTTTAAGAAACTGTAAAAACTAAGGAAAGGGGCAGGTTTACATATTCTGTTTGCTATATTTGACTCATCTAGCATGAAATGGAAATAGTATACCACAACTTCCAATCTTATCAGATTTGTCATTAACAGAAAGATTGGTAAAATTATAATACACTTAGAAGCTTCCGCAAGTACTTGAAGCAACATTTTTCTGGAGTTTCATTCCAGAAAACAACTTATTTCTGCTTTATAGTCACTATCAATAAATGAACTCCATTTTAGAGGCTCTATCAATAAAAGAACTTAGAGCAAATGTTGACGTGGAAACCTGCTTCAGAAATTTGTTCACTTTCCTTATTCTTTTTCATTGCTATAATGTAAATTCATAAGAAAATTACCTTCTGATTTAGCAGAGCGCTTGCTAGTCTGTGTACTTCAGAACTTAGTAAGGAGGTACCTCTGATGACTTTACTTAAAGAAGCAAGTGACTGGTGAATGCTCTGCACAAGGCGAATGGCATTGAATTGTTCCAGCATAATGAATGACAAAATTGGAGAGCCCTGTTGCTCCACAGGAGGAGATACTTTCTGATGAATCAGGTTAGAATTCTGAAAGAAAAACACACATGGTGTACAGTTAATGAACTCAGGGAAACTATTATATTATACAATGCATTATTAGTTTAATTTGTAATGGCTTTTAAATATGAAATAATGTAGCTGCCCCCTCCTGTCCTTTTTTAAAAATATGTTACTTTCAGTATTGTCCATGACGTGTTTAACAGAGGCTCCACTCTTCTAAGACAACTCTGGCTATTCTATTACTTCAAAAGTTCTGGAATTTCTGAAAAAAAACTTCACTTACCTGAATTACTGCTTTTAGTATTTGTGTTAAACTTGCAGTATAAAAAGAACACTGTACTGAGCAGGACAAGATTGCATTGGGTACTATAAACCGCACTGCTTTGGTAAGACACTGCACAATCAGTTCTAGGACAGTATTCATTGTAAGGGTGTTTTCAAGTGGCAATAATTAAAATGTATGTTCTCAAATGAAGCTAATATTGATGAAAATGTCAAGACATTCTCTATTAGTCCATCATAAATAAATGGCACAAAATAAATATTGTTATGTAAATCCTGAGTAACTTAGACTCAGATGTACTGCTACTCTCATACTAACATTTTTATTACTGACTTCCATTACATTACAGACACTGAAAATCCAAATTTATTCAATAATTTCAAGAGATGGTATAATTTTGCAAATCTAAATTTATGTGCAGCTTATTACAAAAATATATAGTAGCATGTGTTCTGAAACTGCCAACCTGACATGTGACAAAATGCTGCACTGAATTCCTTTACTGGAAAATTCTATACAGTGTAGATGTAAAAAAAAAACCCTAGCCTTTGGGGAAAAAATGTTCAGTTACTTCAATTTCTAGTAGTTTACTAAAGGTAAAATCAGATTTTACTTTCTCTTAAGTATCTCTTTTTAAAATGACAATTAGTTTTCATTTCCTTCCATAATAAATACACTTCTGAATAGTCACTTGGCATCACTGTTTTGTCATGGTAGGCCTAAGCAGGCCAAAATAGGCTTATACATGTCCTGCCTTGCCCAGACATATTTTTCTGCTCCCCCCCCATTCTGTTTTGGAGAGAAGCAAGGAAAGAGGACAAAGAACCTGGAGCCACTGAGTCTAATCATTTACATCCTGTGGTAAAGAAGATACACATGCTTGGCTTGTGCCTGCCTTGTGCAAGGCCTGTGTTCTGCCCTAGAAAGGGTAAAGCAAGCCTATGGCTTCACCTAATATGGTCAAGCTTGGCTAACTGCCATTCTGATTGGCTATTCTGTGTCCAAAGGCCCATTAGTCTTGGGCCATATTGATAAAAGGAGATGAGCAGGTGACACAACGTGCTCTGCTGTCATATCCGTGCTTGCTTACTACATCCTGAACTGCCTGGAAACTGCCTTCCAAGAATTTACCAGGAACAGGCTCTAAATGACTCCATGCCTGCATCTGAAAGTCTCCTGCCAAGACAGGAAGTCCTGGAGATACACAGGTCATCCAGAGGAGATCTGGACCAGGTCAGAGATTGTCTGCCTCCTTTCCCCAGCACCCTGAAGCCTAGGAAGAATCAAAAGTCTCAGTGGCTGACAAGACAGTTAACAGAATTCCCTGAAACCATTTGGGTACTGTGTGAAGCTGTAGCCAGCCCTGCCAGTCAGGAGAAAATTTGTGAGTAAATACTTAAAGCCTCTTGTAATTCACCATTGCCTTCTGCCATAAGCAGAAAGGAGCTCCTTAAGTCCATCTAGTGGGTAAGAGGGGTATTGACCACAAGCAGTATACCAACTGCAGCAACCTTCTCTTCCAGTTGAACAGATTTCAATTAACGTTATATATTATTACTAGTTATTTCTAGATCCTATGTTATTATCTGTATAAAGTTTCCATGACTGATGCGAAGAACTGATTATTATTAAAATTAGTGGTCAGGGTGGCAAGAGTTCTGAATACTGAATATTAATAATCAATATTAGTCTTTAAAACTAATCTCGCATTAATTACCCCTCCATTACAAGTTTCCAGAACACACAGAATATGTGTTATCCATAACCATTCTCAGGTACTGTAAATCTGTCAGAATCTTCACATGTTTTTCATTTTAAGCTCGTACTACTCTCAACTAGCAAGTGAAAATATATGAGAAAAAGCTAAGTGTGAGAGCAATACAGTAACTTTGGTTTATGACTGACAGAAAAATGAAGGATTAGGTCTTCCCTCTCACATTATTAAAATTATATACAACAAAGTTATTCACCATTCAAAGTATAAAAACCATATTTTTAAATGTTATATTTTGAATTTGCATGCATCCTGAACTAATGGTATCAGTTTCACTTCAATTTCTCCGAAATCATAGGTTGTTAAGTAAATTTAAAATGTAATGGGTAACCAGCACAAGCTTGTTGGAAATTTCTTACTGGAGTATTTAGTTGCACAAAAAAGGAATAACAAAGACATTACAACATGCAGGCTTTGCTCAGTCTTTCATATATACTGTCTTTATTCGCTGCTCTCTTCTCCCTTGTAACGGGATATGACAAGAGGAGATGTCATCAAGGTGCACCAGGGGAGGTTTACATTGGACATTAGAAGAAACTTGTTCACTGAAGGAGTTGGTCAGGCATTGGAACAAGATGCCCAGGGAGGTGGTGGCACTTTGGGACGTGGTTTAACAGCCACAGCAGTGTTGGGTTGGTGGTGGGATTTGATGATCTTAGACGTCTTTTCCAATCAAAACAATTCTATGATTCTGTAAAAACTTACTGAAAGAACAGGCCTCAAAATTCCTCAGTATTGTCCTCTACATAAATCTCCTATGAATTGCATATTAATTTCCTCACTCTTTCTAATGTTCTCTCCTGAGAATTTGCTAAAACAACTGATCTGTCATTTTTATATAGAAATTAAGCATGAATACTGCTATCAGCTTATACATTTAGTGTTCTATTACATTCCCTTAAAATCCATTATGTATATAATTTACATCAGCTTTAAAAATATCCTCATGACCTGCTTGGGCATTAAGATGAAGAACTGCTGAACTACTGCATGCTTTTCCTAATCATAAGAAAGTGAAGATAGGTTCTAACCTTTAACACTAAATACTATATTGTGCAACCGATATCCAATTATGTATATTTTGAGACTTCAATAATTTTCCCTCTTTTACTTCTGTACTTGTTATGATCTCAGTACAAGATAAGATTGCATATAGTCTCATCTAAGATGCTCCATAACTTTTCTAAGTTATCTTCCTAAATTAAAGTATTTTCAAATTCCCCTATGTTCTGAAAATTGCTCCCTCAGAAATGTAATTAATAGAATGAAAATAAACTCATATACCTCCACTAGTTCTGCATTTGATTCAAAATTCAGTACTGGTGGTGGTGTTAGGTTTTAGAAACCTCCAGTAGCCTACTGATGGACTTATTCTTCCTCCTCCTTCAAGTCCCTCTGCTTATTCTGTTTATTACACAATTTTTTCATTGCTGAAAATAAAAGAAAGAATGATCTTCTATTTCTGCTTCTACTGATTTTCCTTGGTGAAGAAACATTGCTCTTTTATAAAAGCTAAGGGTTCCTAATGTTTTAGATAAAAGAAAACAACCCATTAACTTTCAAAATTACTTTTGCAATTGTTTTGGAACATTATGCAAATATATTAAAATAATTAGTTAGCTTTCAATTTACACACAACAGAAGATAAGGTAGAACACACACCATAACAGCAGACCTTCTAACTTTCACGGAGGTACTAAAGGATTTCCTTGAAACAAGGCAGAAAATGCATCCTCCTTACAATGAAAACACAGCAGTGATTCCTGTCTCTCTCTGTTCATGACAACTGTTTGGAACTGATGAAACAGTTAAGCATTACTATTGCCTCCTGACATTTTTATGCTTCTCTGAAAATGATCATATGATAGGTAATGCCTGAGTCCCTTTGGACAGTGATTTCCAGATGATCCAGTTAAGTGACCAGGAAATGCTTATATAGGTCTTCATCTACATTCTGTCATGTCAGAAGGCTACATGGGAAGAGAACAAACACCAGGAGAGATGTTGGCTGAATTGGTCTGATGGCCCAGCCCTGGCCAATTAGGAAGATTTATTTTAAAGATTTCTGTAACATTTGTTCAGAGGGATGGAGCACCTCTCCTATGAAGAGAGACTGAGGGAGTTGGGGCTGTTCAGTCTGGAGAGGAGAAGGCTCCAAGGTGACCTTAATTGTGGCCTTACAGTATCTTAAGGGGGCCTAAAGAAAGTTGAGGAGGGACTTTTCAGGATTTCAGGTAGTGACAGGACTAGGAGGAATGGAACAAAGCTAGAAATGGGTAGATTCAGACTGGATGTTAGGGAGAAGTTCTTCACCATGAGGGTGGTGGGACCCTGCAATGGGTTGTCCAGGGAGGTGGTAGAAGCCCCATCCCTAGAGGTGTTTAAGGCCAGGCTGGATGAAGCTCTATACANCCCCACGATCGACACTTCAAGGCACTGCCGCAAAGACTGCCGACAGCGAGCCAAGGGACTATCGCCAAATTCCTACTCCACCGCCGTGAGTACCGCAGACGTTCCCTAGGGCTCCTGGCTGCCTTTGTTTTTAAGTCCGGCAAAGCTATTTCTCATAGCAACCTTTCCAAGCTTCCTGATTTTCCTGAATTACTAAATTCCCTGTAAGTATCCTTGTGAAAGATTTTTCCCGAAGGAATTTCTGAACCTTAGCTAATATTTTATATACAGTTGTGGGCGGGGCTTTCCAGAAATAAAATAACTGCAGATTTTATAATTCCTGCCTCGTGAAATCCCACAACCGAGTCAAACCCTGACTGATTTTATGATTCTATGAAATAATTTCTTGAACAGAATTTGAGCAAACTTAATTTGAGGTTTGCATTTTTTTAAACTTAATAGCAAGTTCATGAGAGGTTAATTAATTTGATTAGTGTTAAGCTGTTATTAAATCACATTGAAAGACTGCAGAGGCAGTTTTAGAACAGTATTTATTACAAGAGTGTTTTTAAATGGCAATAATTAAAATATATGTTTTCAAATGAAGCTAATATAGTCCAGAACAGCCGAATAGAAAGTTTGCTTGTGTAACTTTCAACAGAAGACTGTAACAATTTGAACCAGATTTCAAGTATCTATTTCATCTAATGTAAAATTCAATTAAAAATTCTGGAGTCTGCATTCTGATTGGACTAATAAACTGTGGATGAATAATAGGCAGTTTCCATGATTCGGCTGTTAGACAGACATAGAATAATAAACTCCACGGCTCAACAATTTCAGGATGTCTGAATTACTGTTAATAACATTTAACAGGGTGTTGCAAAATCTATGCCATCGAAGTAAAAAAAAAAAGTCCAGAAAATTTCCTGAAATATTTCTGAAAAAATAACCACATAGAAATCCTCATTGCTGTATTAATATATACCCCATCTGGAGTACTGTGTGCAGTTCTGGAGCCCCCAGCACAGGAAGGACATTGAAGTGTTGGAGCGGGTCCAGAGGAGGGCCATGAAGATGATCAGAGGGCTGGAGCAGCTCTGCTGTAGGGACAGGCTATGAGATTGGGGGCTCTTCAGCCTGGAGAAGAGAAGGCTTCGAGGGGACCTTACAGTAGCCTTGCAGTATCTGAAGGGGGCCTACAGGAAGGCTGGGGAGGGATTATTTAGAAGGTCTTGCAATGACAGGTCAAGGGGCAATGCGTTTAAACTGGCAGAGGGGAGATTTAAACTGGATGTTAGGAGGAAGTTCTTTACAGTGAGGGTGGTGAGACACTGGAACAGGTTGCCCAGGGAGGTTGTGGATGCTCCCTCTCTGGAGGTGTTCAAGGCCAGGTTGGAGGAGCCCTTGAGTGACCTGTACTAGTGGGAGGTGTCCCTGCCTATGGCAGGGGGTTGGAACTAGATGATCTTTGAGGTCCCTTCCAACCTTACCATTCTATGATTGTATGAATTATTTCCCATTTCAAAATGCCTTAAATTTAAAAGGTAAAATTCCTAATGCATATCTACCGTTTTTGCTGTTGTTTGTGGTATCTTTGGCCACAAAGATTTCAACAGATTGAGCATAAAGGACTACTATTTACAGAATCACAAAACAATTCAAGTTAGAAGGAACTTCTGGAGATTGTCTAGTCAAATCCTCTGCTCAAAGCTACAGCAGGTTGCCCAGCACTGTACAGTCAGGTTTTCAGTATCTCCAAGGATGGAAGAAACGTACTTTTTTTTAAAAAAAAAAAAAAATCTTTTAGCAGATCTTCTTAAATTCTATTGTTTTTCAAAATCTCTAAAGCATAATCATCAAAATTTTGCTTTCAGTAGTTTTTGTGAAGAAGAAAATTCTGTCAACCCAATAATTAAGTTGTTCTGCTCTTTAGGCAAAATGACAACTGCATCTGGTACCTAACATCATAGAATTGTTGCAGTTGGAAGGAACCTCTGGAAACTGTTCATCCCCATGCTCAAAGAAGAGTCAGCTACGATGGGTTGCCCAGAACTATGTCCAGGCAGGGTTTTGGTATCTCCACACATAGACTCCATAGCCTCTTGGGGCAACCTGTTCCAGTGTTTGACCATCCTCATAGTAAAAATCTTCTCTCTTATGTTTAAATGGCATTTCCTGTAATTCTGTTTGTGCCCATAGCCTCTTGCCCTGTCATAGGACACCACTGAGAAGAGCCTGGCTTTGTCTCCTTTACTCCTTCCCATCAGTTGCCACACACTCAAAACCTTAAGCCTTCTATTTCTCAGGCTGAACAGTCTGTGTTTTCTCACCCTGTCCTATATGACAGATACTCTTGACCACTAATCATCTTGGAAATTCATGGAAATCATTTCCAGGATTCTTGGCTCAGTCACATTCCCAGGTGAGGGTAACTGACCCTGAATTCTCTGGATTCTTCTTTTTGCTCTTCTTAAGGAAAGGATTAACTCTTGCTGTCTTCTAGTCCTAAGGAATCTCTCCCAATCACACTGATCTGTCAAAGATAACTGAGACTGGTCTCACAGCAGCAAGCATTGATGGGTGCATCCCATGAAGACCACTGGACATGTTTATACTCTGAACACAAACCTCTTCCACCAACGGTAAGTCTTCCATGCTCTGTAATGTCCCACTGCTTTTTGGGGACCTGAGACTGGTGAAGGTCAAACTTACAAGTAAACAGAGGCAAAGAAGCATTTTAGCACTTCATCTTTCTTTGTTGTTTGTGGCCAAACAAACATTCATTTGTTTGTGGCCAAACAAACATTCATTTGTTAGCAGCCCTGCGGTTTTCTTCATCTTCATATTTGTTGCCCTTCTAACACAAATTCCTTCAAAGACCAGGGTCTGGGAATGTGAGGCTTCTTTCAGGTGTGTAAAAAAGGTCTCATCTACTTGCTCCCAATCAGGTGACCTGCTGACTTCTAATCTGAATTTGCAAACTCTTAGCTGGCACTTTGCACATGTCTAGGTTGAGCACTATGCATTCCCACTGGTCTCTAAAATAAAGGGAAATTCCCTGCCCTCACCTTGCTGGCTTCTCCTTCCAAGGGAACCTGTATCCATTCATGGTAGCACTACATATGTGTGAGCTACCCTTAACCGCTACCCCTAGACCAATATGGTCATGTTACATATGGTCCATGTAACCCTTGTCAGTATGACTGGAGCATATGTGGAAAAATATTGAGGGGTGATAGTCTGAGTGCCAGACAAGGCTTGGCAGTCTTTCCACAATGTCCCATATCTGAGCCCTGATAAGTAGCAGACCAGAATAGACAACAGATCAGAAAATGGGAGCATCATTCTCCCCACAGGATGGAGTTGCCCATGGCTATTTCTTAACACTTCCTCCTGGTGTTTCTGTGTGGATCACGTTTAGTTGGCTTGAGACCTTCATTTGACAAGGTCTCAGCCTCTTGTCAGCTATGAGGGCACTAAATATGTTGTCTAAGTGGAAATCCTGAGACAGAGCAGAAGCCTTCCTCCTGATGTCAAGTCACAGGCTTCCAGCCTTTGCCATCCTGTAAATTGCCACTTCCTACCCTAACGGACACACACTATGCTTGCACCACTCTCAGGGAAGTTGAAGGCTTGGCTCTTCAAGCTGCAGTGCCTAAAAAAAGATCCAGCTAATCTATTTCTGAGCAAAGTCGGACACCATCCTCTGTGAATTCTGTGAATTCTCTCACAGCTCCTTAATTTGATGATGAAGATCCTCAAAAACCACACATCTTCTGCAGTTTATGATACTCCCTTCTGTTGCCCCAGCCTCAGGAAGAGGCACCAGGCACTCTCTGCAAACTGAGATCTGCAGAGCTGCATTCATTCCTCCAAAAGCAGCTTGAACCATGAGCATGTCACTGGACCATGAACATGACACTACCATTGCTGAGAAGGCATATCCTCTACTGAAAAAAGCTGGTGGCCTTCGGTAAGCTCTTCAGCACTAACTACTGTGCAACTTTTGCTGCCTCTGTTATCTGCACTCAATATTATTGACTGAGAGATTACAACTCACACTGAAAGAAAAAAATATAAATATTATTTTACATCCTTTAATGTGTTATAATTCTTCAGTGGCCACGCCATTAAGAAGTTAAATGGCATACGTTGCGATCTTCAACATGCTGGCCAGTATTATGTAAAGTTTTCATTCTATCTCTGATTTCTGAAATTCACTGTCTGCATACTCTCTACAGAAATTAGCTACATTATATACTCTAAATTATTTAGACTGATTTTTTTTGTAGGATGAAACACTTACGTTCAGTCTAGAGAAATATTTAGTCAAACACTGTCATTTTATCTAAACTTGGACCCTTGATGACAGAATGCAAAAGCGATCACCATATGGTATTGAGAGTGTACAGATAAAAATAAGCCCATGCTTAAAGATTAGGATCAATTATTTCAGCATAAACTCTGCAAGACAAATCTACCTCAAGTGGTAAATGCTGTTATGCCTTGGAATCATCAGAAGCACAATAATTATTTCCAAAGTATTTGAAAGATAATCCTTTTTTAGTTAATCTTTGATTTACATACTCAGCACTGGAATAAAAATGTTTAAAAACACACTTAATCTTTGTCTACATATTAACAAGCTTCTGAGCATTTTTTGCTTCTAGAGTAAAAAGTATGGGATTTTGAAACCAGCTTTGAATTTATAAGTAGATTAGCTAGATTCAGTTCAGACCTACACTGGACACTTCCTGAATTTCTTAAGTTTGAAACTATTATTTCCAAATATTCTTAGTAATAAATATATTTGATAGGTAGAAGACTAATATGTGCTTCTTGTAAAAGAAATGGAAGTTACTGTAAGCATGCATCCCATCCACTTCAATTTTACTACTATCCATATGCAATAGATGAAAGATAATATTATAGGATCACAGAAGTCAGGGGTTGGAAAGAATCTCCAGAGATCATCGAGTCCAACCCCCCTGCCAGAGCAGGACCATAGAATCTGGCTCAGGTTGCACAGGAATGCAACCAGACAGGTCTCGAACATCTCCAGAGAAGGAGACTCCACAACCTCTCTGGGGAACCTGTTCCGGTGCCCCATGACCCTTATAGTAAAGATCTTCCTCATGGTGAGGTGGAGCTTTCTGTGCTGTAGTTTATATCCATTGCCCCTTGTCCTATCACAGGGCACACCGAGTTTGTCCCCTCCCTCTTGACATCCAGCCCTCATATATTTATAAACATTGATTAGATCCCCTCTAAATCTTCACAAGACCAAAAAGCCTCAGGTCCCTCAGTCTCTCCTCACAGGGCATGAGAGTTAAACTTGGATTTCTTAGAATATATTGATAATATATATACTCCTGCTAATCAAATTATAATCATAAAGGTCAGATTTATATCATAGTTCTGTTTAGATGGGGACATGCATACATTCTTGGACTCTTGGAAGGAGGAGGGAGCAAGAAGGAAGGATGTATCCCTGAATGCAGCACAGAAATGTGCTTTAGGAGGTTCATACTGAAGAATTGGTGGCCACTTTAGTGGCATACAGGCTTGTACTGACCCAAGCACTTTGTGACCGTCGTGGTAGGCCTAAATAGGCCCAGGCATGCTTCCCTGCTCCCCCTCATTCTGTGCTGGGGCTGGTGGCCACGGGGAAGGGGACAAAAGCCCTGGCTTCACCTAATATGGTCAAGCTTTGCAAAGTGCCATCCCGATTGGCTAATCTATGTCCAAAGGCCCATTAGTCTCAGGCTGAATGGATATAAAGGGATGAGCAGGTAGCACAAAGGTGCTCTCTGCTATTGTATCCGTGCCTGCTTACTACCTCATTGATCCTGAGCTGTGTGGGACCCCAGCGAACAGGATCAGGCTCTGATGCCTCCATGTGTTCGGCCTGCACAGCCAGTGTGACACCGTGCTGAGACTGCACACCGCAGGACATCCTGCCTACACCTGAAAGCCTCCTGCTGAGAGAGCCAGGACCAGGTCAAAGATCGTCTGCCTCCTTTCTCCAGCACCCAGGAGCCTGGGGAAACTCCAAAGCCTCTAACGGCTTTCAGACCGGCAGCAACCTCGTCACGTGCTTTGGATATTGTCCCATAATATTTTTGTCAATAAATACTTCAAGCCTCTTGTAATCATTAATTGCCTCCTGCCATAAGCAGAAAGGAGCTTCCTGCATCCATCCAGTGGCTAAGCAGGATAATTAACTGCAAGCGGTGTAAGTGACCGCACAAACCTTCTCTTCCAGTAAAAATGTTTGCTTATGCTGGGTACCTTTAAAGTGTTCCAGTTTTGCCTGTTCCCTGTATGTATAAATTTCCAAGCCGTGCATTTTGAACCTTGTAAATAAGTTTTCTGGTGAGATTTAATGTTAATAAACAGTTTTCATAGTTATTAACAATCTCTGCCTGGATAGGAAAATTAATATCTATTATTAATTTTGAAACATTTTTCATAACACTGACCATGGTCTTCTTTGAGGGCTGTGTCTCTCAGAGGTAAGAACACTCCCTGAGGGGTGAAGCAGACTCTCGCCAGGGACTCAGTTTAGCAAAAATGTGCTTTTATCTCACCAAATAGGGAAGAGACTACTGTACCAGTAAGAAGTGCTGCATTGCCAGACTGTTTGTACTTAATATGTTTAAGCAGTAGGAGCATGTTCCTAAGCTGAAAAATGTTCATAAAGTGCATGTAAGTGTGGTGCATACATTTCAGTATAAGAGGTGATGATGTAGTACTTTTTTAGACAGTAAAAGTATTCCCTTAAGAGCAGAATTCTCAAAACAAGAGAACTATTTTTCTGGAGCTGTATGTTAGTGGAACTAAAGACTGCTCCTGAGTCTACAGGAAATATTGCTTCTTTTAACTGTTTTGCCTAAGTAGCCTTGGATTGGAGGCTTTGTATGTTNCTTGCCCAGATCACACAATAAATCTGTGGGAAAGCAAGAGCACTTAACTGTTTACTCAGTTTGTCTCTAATACCTAGGTTTTTCAGCATAAACCTAGCTCTTAAATGGATATAAACATTATGAAAAAGTTACAAACTTGGGTTTTAATACTGATAAACCTTTTTACTCTCTTGTTAATATCAAAAACCAATTAATTTATTAATAATTCTCCACCTAAATTCTCCATCTCTGTGAAAAAAAATCTCATGATTTTGTTGTTATTAGTAACACCAACAATAATTTGAAAAAATCTCATAAGCAAGATCTTGCATCTGGGTTGGGACATCTCCAGTATCAGGTAGAGGATGAAGAGATTTACAGTAGCCCTGTGAGAAGGACTGGAAGTACTAGTGGATCAAAAGCTAGACATTAGCCCTTGCGACAGCATTGATCAAAGACAGCATTTTACACCTCCAAAAAAAGGTTCTCAAATATAGTGAGAAATGGCTATTTACATACCAATAAATCCAAAAGTAAGAAAGAAACTAGCTGCTTAGCTCTCCAAACCAGATGAACTATGTGGTCACTTACAGGAGCAAAATGAAGAATGACAGAATGGTCACCAGTAAGGGATTAGCCACAGATTACTCAGACACTATAAATCAGTCAGGTTGATCCTAATCTTTACCAAAGAGATTGTTTTTTTAGCTAAACCAGAAGCCTCCTGTATCCATAGAAGTACTGCACACTAAGCAGACAATTTAACTAATATTAGAGGTGAGGGGTGTGTTTTAACTCAAGCAAAATACAGTAAGCACAGGAAACAATATACAAAATTTTTGTAAATAAAAAATTTAAAAACGCTCTTGCTAGGAACAGGCCACACTAATTGGTTTTAGGATAACTGTGCAAGGCCCTCATAGTAGTCTTCTAGCTAGACTTGTTATCAACTTGTTAACAGAGCTTGCTGTTTGAAGCAGAATTCAGTACCACGTGTCTCCTGTTATGATGTGAAGTTGAAGCATTGGGTAATAGTGAAGGTCTTGAATGTATGGACAGAAGTTGAGCAAAAAGAGTAGAGAGAACTATGAACAACAAGCTGATGGCAACCTACTGGACACTATGAACAGGCAATATTAAGAAGTGGCTAGTTTGTTTTTACTTTAAAACAAGAAGATGCAATTAAGTAAGAAAGAAAAACCACCAATGGACCCAAAAAGGTACCTGCCACATCTTGAAAAGTAACCCTATCTAAGTATCACCCAGCCTGTAAAGGGTTGAAAACTCATATGAAAGGAGATCTCAGGTTTGAGGGTGACAGTAGAAGAGAAAGAGAGGCCTAGGTCCAGTTCAATTTGTCAAAGACCTTTCGGGCTGGATTACCTCCACATGGGTGACTAAAACCATCAAAGACTATTAGCCACAAGCACTGAGTATGCGGCTTCAGCTTTGTGGTACTGCATAGACACTGCTAATTTATGACAGAAGTTTTAATAAATGCTCTAAATCTGCTGTGCTAATGATTAACGATAATTAAGTAGCCATTAGCAATGTGTGATGTTAACAAGTACTAATTTGATGTCATTTTACTGTTTAAAACTAACCTCATTTTTCAGTCTTCGAACACTACAATCAAAATCTCTAATTTTCTGGCTGGTACATCTCCACATACGCAACCATATCATCTGAGCTTTTCCAAAGGTTTGCAGACCTAAACGTATATTTATCTTTAGTCAGGAAAACATAATGGAATGTGGCACACTGAAATGTACTGCTTTTTCTTACAGAATCTCAGACATAGCAGCCAGTGGTTCAGAGACCACAGATTTCAACATGAAGTTACTTTGTATCAAAAGATGACCTTGACAAAAACATAGTGTATCATACACACAGCATGGATTAAATGAGAATTTAATCAGAGGTTTCAAAAGGTAGTGGCAAATTCAAATTCAGACTGCTCCTTACAGTGCCTCATTGTCACTTTTTTATATGTGGTTATTTGAATAAGGGAAATGTTACTTGAAAAAGGGAAATGTTTTTCTCATTCTGTTGTCACTGTGTACAAGACATCTTTTTAGGTTACAATGTCTATAGTTAGGAGGAGAAAAATAGTGCCCAAATGTCTAGGTAGACACCTAGCATGAAGTGAGAGAGATCCTCCCCCAACTACGTGTAGTATCTGCATTTCAAAGAGAATTGTGCATATATATAGCAGAAAGGGGACTGTGCTGGTTTGAGACTAATTGGAATATTTTACTGAGCTGTAAGAAGAAAGAGAAACAACAACAGTAACCTATATCACTCATTATTCTACTGAGAAGCACAGCTAGTCAAAATATAGATCAGACACTTCTCAATAACTTCTCAGTTCTCAGTTCTTGTGGTTCTGCTCCTTCACCCTAGCAGTCTGTGGTTGTTTTCTGCCTTAACTCTAATCCGATCTAACCCTTTATTTCCTCTAACTTCCTTGTCGTCTTTTTTTGACATCTCACCTGAGATCTTTCCAGATTTATCACGTGAGATATACAGGGATTGATCTGGTTATTTCTGAAAGGAGGGAAAGAGGGCAGAAAGAGGGGTGAGTGGGTATTGGGTCGGGAGCCTCCTGGAAATCTGATTGTTTTTGGAGGGATTTTTGTGTTCCTGTGCTACTTTTAAATTGTATATAACTGTATATTGTGTATATATATGCTTGTTAAGTTGTGCTAAGCTGTAAATATAGCTTCATTCCTTAACTTCCAGACGGCCGAGTCTAGTCTGGGTGATTTTATTGTGTGTGTGTGGGGTAACTCCCAAACCATCACAGGAACCCTGATAAGATTTCCATGGTGGGAACTCAAAGCTTTGCTGTACATGTAAAAATTCCCCTCCAACTGAACCAACTTAGAACAAAGAAACAAAAAAAGGAAGTGACATTGGATATTGCAAGCCCTGTAAAAAGGATTTTCATGAACCTCAGTCATGGTACTAGCTTTAGCTTGTACTACATTTCAATATTATACAGGAAAAAAATAGTATTTGAAATAATTAAACATTTTGTTGTGAATATTAGAGAAACGAAGAGATTTGATTGTAATCTAAAAATATATCTGTATACTTCTTGGAAACACATACCAAATGCTAGTCTCAAGTCTCATGAGTGTGGTCTCACCTCCATATGGAGAAAAAAAGTGACAGCCTGTTATCCCACATAAAGGCTTCATGGCTAATTACGCACACGGAATGCTGTAGTTTCCACCTTAAATGCACCTAATATACCTTTTCACATCTTATGTTTCAATATTTAAGATAATTCCTTAGATCTTACTTTTAATGTAGTTGCTGGGAGGAAAAAAAAAAAAAGTCTTTATTTAAACTAGCCACTTTCCTACCTGATTAAGTTTCTTCCATAGGTTGAGAACAGGAGAAAGTTCAGTAGACCATATTTCTCTGTCAAATTTGCAGCCAGCAGTTACTGACCTGCTCAGGATGCGAAGCTGTGAAATAACCTGTGTGATGAGAATACAAATGAGATCTCAGAGAAGGGTAAACAAACTTCTTTTAGTACAACATGATACAGTAGCAATACATACAAAACTCTCTAATTCATCCATGGTCTAGACTTTTCTGCATGCTTAATTATTAATCACGATCTACTGAAAGCACAAACAACACCTATATCCAAATGGAAAACGTACTTGAGCCTCATTCATATTAAACACAAAAGAAAGAAACAAACAAATCCATATTTTTCCTATCACAGTAATTGTCTCTGTTCAATTATAATTTTAAAACTAATGAGGTGCATAATTAAAAAGCCTCTTTTGCACAAAATCTACAGACTAAACTCAAGCTTGGCCTTTAATTAGGCTCTATCTGTAATTAAAAATAGAGAAGTAAAAAGCCGTATTACTAAATAGATACAGCAAATATCATGCAGCAAAAATCTAAGACAATTATAGTCAATTTATTCTCATCTCCCATGGACTTCCTACTTTGACTTTCATACTACCTCAAATTAGTTAAATGTATATTTATTAATTTGAAGAAAGCACACAAGGAACTAAAAGAACAGCAAAAATTTAATATTAAGGAAGGAGAGCTTCCAGTTCATTAGGTCCAGCTGCCCCTGGACCTAACTCCACACATAAAGTGATCAAATATATTTATACATTTACAAATAAAGAGTAATGGAATTAAAGTTATTCAGGTATATTGCAGTCTGTCTCTTAAACTGCATAGAAAACTCTTGGCATTTTTTGGTATTTTAACTACAATTCAGTTCTTCACAGTGCATTTTTTTGCAAGACGTGTTAGAGAACAGCTTCCCTCATCTTTTGCTTGCCTTCAAAGAATTAAACTCAACAATTAAAAAAATAATCAGTTGTTCAGCAGGACTAGACTATTTAATTGTTATACAGAATAAAGCAGGAAGAAAAATTGTTTCTGCTGGGTTTTGATTTTATATTGTGTTGGGGGTTCTGTTTGTTTGCTTTTCATTTCCTTTCACTGAAGCAATCAGCACCTTCTTATTTATCAGCTTTGACAGGGACCAGAAAACTTAAAAAGATTATAGTACACTGAACCATTATTTTAGCTTCTCCAATGTTTACTATAATCACAGAATCATTTAAGTTGGAAAAGACCTTTTTCGAGATCATCAAGTCCAAGCATTAATGTAGCTTTGACAAGTCTACATCATGTCCCTAAGTGACACATCTACACATTTCTGAATACCTCCAGGGATGGTATCTCAACGATTTCCTTGGACAGCCTCTTCCAGTATTTGACAAGCTTTTGGTCAATACATTCCTCCTAATACCCAACATAAACCTCCTCAGTGCAATTTGAGGCCATTTCCTCTTGTCCTATTTCTTGTTACCTGGAAGAAGAGTCCAGGCCGCATCTTGCATGACCACCTTTCAGGTAGTTGTAGAGAACGATAAGGTCTGCCCTCAGCCTCCTTTTCTCCAAAGTTTTCCTCACCCACCACTCACAAGACTTATGCTCTAGACCCCGCACCACCTTTGTTTCCCTTCTTAGGACATGCTGCAGCACGTGATAGTGTCTTTCTTGTACTGAGGTGCCCAAAGCTGAACATGGTATTCAAAGCACAACTTCACCAGTGCTCAGTATAGAGGGACTATCACATCCCTAGGCCTGTTCACAGCATTGATTGTAATACAAGCCAGGATGCTACTGTTGGCATTCAGCCAACAGTTCATTAGTACCCACTCAGTTCTTTTTCACTAGGCAGCTTTCCAGTCACTCTTAACCCATGATAGCAGTGACCCAGGAGCAGGAACTCAGACTTAGCCTTGCTGAACCTCCTATCATTGGTTTTGGCCCATCAATTCAGCCTGTCCCGACCTCCCTCTAGAGCCTTCCTACCCTCACAGATCAGCTTCTGCCTGACTTGGTGTCACCTAAAAACTTACTGAGGAGCACCTAAACCCCTTGTCCAGATCATTGATAAATATGTTAGAGAGAACTGGTCCCAATACTGACTCCTGTGGAATACCACTTGTGACTTGGCCAGCAACTGAATTTAACTCCATTAACCATCACTTTTTGGGCCTGGCCATACAGCCAGTTTTTCACCCAGCAAAGAGCGTATCTGCTCAAGTCACAAGCAGACCGTTTTTCCAGGGGAATGCTGTGGGAAATGCTGTCAAAGCCTTTATTAAAGTCCAGTAGGCAATATCAACAGCCTTTCCCTCATTCACTAAGCAGATCATCTTGTCACAGAAGGAGATCAGATTCATCAAGCAGGACCCACCTTATAAACCCATAATCACTGGGCCTGATCACCTGCTTGTCCCATGACAGCACTCAAGCTGATCTGCTCCATTCCTTTCCTCAGCACTGAGGTCAGACTACAGGCTTGTAGTTCCCTGGATCCTCCTTTCAGCTCTTCTTGGAGACAGGCACCACATGTGCTAAATTGCAGTCAACTGAGACCTCCCCACTTAGATAGGGCTGCTGACAAATAATGGAAAGTGGCTTGATGAGCACTTCTGTAGCTACTTCGCAGTAGCTTTGGACAGACTTCATTTGGTCCCATAGATTTGTCTGTCTGTGTCTAAGTGGCGTAGCAGTCATTAACCATTTCCCTTTGGATTCTGGGGGCTTCATTCTGCTTCCTGTCTCCTAGCTCAATGGGGTGGGTAACCCAGAAAACAGCTGGTCTTACTATTAAAAACTGAGTTGTTTTCGCAACTTAATTTTAAACTTTAACAAGCTTTCATGCTCCAGCTATTGTGTATAGCAGAAAATATTCTTGTTTAATTTAGCAAAAAATTATTTTCTCTGATTAATGTTTTGATCAGAGTGTCTTTATCATTCCTGTTATTCTTCCTCTTTTTCACCCTGCACACATGCAAATGTTCTGACAAGCAATACAGATAATAAATGACACATTTGTGCCTTCCAGATATCATTCTTTTGGCTCTTATAATTTGTTTTTGGATAGTTGCCTGCTGTCATTTGCAAAGAAATAAAACATTTATATCAAATACACTTCACTGGTAATTGAGCATGCAGAACTTCATATAAACTTGCATATTTATACTACAAAGCTGCAAAAAGTTTATATGATTGCTTTGTGAGTATTTGGATTGAAAATATTATGTATTGTGGTTTATTTTTTAAAGTGCCTTCATAGATATATACCCTTTGGTGCATATATATGAAATGAATTTGAGATATAGTGACTGCAAGATCAAGCAATTATTTTCTAACTCCAGTGTACAGGGTTAGCTATTTCTAATTATAGAATTTTTCAATACTATTTAAATAGGAAATACTATCTACTCATTACTGAAATTTTTGTTCATCAGTGCACCTACTTCTGTTTCTGCTTTGTATATTGTGTCAAAGTAGCTCAAAAAGTATTGGGATGTGATTGTCAGAAGTTAAGCACTTAAAAGTATTCATCAAAAGAAATCCAGTTCTAACTCTCAGTGTTCTGGAGTACTGTCACTTATTGATACATATTTAAGGAGAGGGTTGAAAGTGGACACTGTATATAGTCACTTAGAGAAACACTCTAAGTGTTTCTTCACTCCACCTACCCTTAAGCACTTACTTAAAACTTAACTGGAATTACAAAGATTACCACCTTAGCCTCCCTGAACAATCAACAGACAGATCTTAAGTGACGTAGTTTGCCATTTGGAAGGTCCTCCTTTTGAGTACATAGGAAAACTAAGTTCCTTACATAGACACATCAGACAGATGACTTTATGTTGTGAAAATCGGAACGAGCATTTTCATTTCCTGGAAGTCTAACTTAAAAATTCAAGAATTCAGCTCCTTTCCTGGCACTACACATCAGGTCAATCCATAATCACCTTACTCCAGAGTGAGACTAATTGTGTCTTAAACACAGTACTTCTATGACCATGTAGACTAGATATGACTAGTACAGAAGCAGACATCTAGGTCTGTTGCATCATATCCTTTGCATTCTCTTTTGGAAAGGTACCAACATATCTACCTAATCATAGTTGTTCAATACGAGGTACTCAGAAAAGGTGTACTTTTCCAATACCTAACCTTTGCTATCTAAACTCTACACAAGGAGGAAAACAGAATTATCGCTGAAAATATGAGAGAGATGGAAAGAATAAATAAAAGCAATCTCCAATAGCAGCCTGTTTAAAGTTGAGTGAGAAGATTATTCAGAACCACTGAGTTTTTGTAAAAGCTGCTTGGTTTAAGTAAGGTCAACTAACTCAAACAGCATTTCTATTAAAAAATTAGTAGAATAATTTGCATGTGAACAGTGCATGTAACAACTATGAAGCGCATACAAGAACTGCTACTGAAGATGTTCTCCATTCTTGGTGGGAAATTTTTATACTGGGATTTTTGTGGGGGATTTTTTTGTTGTTGGTAGTTTTAGGGTGTTGGTTTTTTTTTTTTGCATTGCTAGTATAGAAAAATACAAAATGCATATAAAGGTGAAGGTAGACAAACTTAAAATGTTCATATTTATTTACCTGGTTCCTAAATTAATCGTGCAGCTCACCTTTTTAATCTATTGCACAATTTAGGATCTTGTGTGGATATATCTTATGATATTGACCAACACATTATAATAAATCCCACACACGTTTAAAGAAATTATTTAACAGAGATAACAGATAGAATGAAACACAATAAAGATAATGGATGATCCCATGTGGCTTCATATAGAACTACTAGAAAGTCATGTCTGACCTGAAAATTCAAATAAAAATTCATGGAAAAATAAAATGAGGTAATCTCAAAATTTTAACTTTTCCTTCCTTATATAAAAATAGATTTCTAGGAACACGAATCTATTTCTGTTCTCTATTCATGCGCACGGTGAGGTATAATCTTCAGTAATTCACAGCTACTGCAAAAAAAAAAAGAATACTGCACAAATACAATATATAATAAACAAAGGCTTATATGTATACATCTATATTTCTTGTATTTATTTCAGAAGCAATCAATCCTACAAGTCATACAACAAAATCAAATCTTATTGCAGCATTATAATTAAAAAAAACAAGTAAAAAAGTAAAAGACACATTGTAAAATTCTGTCAATGAACTAAAAGTTAAAAAAACAAAACAAAACAAAACACAAAAAACTAGGATCAATAATTCTGAACTGAATATTATTGCCATTCTAAGAATACAAAACAGAATAGCTTTGCCAGTCAGATAACTGCTGTGTTTTTTCAAGACAATGGAACAGATAAAAAGATTTTTTTTTGTCTAAAAAGCTAACAAATGGTTCTCACTAATCTATACACACACGATGTGAAATCAAATCCTCTACTGCCATCTACCAGTTTTAAAAGAATGTGGTCTTAGCACAGAAACTACTTCTTTGTTTCACATCTTTGAATGAAAACATAAATCTCTTGACACAGTTGCTTAAGGAAACATTTCTGGTTTTATAAGACTTTACAGCTCACAATCACAAATATTGGGAAAGTAGTACATTCAGTGTGATGCAACTGTCTTCATTGTGTCAGGAGAGAGAACAGGTTTCAGTTTGATATAGCTACTAAAAGAACTACATGCTTCCATACTGTTCAGCGTAGTTTGGCTGCAGTCACCCACATGGTTGTGTAAGCAGTCTAAGACTGAGCTGCCAAGGAAAACTCTCTGGCTTTCAAACCCTTTGTATCTCATACTCTCTTTGCAAGAACAGGGTTCGTAGAGGTTGTCAGTGCAGAGGTACTTTAATGGCATTCACAATCAAATAATTCAAACCGCATGTGGATGAGTAACAAGCAATGTAGCTCCACACTTCCTCTGTTGTTCCCTCAAAGCTGTGCTTTCACTAAATAAAGATGTGACATTGGACTGAATTCAATACAGAGATAGTATTAAAAAGATATGTAATTCAAAGCACATGAGGTAAAGACACCACTTATATGTTCCTCTATACTGAAGAGGATCATATACCTTTGACACTAGGAAGAGCCTCCGTGGAGCATGGGGGTTCAGTGGAGGACAGAAAATCAGCAGAATGCTGCCGATGGGCAGCACAAGCCTTTTTCTTACCCAGTCAATATTCTAGTTGCACCTCCTCTCAAAGAGTAACTAGGGGTTCTATTTTCTTGAGGTGCCCAAGAGACATATTACCTAGGGAGCATCATGCTAAAACAAAGGCCAGAAGAGGCGGCTGAACTTAGCTTACTACGTACACTAACAAAATGTAAGAAAAATTAAAAACGGCAGCCTTTTCTTTGAAAAGAACAAAGTTCTCACAGGCTGAGCATCTCAATAGTCTCATATTCACAGCACCAATCCTATGGAAATTAATAAGGCCATTTGAAGCACTGCATTGATTCACTGCAATGGTAAACTGCTGTGTTTTCTGTTAGAGGCAATACTGTGGCTCTGTGGCTTCCACTCCGTTATGTAGCACAGCACATTTCTTTCGTACAGCACTACAGGTATATACAAAACGCTCCCCCTTATTCAGAAGTCCTTGTTAGGTACTCGGATGGCATGGTAACAACAAATGCAGTTTGGCATTTCTGCTTGAGCTATTAGTCATATATTTGTGATGTGGGATGCATTTAATAAATGTCAGTAATAGCTCTTCTGCACAGCTGATACAAGGGTTATATAAAAAGCTAAACTATTTTAAGAAAATAGATTTATGTTCATCCTGACATCCATAGCAATAACACAACAAGTTAAAGAATAACTCCAATTGCACGCTTTCCAATAATTATACCCATATTGTTCTACATGGAAAGGTTAAAATTATGGAGAACCTGCAGATAAAAAATTAATACCAATGTTCAGAGTCCTCTCGAGCTAAACTGCTAAATCTTGAAAGAGAAAAGTTTCATCTGTTCACCAACAGACAAGAAGATACAGCTATCATTATATTAAAATGGCACCTTGAAAAATAACCACACATCACATCCACACTATTCTATATATGGCAGAAACACTGCAGTCAAAAGTATGACTGCAATATCAGGTGCACATACCCACTCTAACTTTTCTTAGGTGATTTCAGCAAGAATAGCAGGGGAGACTTGGTGTGAAATCTCCAGCACAAACCAACAATCTAAGAGCTCCAGGTGTCCTTGTACACCCTCCCCTACACATGTCATCTTAGTTACAATAATTAACACACTAAAAAACAGCACTGGAATTGTACTATGATCATGTATCTGACTATAGTTTTAGGAAGACAGGGAGCAATTTTAATCAAAGTAAACAACATATGCAAGGAATGCTGGGAGGAGGTAGAGAATCAGCCAGAGACTAAGCAGGTCAGAAAATAAATATAAAGGAAAAGAAACCAAGGATAAAATCCTCCTTTTATGGAAGTCAATGATATCACTGCAAATACATTTAATGAGACAAAATTCACTTTGTGTTTCCTGATCCTGGTTTTTAATCTTCTTTACCTCACTAGATTGCCTTACACTATTTTCTGTTATTAGTTGACTATTCATTTTCACTCAACAAGTATTCACCACAAAATAAGAAATAGCAATGAAAAAGATAATTGTTTTTTTCTACGAAATTCTGAAGTTTCAAGCACAGACAGAAAGGCAAGAGCAATTATTTTAAATAAGTACAATATGTAGCCCCTACACTAAGGTATGATGATTGATTTCTAATGGATTTCATTACAGAAATCATTGTTTTCTCTTAAGCAATCACATCTATAAAACAAATGCATCTGGGGCAAGACTTCTGTGGCAGTATAGTTTTTGTGGAGAGTACACTTAGACAAGAGATTTTGCTTGATTTTGTAAATGACTTTGTTCAGATATTGCAATTAGGTCACCTTTATGTAACGTGTGAAAGTTATTTCTCTACATTGAGTTTTTGCTAGAACAAGCTCGAGGTTTTCAAATGATTCTGCTGCCATTCATGATGAGGATGCAAAGTTACAGTATGAATATATGAAAATAAGTATGAGTATAAACACAGGTCATCTCTGCACACTTTTAAATACATTCTATAACGATGTGCATTCAGGTCCTGTACACATCCAAATTGATATTCATAGCAGTGATCTCTAAGATGAGATTTTCACTGAGTATGAGACTTAGATGAGATAAGTATTATACCAGTTCAAAGAACTGCATCAACAATTTTTTCATGGGAATTGTATCTTAAAAGCTTGGATAAAATTTATGAGAGACTTCCTAGTTTATACATTTTGACTTGAATTAAGAATAACCTCTCACTTACAGAAATTCTTTTAATACTATTATTTGTAACTCTGTGTATTTGTATTCAAAATGTATGTGAAAAAACTCTATTATTAATGATGACATTACTGAAGGAAATTTCTAAAGTGCTGGTTAACAGCCAACAATGCAAGTGCAGGTAGGAGCTAATATTTATATATACATTGAGGACAGGAATGAGATAAACCGCAGAGTTAAGATTTTGGCCTTTAGGAAAGCAGACATCAGTTTATTCAAGGAACTGTAAGCAGAATCCCATGAGAAGTGGGAATAAGAGAAAGCTGGAAACAGCATAGTGGGCAGCATATTAATTTTGGGTGCTTAAAAAGGCGAATAAAGGAGTATTTTTGGAGTGAGCTTCAGAATAAAGACCATGATTATCAGCAGAATGACTGGGGAAGCAGGGAGTATGTTAAGGGATTGAAAGACTGAAAGAAGGAGCATAAAAGATGAAAGAAGCAAAATCCAGGGAAGAGGAGGGAAGGGGCACTGCTTGGACACTTCAAGATGAATTTAGAAGAGCCAAAGCTCAGCTGGAGACAAGACTAACAGGGAACACTAAGGATGAGAAAGGTTTCACGACATATACAAAAGTTCCATGAAAACATGGCATATTTGATGAATGCAAGAGAATACATGAGGGACGGTACACAAATGTCTTAAATATTTGCTGGCCCCTGTGCATGGTTGAGGAAAGAAAGAGCAGATAATGCAAGAGAAACTGTTTAATTATAGAAAATGAACATATATAACAATTCAGTTGGTGGTTGGTCACAAATGGTGTTTTGCAGGGCTCATTACTGGGACCAGTTCTGTTTAATGTCTTCATCAAGAACATGGATGTAGGGATTGAGTGTACTTTCACTAAGTCTGCAGACAACAGTAAAGTGGGAGGGAGTGTTGATCTGCTTGAGGATAGGAAGGCTCTAGAGAAGGACAGGGAAAGGCTGGATGGATGGGCCAAGGGCAACTGTATGAGTTTCAACAAGGCCAAATGCCAACTCCTGCACTTGGGTCACAATTACTCCATGTAACTCTACAGGCTTGGAGCAGAGTGTCAGGAAAGCACCTTGGCAAAAAAGGACCTGGGAGTGCTGGCTGACTGCCATCTAACATAAGCCAGCAGTGTGGCCAAGAAAGCCAACAGCACCCTGGCTTGTATTACAATCAAAGCTGAAAACACTTCCCTAGGTGATGGTCCCTCTATACTCAGCACTGGTGATGTTGCATTTTGAATACTCTGTTCAGCTTTGGACACCTCAGTACAAGAAAGACACTATCGTATGCTGGAGCATGTCCTAAGAAGGGCAACGAAGCTGGTGAAGAGTCTAGAGCATAAGTCTTGTGAGGAGTGGGTGAGGAAACTTTGGAAAAAAGAAGGCTATGATTCTACTCGAATGAAATCCAGATGAGACTCACCCATATCTACTGGTAAATGTGATGGCTATGTTACTCTATACTGCACATGAAAAATCATGGCCATCAGAGAAAAATCCTTAACGATGGTAAAGGTAATTTTAATCATGTCTTAAGAAATCAATGCAGTATATTGCAGAGATCTATAGACCATTCTCGACCAGAGTAAACCTAGAGCAAAACCTCCACATACTCTGACTGCTCTAATCATTTGTTACAGGTTAGACTGGGAGATTACAGACCAATACACAGTCAAAAATATAGTGCATACCAGATACAAAGAAAGCAGTATTACTGTGACTGGTGAGGACTCTTCCTGAGCAGGTGGAAACTTGCAGCAGCTACACAGAAAATCTCTAACTAGTGTAATATAGGACAAGCTATGCTGACTCCTGCAGCTGCACCATCAGCTGAGTTCTTTTCTATTTTAACTGCACTGTTCTGCAGAGAGAACATAGCAAGATATGTGAGATTATTCATAACTGTATTCAACCTAAGGGATGCTACATCAAAGACTTGTAACATAAGGTAAGGCAGAACCAAAGAGCCACAGTGAATTTAGAAATCAATCCTACAAAATTTAACTATGTCTACCTCCATAAATGTGCAAAATGTAAAAAATCCATGGAGGAGGCAGGGAGAAAGTAAGTCTTGCTGCTGAAATGAGCATGTCTATTTAAATGAAATATTTTCTTAAAAATAAAATAACTCTCAACTAGTATGCACACAGTATTAATTCTCTTGGAATTACACTACAAAACATAGTGAGATACAATTTCTAACAATTCAGTTAGTAATATCAATATTAAAATAATACAGCTAGTGATATTCAGCTCTTCAATTACGTGCTGGTTTGAGCTAATTG